>OY992532.1:184395806-184995806 GCA_963921185.1 Dasysyrphus tricinctus
CGCTGACTCACACACCGTTGACAGTTCACAAGTTCTCGAACAACGTTGGATCTTGTACAATCTACAATTAAAGCTGTGAGCATGTTTTATTATTTTTGGTGGAGTAAAAATTAAGAAAAGATTATTTTCAAATACTTGTGGCTTTTAAAAATTTATGAATTTTGTAGTTTTAAAATAAAGCAACATAGTTTTGATTGTTTTGCAATATGATCAACAAATAAATGGTTTTTAATTTTGTATAATGATTTTTCAAAATAACGTTATATATAATTTTTTTGTGGTTCGTCACTTAGCACAAAAAGTTCTATAACTAATTACATGGAGCGATCAATTCAAAACAAAATTTTAATGCACAAATATTTATTAATAAATACAAATTCAATTTTCGTATGAAACTCAATTTCCATAAAATTGCAGTTAGGCCACTGTGGCTCTCAAGGCCTCAAAGACACAACCGTTTCATATCAATCGTTAATATGGAAAGATAAAATTTACAACTCAGCTGTCAGACGTGAGGTTTGAGATCGTAACGCACCTTAATAAATCAGTTTGAATGATGAATCTGTTCTGACAAACTCGTGCGTATTCTGACGAACAAAATAATACATCTTTAACCACTTTTATTGAAATCTCTGGTTTTGTTAGTTTTGACTTGTGTGTCAGAACAATTATTCGTCAGAATCCACTGTATACAGTAGCCAGTAGCCTTAAGCAAAGTTATTTTTATCTGCGTGTATTAATTCATTATTTTATATCCATTTCTTATAAAAACACTCATATCATAAGAAATACAAATTTCTACAAACACAAAAAGTCTATGGTTTCAATCTCTTTTAAATTTTAAAGCTCTTAAGCTGATGCAATTGAAAAACATCAACACCAACATTATTTCTGCGATTCCATTCAATAGTTGTTGTTGATATGATAAGTGTGGAAACATTATTCTGTTCTCCTGTATTAACAAATAAATTGCAGGCAACACCGTTAATATATATAATAATTTTAAAATATGCATATCACGTTTAAGCTCTGATATGGCGAACATAACGCTCAGTTTAATCTTATTTGGATGCACTCATGTCGAAACAAATGTGAGCGGAGCCTCATATCGCCACCGTGCTGCGTGCAAATCATCACACATGCTGCGTTATGATACAAACACTATCTCCACACGAATATGGACAATAAACCCATCCTGAATGGTGTTGCCCCTGCTGATATTTGCAACACCAAAGTGCAAATTGGATACGAAACGAATTGAATTGAACAGACGAATCCTTCTCCACATCCCATATAATACCACCTCGACCCCTCACCATCACCAACATATCATCGAACCAAACAGTCACATCACACACGGCATATAATGTGTTCCTAAGTCATTTTTACAGTTTACACATTTATGCAAATCGGGAATATGTTCGGGAGTGGTATATATAGCAAAAGAGCCTACAATTCGGGGATGCACTTCGATTTGCTGCTAGGGTTTTGACATGTTTTCTCAGTTTACGAATCTCCCACTCGCTGTCTGGTGGATGACTGTTTAGGTACAATTCAAAAAATCGAAAAATCGATGCTGTGCCAACAGCATGAGTACAACATGTCAGGATATCAATGTGAACTTTATGTGATAGCTCAGTTTTATTTTTGTCGATACTTTTTTTTTTGTCATTTTCAGATTCAATCACAGTTCGCAACATAAAATATTGTATCTTTAGAGACCTGTGTACTTAAAGCATAAGTACAAGTACAAGTACGATTACTTTGTACTTAAAATTTTTTTTAATACCAGTACAATTCCTTGCTACTTGTATTTAAAAATTTCAAGTACCAGTACCGGTGCTTGCAGTGGTACTTTAATTTCACAAAAGCACTTGAAATTTGTATATTGATTAGATACATTTGTACTTTTGTAATTAAATTGTACTTAAGTACCAATATATACTTAATTAATTTACAGCTCTGCTTAAAACCCAACTGAGGCAATAATTATGGGCTTGATCATGTATTGGGTACATTGGATATTATATTAAATGCATCTGCAGGAGTGCTCTTAAGCACCAAAACTCAAAAATGTATTTAATAACAAAAAACATTAAGGGTATTCATGCATCGTCGTAAGTTTACAAATTGTGTAAAATGATAAGTTTACGCAAAAGTTTGCATGAACGATCTTTTTATTAATTTGGTTAAATGCTGTGTAATTGAATCAGCTGTTCGTTAAACGTCAAATATTTGGGCGCGTTTGGCTGCGTATCTTTAGCGATCCAGATTTGTTTGTTGTCTGATGTCAGCTGATGCAAAAATAGTCACGTTGTAAGGTAGAACTACAATAGTCACAAGCGCATGGCAGTGGTCGGATGAAAATCAGCGAATACAAACAAATCATATGTAACGCCCATAATATCCTTTTCTTGATTTTCGTTCAATTTTGCTTTCGGAAGTGAATAGAGCGTCCCCGAGTACATTTCACGGAAGTGAAACTGAAATTTGTTGAGGTAGGAACGAAAAAAAGAGCAAGAGTGAATTATGGCTTAGTTCTGATTTTGACAGCTCAGAAAGATAATTTTCATTGGCTAATGACATCTGTTTTTTACATGCTTCCGACTATTAAGAATCTTCCAAACCAGTGCGAATCATTCGTTGACCACAACAAAAACAATAATAAAAACACGTTGTTTTAAATGAAAACAAAACGTTGTTGATATAGTTTCGTCATCGTCAACTAAAGATTCGCATTGGTTTGGATGATACTTTATAGTTCTACCTTAGTAATTTACGAAAAGTAGCTTTCCTAAAGGCTCTCCTAAACCAACACGAAATTAAAGCAAATCATTCGCAACGATACAAAATATAAGATCTCAATACTAAAAAACAACAAAAAACTGTCTTTGCGAATGCTTCGTTATAATTTCGTGTTGGTTGGGCGGAGCCTTAATCGTTGAGTAATGTAGACGTTCTAATTTTTTTTTTTTTTGTATAAACTACGTTTTAATTCACAACTTTTATCACCAACTAATGGCAATGCGATAGTTACAGATTACATTCCCCGCGTTCCTATGTTTATTCGCTATGTTATCTAGTTATCCCAAAAATGTTGAGATAACTTGAGTTGTTGTAGTGTCATCGGTCATCAACTGGTTTTTAACAAGGGATAACAACAACACAAAGCTATCCGGATAACTGAGAATTAACATCAGAACGTGCCAATTAAGAGCTTATTTAATTCTCTGAGATATCATTTATATCATGTTTCTAAACATGCAAGTCACGCCTAATTCAATCTCTAAATGACGTTTAGATAAGTTTAACCAAATATTTGGTTAATTTTCCCCAGCAAAATCCTTGGATAAGATTAACCAAATTGTGTTAACCATTTCCCATACAAAATTTGACAGTTCACTAACCAAAAGATAAACTTAACCAAATCGTAAACTTATCTAGTTAAAACTTATCTATTAAATTTTTTAAATTTGAAGTCAAATCAAAATTCTGTCATTTAAAAATATATACAATTCAGCTTATTCTGTTTTTTTCTCCAATATAAAATAAACCATCCAAATTGAGCAATAATTTTTGAGTGTTGTTAATAGTTATATGTATATTTAAGTGCAACTGTAACTTCAGAATTAAATGAATTTATTTATAAAGATATATGTACAGTACATTTAACGAAACAAAAGAGCTGATGCCCGAACTTGATTTTTTGCAATTTCTTACAAGGAGACCTTGTCTTTTTTGTTTTATAATAATTTATGTAATTTCGTCATATGCAGGCATATTTATATGCTGTTGGAAAAATCTTGCTAATAAAATAAACTAAAGCATCATTACTGTAAACACTATACTGAAAAATATTTTTAATGTTTTCTAGAGCAATTGCTTAAGTTATTTTCCTATAAATTCTATGTAGTTAAAATTTCATTCGATCAATAATACCTTTCAAAGACTTATTTTTGGCGTGAGAGGAAACCAGTAGATATTAATATTACAGGTAGTCCTGGCGAAGGTGCGATAATGAATACGTTCGTCTGCCAGCAGGTAGTGGTCCCATTTACGAGAAAAAGTGAATCAAAATTGAATTGAATTGATTTCATTGCATCGCAACGATCGTAGGAACAGAATTGGTGGGGGTGTCTGCATATTTGTTGAGGACAAATTGAAAACAAAAAGGGTTTACTCGTCTTCTCTGTCCCCTATTGAATTTATATGTATTGAAATTAAGAACGAGTTCGAAAAGTGTTTACTAGTTACAGTCTACTGTCCGCCATGCAAATTCAAAGAAGACAATTTAAGGGAATTTGAAGATACGTTAATCAGATTTAGTTCAACATATAGCAGTATTTTGATAGTTGGTGATTTTAATGGTAATTTTTTGGTAAAGAATTCAACGACGCAATTATTTGAATATGTTTGCGATAAAATCGGTCTCACAGTTGTAAACCAACAATGGCCGACCTGTTTTCAGTCAACGAGAAATCCATCCTTAATAGATATGTTTTTGACAAATTCAGTGGAGAAGGTGCTGGGACATGATCAGCTTAGGCTTACATCTGATTTTATACACGATCTTCTTTACTGTTCTTTTAACTTTAATATAAGAAGAAACTCTGGCAAAACATTAAGATTCAGATCAATTCACCAAACTGATTTAATGAATTTGCATCAAAATATGAATGTATTAGCCCTCAATAATGTATATAATGCCCCAGATATTGATTCGAAAGTTTGTCTTTTGACTAATATTATCACAAAACTCTTTGAAACATACGTCCCTAAGGTAACAAAAGTTTTAAAACCCCAAAGTTGCCCATGGTTCGCTCTTCAAATTAAAGTGCATATCCAAGAGAGAGTTCTTCAGAAAATTCAAAAGAAACCGGACAGAGTATAATCGATGTCAATATATTTTTGCTCGGAATAAAGTAACCTTACTGATTCGTAATGCCAAACGTTCTTATTTCATGAAACGTCTCGACCCCAAGTTAAACTCAAAAGTTCTTTGGAAAAATTTAAAAAATTTGGGTGTTATTGATAACGAGAAGCCTAAATGCTCCTACAGTCCAACAGAAATGGGCTCGGTTCTTGTGCCAGATTCCTCGGCAGCGGTTTCGTTTGATTTTGGTAGGTTTTCTTCAAATAGCTGCTTTGAATTTAGGTGTATTAATGACTTGGATGTTGAGATGGCAGTTCGTTCGGTCAGGTCTAATGCGATTGGACTTGACGATATGTCGCCAAAATTTGTAAAATTAATTCTTCCGGTTCTGCTTCCGTATTTAGTTCACATCTTCAATTATTGCATACACAGCTGTCAATTCCCTGAAAAATGGGAAAATGCCAAGGCTGTTCCAGTCCCAAAAAAGACAAATCCAACAAGCCCTTCAGAATTTAGGCCGATCAGTCTTTTATCGTTTCTATCAAAAACATTAGAAAAAATATTGGCTCAACAGATACAAGAAAATCTTGATAAATTCAATAAATTATCAAAATGGCAATCAGGGTTTCGAAAAAAGCATAGTTGTGAATCGGCGGTATTAAAGGTTACTTCTGAATTAAGAACTGCGATGGATCGAAATGAGATAAGTGTAGTAGTGATGCTTGATTTTTCAAAAGCCTTTGATTCTATTGATCATTCTATGCTTATATGGAAACTTAAGAACAACTTCCAATTTTCTCGCTCTGCCCTTGAACTAATTTCTAATTATTTAAGAAACCGTTTACTCTGTGTCGAAACGGAGGTTGGTACCTCAAACCCATACCTTGTCAACGTAGGAGTCCCACAAGGATCAGTTTTAGGACCTCTTCTCTTCTGCGTCTTCATAAATGATCTCTCTGATTCCATTGTTAACTGCAATGTTCATATCTACGCTGATGATGTAACTATTTATCTGTCCAGGAAGCCTGGGTTATTAGAAGATTGTGTAGCCCGAGTTAATGAAGACCTATTAAATATCCAGCGCTGGGCTAAGTTAAATAAAATTAAATTAAATCCACTAAAATCGTTTTGCCCTCTCTAAAAGTACTTGAGAGTGCTAGGACGCCATATGGCCCTAGGCTCAATGATATGAAAATCCCTATGCACACCTCCGCGTGGTAGAGGGCAGGTAACGCTAACGTGCAGGGGGACCGAATGGATGCCGGGATAAGCAGACAACCCAGCTTTGCTGGTCAGGGCACAAACTTGTCCTTGGGATGGTTAAAAGCCCCTTAAGACGGATAAACTGCAGGTGGCGTTCAACGGCATGATAGATGAGGAGCGTTTTTTTTGTTAAAAGGCCAACGGCAGCAGCAGGTAGCGTCTGTAACCCATATTGGGCGACTACAAAAGGCGTCTGTTTTCCCATAGTGGGCGGCCTCGAGCAGTTATGTGTTTGACCATACAAAAGGCGGGTGTGCCTGTCAAATCTGAGCTTATGTATGTTATTAATCGTATCTTGGAAAACACCATGGTGGAAGGATATATGCTAATACATGAAATATGACAACAAATGGAAATGAGTCCCCAAGAGGTAACCATTTTATGGAAAATCCTTCGGCAGCTTCGGCTGCTGTAAACCGCACATCGGATTTGGGGGTGCGGCATCTTTCGTGTACCAGCGTCAATCAAGACGCCATAACAATAGATGAATCGTTAACAAATAGAAGAAGTCTTTTAAGAAGAGCAAATGATACTTTTGGCTACCGCATACGTACGAAAATCGGAGCATGGAACGTTCGATCCTTGTACGGCGGAAGGAAGATACGAGCAGGTTGAGCAGGTTGAGCGTGAAATGCTTCACCTTAAGATCAGTATCCTGGGCATCAGCGAAACTAGGTGGAGAGGAAGAGCCGTATACAGAGCTGACTCTGGGCAAACGAGAATGCTGTGTTCCGGGGAAGATGAAAGAGAGGGTGGCCAAAGGCTGCATGGTGTCGGAATTATGTTGAACGAAGAAGCGAGGCGTAGTCTTATATCCTGGGCGCCCATTTCTGCAAGAATAATGACAGCAAGGTTCCGTTCAAAAATTCGCAACGTCCCCACAAATGAAGCGACCGAGGAAGACAAAACCACTTTCTACACTCATCTTAACTCAGTTTACAGTGGTGTTCCAAGAGCCGACATCATAATTGTCATGGGAGATCTCAATGCCCAAGTCGGATCAGACAACTACGGTCTGGAACGCGTCATGGGGAAAAATGGCTTGGGGTCACGAAATGAAAATGGCGATTTGCTGATCGATTTTTGTAACGCTAATCGTCTTGTACTGGGTGGGACTGTGTTTAAACATAAGACTTGCAACAAAATCACCTGGGTACATCCGGATGGTCAAACTGAAAACCAAATTGACCACATCATGATTCAGCAGCGATGGAGGAAGTCAATGTGCGATGTTCGAAGCATTAGAAATGCCGACATGGGATGCGACCACCATTTGGTTCTCATGAGTCTCAAGCTACGAACTGCAGCTGTACACGTCAATCACAGGGTGTAGCAAGGAATTCGAAGTTCAATACAAATGCTTTAAGTGATCCCAACATATGTCGTAACTATGTCACCAACCTTAACGACAGAGATTCGTCATTAAACGGAATACAACATTCAACAATTGATGAGATGTGGGGTGATATAAAAAGTGTTTTTATGGATGCTGGATCCGAAACTGTACCCAAGCAGTCGAGAGTTAGAGACTCTTGGATATCCCAAGACACCTGGGATAAAATCGAGCTTCGCAAATCGTTAAAGATGCAAATAAATGCCGAAACGGATGCTCAACGAAAGGCTGAATTGCGAAGAGAGTATCGCTTAGCACATAAGATGGTCTATCGCTGTGTGAGACGTGACAAGAGGGTGAGGTTAGAGGGTCTCGCAGAAAATGCGGAAAACGCTGCAAGAAGAGGAGATATGAGGGAATTGTACCAAATATCCAAGGAAGTTGTCGGGAAGAAAAGCAACACCAATCATCCTGTAATGGATGTGGATGGTACACTTTTGGTATCAATCGAGGATCAGCTGCGCAGGTGGAAGGATCACTTTTGTGCCTTGCTTAATGAGAATTCTGTCGAGCAGAGTGCTGAAGTGCCTCAGCTTAACGAGATGCGTAGCTGTGTGGGAAAATGAAATCTATCCCAGCGACTGGAAGGATGGTGTAATTGTTAAGTTGCCAAAGAAAGGTGATCTTAAGAATTGCAACAATTGGCGAGGTACTACAGTTTTGTCCGTTTTTCCAAAATTAATGGCAACCATCATTCGGGAGCGGATAAAGGTAAGAATCGAGTCTATACTCAAAAGCCATTAAGCTGGTTTCCGCAGTGGGCGGTCTTGTGTCGACCATATCAACACTCTGCGTATCATTCTTGAGCAGTCTGCGGAGTTTCAATCACCGCTTTACCTCATGTTCGTGGATTTTGAGAAGGCCTTTGACCGAGTCAACCGCGAATGTATATGGAGATCACTTCTTGGTAGAGGAATTCCCCCAAAAATTGTTGCCATTATAAGAGAGTCCTATAACAACGCAAGATGCTTTGTTTTACACAATGGGCAGCTATCCGACTCTTTCGAAGTGCGGCAGGGTGTGAGACAGGGAGATGTTCTATCGCCAATTCTCTTTCTACTGGCGATTGACGATGTTTTGACGGCCAGCGTTGAAACAGCAGAGAGGCAGGGCATTCAATGGAGACCTTTTGAAAGGCTTAGCCACTTAGACTATGCCGATGATATATGTCTCTTGGCAAATAACATCAGCGGGCTGAACGGGATGTGTCAAGCTCTGAAGGTAAAAGGAGAGGCGAGTGGTCTTAAAATAAATAGCAAAAAGACAAAAATAATGCTCACAGGCCGCTCCACACATCAGCATATTTTAATACAGGAGACGCCAGTTGAAGAGGTTGAACAATTTAACTACCTTGGAAGTATTGTTTCAGCAAATGGTGGTACTGATCTGGACATTCAAAGTAGAATAAATAAAGCTCGCGCAGCCTTCGGTTCGCGCACAAAGTTGAGATTCTTCGAATCCAATGTCAAATCCGTGCTGTGCTTGCAAAACCTGGAAAGTCACGTCTACCATCTCAAAGAAATTGCAGGCTTTTGTGAACCGTTGTCTACGCCATATTCTAAAAATTCGCTGGCCACAAATTATATCAAACGATGAATTGTGGAGCAGGACAAGTCAAGAGCGGCTGGACGTTGACATAAGAAAGCGTAAATGGCAATGGATTGGTCACACGCTGAGGAAACCAAACGATGAAATTGCAAAGCAGTCATTTGAATGGAATCCTCAGGGTGCACGGCGGGTTGGAAGACCAAGAGCAACATGGAAATCAATAGTTCTAGCAGAAGCAGACTCCCAGAGAAAGACGTGGCCACAGTTAAAATATTTATCTGCAGACCGTGAAGGATGGAAACGATTTGTTGGCGCCCTATGCCCCAACCGGGGTTGGATGATGATAAAATCGTTTGGCATGGTGTGCTCAAGTAGAAAAATATCCTTACGTGATGTACCGTCCCTTGATTTGAATGGATTTACCTTAACATATGTAGAGTGAGTAAAATACCTTGGTTTTATGATAAACAGTAAAATGAGTTGTTGCGATGCTACGTCAGATGTCATTCGAAAAATTTATGGTGGATTACGTAGTCTTAGAACGTCCTCAAACTTATTGAGTCCTAACATGAAAATGCGCCTGGTGAAGTCATTGCTTCTTCCATACTTTTCCTTCAATTCTGTTGTATACCCTTGTTTAGACTACAAATGCAAACACAAAATGAATGTAGCGTTCAACGACTGTTTGCGATACATATATGGATTGCCAAGGCATATAAGTGCTTCGCGATATAAAACCTCACTACTGGGAATGAGCCTGGATGATTATAATGAGTTTAGGTCAATTCTGAAGCTCCATGATATAATCCATAATAATTGCCCCGAGTATTTGTACGAATATCTTAGTTTCCTTCAATCACCTCGAGGCCTTAAACTAGTATTACCGCGATTTACACATACTGTAGGACAACGATCTTATTTTGTCAATGCAATTCGGTTGTGGAATAGTCTTCCACACCAATTGCAAAGAACCATCTCGTCGCAGGGATTTCGAAAGAGGCTTCTCAAACACATGTCGGAATGAGTTTAAATACCATTGATTGAATATTTAATTTTCAAACATCATCTTGCATTATAATTATTATAATTATTCTAATTTTTATTACTCATCAGTTCTACCATTCATGTTTATTATTATTTAAAACTATACGTATATAACTACATCATTTATCTGTGCACAATCTAATGTTATTTATATTTTGATACTATTTATGAGATTTATCTCGAAGTTCAATGTAACATAATTCAATATGAAATAAATGAAAATGAAAATAAAATGATAAAAAAAAATGAAACCCCCGACGGACGTCCCCGAAAATGCAACTTTGGTCACTTATCTAGAAGTTAAACTACTTGAAATATATCTCACACGAAATTTCTTGGCTCCCTAAGTACGAATATGTACGTAACAGACGTCTTAGTGACTCCAAAACTCCCAACAGGCGCAATTGAAGTCGCGGTGCTTTTCTGATTTTTTTAGATAACTGACGTTATCTCTAGAAATGTATACAGTTTAATAGGCAGTGTCTTAAAAAACAATTTGCGCATGGGTTGCCTGTCGAAAAATGGTCAAGGCATAGGGCTGCCAATCAATTACTTTCAATTTTTGGGGTTCAGTGAGGGTAAGCAAAGAGAAAAGTCTTGAATCTATTTTCTAACCGAAAAATTATAGGAATTTTTTTTTCTTTTGCGATCGGTAGATTATAAAAATACAAGCAAATCATTATATATGTAAGAAAAATTTTATAATTAGCGAATCGCGATATGAACATTTGAAAGTCGATAGTGGCAAAATAGAGGTTTCAGAAATAATTCACCAAAAATCAGAATGAAGCTCCATGAAAAATATTTATATATTTTTAGAAAGATAATTTAGAAATATATTACCCATATTTTTCAAATTTTGTGTTTAGCCTTTATTTTTAGTGTAGTGAATTTTTGAAATTTGTACACTTATTGCTCTTAGGAACATTTTGTATGATTTTGGATTTTTAAATACAAGTACAAGAACCGACAGCATATTTTGAGAGTGGATGTATAACCAAAGTCTGGGTATGATGGCTTACAGGTACATCTATCGTAATATTGATTCCCAAAGTCTGTAGGTTTTTCATTCAGCCTTTGGGTGGGGTTTCCTGTCTATGTGTTATGGTCACTAACACTTCAATTTTTTTTTTAAAGAAAGAAAATGTCATTTTTCCGAAGTTAAAAAACTTTAATCTTGATGATCCGATCAATAAGAGCTATGATTTTAGTATTTTAAGCAAACGTTATCAGCCTTTTTTTTGGAGACTTAATTGCGTTGATATTTGTTTTGTTTTAAATCTCCAAAAAAGGGAGGTTCAAATAAAATAGTTATATCTTGAGTTCTATTAATGGGACCGTAAAGATTGAGGTATTTATGCTTAGAAATGACAGAACATCATATACATTTGTTTTTTAAATAAATTAATGTGGTCTTAACCGTGATAGTAAAAATGAAACATAGCTCTTTTTAACCCGCACCACTTCCACAGGCTGAGAATAAAATAAATATAAATAAATTGGGTGGCGCAACAGCTCATGGAGAACCAGGGCCTAGTGACTTACAACTCACAACCATTCCTGTGTGCGTGTTTGTTGGCAGGAATAAAACCTGCCAAACTTAAGTATTCGATATCACGATAGATGTACCTAATAGATAACCCTCATACCCAGACTTTGGTTATACATCCACTCTCAAAATATGCGGTCGGCTCTAATACTTGTACTGTCATAAATGTGCTAATTTCAAAAATTCACTTCACTAAAAATAAAGGTTAAACACAAAATTTGAAAAATACTTTCTAAAAATACATAAATATTTTTCATTGAGCGTCATTCTGATTTTTGGTGAATTAATTCTGAAACCTCTATTTTGCAATTCTTGACTTTCAAATGTATTATATCTCGATTCACAAATTTTTAAAAATGTTTGTACATATATATGATGATTTTCTCGTATTTTAATAATCTACCGATCGCAAAAGAAAAAGAATTCCTATCATTTTTCGTTTGGAAAATAGATTCTAGACTTTTCTCTTTGTTTACCCTCATTTTAACTTCTGAAATTTCGAATTTTAAAAAATCCATGTAGTTTATAATTTTTAAATAAAATTTTCCTTGCATGGTAATTTTAGGATATCCTTAAGGCTTACAATCTAAGCTGGGGCAGATAATGAAAAACACCAAAAATTGAAAGTAATTGCTTGGCAACCCTATATGCCTTGACCATTTTTCGACAGGCAACCCATGCGCAAATTGTTTTTTAAGACACTGCCTACAAAACTGTATACCGCTCATCTGGTACCTTTTTGAGGGAAGTTCATCCTATGGCGGGATCCTAGACTATTTGTAAAGCTCATGTACAAAAATTATTTTTGTCGGATTATTTTCTATACCCATAAGGAAAAAAATACGAGTGCATAAAAAAGTCCGATTTTTTTTTCATGACTTTTTTATATCATTCCAGATGTAAGTCAAAAACTTCTTTAATCTTTTTTTTTTTACACTATCAGATCTTTGCCGAAGAGAGCTTAGTACAAGCAACATCTTGCGACCAAAGAATTGCCAAACACAAATTAAGTGCTTATCAGGCTCATCACTTAGTGTAGTGTTAGTAGTTAGTAAGCAACAAACTACTTAAAGACATACACTTTACAAAATAAAATAAAATTAAAAATAATAATTATAAAATAACAAATAAAATGACATTGAAAAAATTAACAATTACAAACATTTAAGAGCGTGGTACACTGGTCTTCAATGAAGCTTTGAGTCTATTCTTACTTATATTAAAATCAAAAAAATTAGAGTTCATATTCAGAATGTTGCACATGCGGGTAAAAGGCTCATGCATTCCATAATTGGTACGGTGTTGATATATACATATGCATTAGTTCTAGACTACGAGTGTTGTGACCTCCACCACGGTAATTAAGGCTAGTAAAAGATAATAAATCAGGTGAATCAATAACGCCCGTTAAAAGTTGATGAATAAATACAATATCATTATTAATTCTCCTTTGTGCCAAAGTTTGAATCTGAAGAAGCTTAATCCGGTGTTCGTAAGGAGGAAGATTATAAGGATCGGACCACGGTAGTCCTTTCAAGGCGAAACGTATAAAATTACGCTGTACTGCTTCTAGTCTATTCTTATGGACATCGTAAAAAGGAGTCCATACCTGTGATGCGTATTCAAGATGAGGGCGAACAAGACTGTTGTAGAGAGCGAGGGTATCATAAGGATCCTGAAATTCCTTCGACCAACGTTTAACAAACCCTAACATAGAGTTTGCCTTGTTGACTATTAAATTGATATGCTTCGTAAAATCAAGATTAAAAGTAAAATGAACCTCTAGGTCTTTGAAACTATCAACACGACGCAATGTGTGCTGCGATATTTCATAATCATATGAACTAGGAACTTTTTTTTTAGAAAAAATGATCGCCTGACATTTAATAGGGTTGAGATTTAAACCGTTTTTACTACACCAAATAACAAAACTGTTAATATCTTCTTGCAAAAGTAAACGATCACTCACAGATTTGACGCTTTTGAAAATTTTCATATCATCCGCAAAAATTAGAATTTCACTATAACGTATATAGAGGGGTACGTCGTTGATAGCTAAGATAAAAAGAAATGGGCCCAAATGACTACCCTGGAAGATGAAGACGCATGTGAAGACTTTTCCTCACCTGAAAACATTGAAGAAACTACCAATGACGATCCCAGCAGTACTAACAACGTTAATATGATCATTGATGTTCGCACGCCTAGCCCAACAAAAAAAGGAGAACGACATGAAAAAACTTTGCCACATTGATAGCTCAATGGGCTGAAATAGAAACGAAAACGATTGAATCGGGGATTATACCTCCTGGGGACACCACATTAAGCAAAATGCGCCGTAACTCTACCTCGGTGGTGGTGTGGAAAAGAGTTTGAACTGTTTCTTTAAATTTCAAACGTGAGTAAATATCTTTTTTTTTAATTTTCGGAGGATATTGGCCATTTTGACAGGTTATATTTCCTACAGTTTTTGTCGCACATAAAATTTAAATATACCAAAATGTAGGAAATAAAATGATCTATAAAAATTGACTTAAGTATTTTTTCGATCAGATGAACATGAGGCGAGATAAACGTTAAAAACCATTTTTTACTTCAAAACCTCGACAGTTTTTCGTCGATAACTTTTTTTTGGAAAGAGGTTTCAAATTTTTTTCTCAACAAAAGTTAAAGAAAATATTATAACGTACAAACCTATACAAAAAAATCCGCTCTATATATGATAGGAGCCGAGAAAATAGAGTTCACGCTTTCCAAAGCCTTTTTCAAAATGGCGGACAACGCATGGGCGCTTTTTGTTCGAACTTTTTGGATTTACACTCTCCAATAGGTACTCTTTAAGAAACAAAAAAAAAATTCGACGCAGTATTTTTTGTAGATATAAAATACTAATTTGACTGGACTACAAGAGGAGGATGGTATTTATCTATGTTTGATATTGCAGTAGTAGACTCTACCACTACAGTACTAACAGCGTCAGATGAGAAAACTAAATCGAGTATTCGATTTAAAGAGTTTTTAATACAGCTTATTTGCTGTAAGTCCGTAGATATAATATGGTCTAACAGTTGAACTCCTGTTGAGATGAAGTAAACGATGCTTCAAAGTAAGACTCGTCTTCTGAAGGAATCCAGTCAATGTATGGAAGGTTAAAGTCGCCTAAGAGGGTAATAATACTATCAAATCCAGCAACGTCAATAATATAGTCGAGAGCAAGGGAAAGCTCAACATATACTGAAACTGAACTTTTGGGGGGAATATAGACATTTAGAATGAATAAATCTTTTGAATGCATGGATATTTTGATGCAGACAAGTTCTATTGAAAGATTAAAAGGGAATATGATAGGAGTTGTGTTGAAATGATTTCTAACCGCAATTAAGACACCACCTCCTACTGAATTTGTATTATCCACATGACGGTCTTTCCTGAAAACTATGAATTCTTGATCAAATAGTTCTGTGTCTAAGATCGTGTCATTAAGCCATGTTTCAGTGAAAGCAAATACATCATAAGGAAAAGCTAGGGAGTTTTGAAAGATTTTGGCAGTTTTACTGCGAAGCCCTCTTACGTTTTGGTAGTAGAGGGAGAACCTACTAAGTTTTTTGCATTTAAATTATTATTGTTGTTTGCAATCTTGCCTAGGAGGGATTGTAAATTCTTTTACCAATGTATTAGGAGGCCAAGAGCTATTCAAAATTGAATCGAATAATGAGAAGGGAGCTGTAATTTTGAACGATGAAACGAAACTGTTAGGTTTACTTATTTTAGTACATTTAATGGATGATACATTGGGTATGGATTTACAGGCAATGAGATGTTGCAAAATATCTTCGGGTACGATTTCCGGTAAAAGACGAGAGATGAATATTGATTTGGGTTTAAGAACCGATTCTAAAGCTCTGGGAGCAACAAGACTAATTTGAGGGGTGGGATCTATAATATCTAAGTCAGAAACTAATTCTATAGGCTGTAGCACTGGCAAGTCACCAAGTACCGAGGGTTGGTCAACCTCGATACTTGAATCACCAGCCACTGCCAAGCCTTCTCCTTGACTGATATTAGAAGCACAGTTAACGTCAGCCTGAATACTTATAATGTTTGATCTTTTAGGAGCAGGACCAGCACTCTTTGAAGAAGTAGCAGCATCACGTCCCCTTTTATTACCCTTTTTACAGGCAGTATCTGATATATTCTGGGAAATGGTCGGACTAGATTCTGAATCATTTAGAAGTATGGGTTGTGATTCATCATCATTTGTGGATGATGATTTATCTACTAAAATATTAGGAAAAGAAAATTTATCAACAATTGAAACAACAGAAGAAACATGTTGGGATAGTTCCTCGAAAGCTTTAGAGATCTTTAGAATCTCGGACTTTAAAGCTGTCATTTTAAAAGCCAAACTGGATACAGAATGCTTTCTACAACTAAAGCAAAACCAGAAACCAATTTCAGAGGAATTTATTTTGTCAATTAATGCATTAGTTGCACCGACACATTTAGCGTGAAAAAGGTTTCCGCAGAGGCCATGGCATTCAAAAAGAGATGATGTAGCTGAATGATTTGAACATTTAGGTGCAGAACAGGCCATGATGAAATATAAAACGGAGATGCCTGTCTTTAAAATGTGTACAATATATAAAATTAATTAAAAAAAAAATGACTTAAGAAAAAGAGAAAAAAAAAAAAAAAAGTTAGGAAATACTAGGAGTTGAACTCGGGACGTCTCGCACCTGATTTATCTCACACCTCGACGATCACGACCACCGATCGCTATTGATCAAATGATTCTTAGTATATTTAAAATAATTACATTAAAAAAAAAAACAAAGAAAGTAATTGATTTGTTTAGAAAGAGAAAAATAAAATGTAAAAGAAATGAAAAGTATAGGCTATAATCAGAAGAAAGCTTTTAAGTTAAGCATATAAATTGTTAAGTGGTGAGTTTCAGTATAATACAGAAACACTCAATTAGATTTTAGGGAGGGTGGGACGAAATATTAAAAGATATGTATTTGTGTAAAAGAAAAGAAAAGAGAAGATTCATGCAATTGTCAAATAAAGAGATTTATAAAATTGACACAAATGACTTTCAAAACTACAAAATTAATTGAATTTCACTTACTGAAATTAAACACTATGACTTAAATGTAGCAAATTAATAACAAACGGATATAAAACTAGAAAGGCATTCAATTTAAATTTGATAAAAAACAAACACTATGATTTATAATAAGATAAAACTATTGAATTAAATTAAAATATCGTAGAGCTAATGATACGCACTAATCAACACAGAAAACCAGTGTTACATCTCCGACAGATGTTAAAACTGAAAAGTGTATGTCCCACTTGCAACAATATCAAAACAGCAAAATTGTCTCTCTTGGGAGCTTCTTATTTTTATTTCAACAGCCGCCACACATATGAGATGCATACTCATTGTGCATGTCAATAGCTTTGGTGGAAACATCACCACCAATGGCCATACTGACTTCTGTCCTGGAATAAATGCAACAGCACCCCGGCAACATACATATGAAGATGGAGATGGTGATGGAGGCAGTGTAGTTGTGGCATCCCATTCAAAAGGACAGCAAACCAAAACATTCGTCGGTGCCTACACGGTGCCAATTAAAGGGGACTTGGGGTGTAAATTGATTGCCATGTTCCTTGACTACTCCTGGCCTGTATGCTTCTTGTTTCCTGCACTCCAATATTATCAGGTAGGGTTTGCTTGAATTTGAATTGAAAATGAGCCCCGACAGTGTGTATATAAAAACGACCAGACGCCTCATGGACTCATGGCTCTGGCACCTTATCTCCCCTGATGCCCACAGAAATCCATGTTGTTGCACGCTCTACTTTCTATCCTATAGTATAGACGACCAACAACGACCTCAGGATGAGGATAAAACTGTGTGCTGCAATCACTAGCGTGCGACTGCAGTGCGCTGTTCCTTGCACTGGTAAGAATGGTGTTTTACACGAGTTCGGATTTCGAAAACTGTCAGGGAGCAAGGGAACATACATAAACTGGGCTACTGTTTGACTAGCCACTCCATGTGGAAAGCAGATCATGGTGCGTCCAAGTCCAAGGGTGTTTGCATGATTTAAAACCGAGTCGCATAAAATGTGCTGCACATGGTGCAACTGTATACATCGAGTGTCTTAACACCTCCAGCTACTATGTTTCTAGGAGCTTCTAATTTTTTTTTTTTTTGCAACTGATGCAGTGAAAAAAAGGATCCGAATACTTTTTCAAAATCTGCTTCGTGGTGACACCTCTTTCGAAATTTCACCTCTCTGTGCCAACGATGGATGTGCAACTGCGGGTATGTGTGAGTCCGTACACAAGACTTTTGCTTAATTTGGCAGACAGGAAACAAATTTACGGTATTTTTTTGTGATTTATTTTAATTAACGCAACGGAGGTGTTAATTGGCGTAAAATTTCGGTAAATTTCGCGCGACACTTTTGGTTTTACATGATCAGCGAATTTTGGGTGGCTGTGACATTTTACGCATTCGGCTGTCAATAGGAACATGAACGGCACGTTGTATTTTCCTTGAGTCGAGATGTTTTGTTTGGGATTGTTGTATATAACCATTTTAGGTGGGATGAATTTACTTGGTTACTTTTCATCATGGCAATGCAATTTTTAATAATGAGAAATGCATATACTGACTGTCATTTCAACGATCCTCCTTTTGGCGGGAAATAATTTTGAATTTGTAGCTAGTGAAATGTTAATTTGCTTAAAAATATAGAATTATTTGTAGTTTGAAGTTTTTTGTATTAAAGCTTCTGCTAAAATTATTTGAGCAGGTAGATAATTTGTCTTGGAATGTTTTCTATGTATTTTTGGATTCTCACTAGCTTGTTATCACCACCTCAAAAAGGAGTAAGAACTGCTTATACCGAATGGCTTATGACTTAATAATTAACGTGGTCATTAGTCGTTAATTAGTTCTGATAGTTTCAAACCTGTCGTTCTATGTTTTCTATGTTTTTTTTTCAAAAAGTGATTGAACTTCTATTCCTTTAAAATTTATCAGTAATTCGTCGTTAATTAGTTGTGACAAATACGATTAGATTATGCTATATTTTCTATGTTTATGGGTACTTATTTATCTTATTTAGCAAAGCAACTCTCACGGATTGAACAATTAGTAGATGATCACTTTGTCTTTAACTAGCCATAAATTAGTTGTGGCTGTTTCGTATTTGTTGTTCTTTGTTTTTGATGTTTTTTGTATTACCTCTAGCTTGATATCACCATCCCAAAAAGGAGTAAAAACTGCTTATACTGAATGGTTTATGACTTAATAATTTACTGATCACTATTTTTCAATTAGTTCTGGTAATTTTTAATTTGTCTTTCTATGTTTGCTATGTTTTTTTTGAAAAAGTGGTAAAAACTTTTGAAACTTGAAACATTGTATTGGTTAGTAATTTATCGTTAAGTAGTTGTTAATAAGTTGTGACCAACACAATAAGATAATGCAATGCTTTCTATGTTTCTGGGTGCTTTGTTATCTTGAAATCAAGTAAGCAAAGCAACTCTCACAGATTGAAAATGGGAAGGTGGTTAATTCGTCTTTAATTAGTTGTGGAAGTATCGCATTTGTCATTCTATGTTTTCTTTGTTTTTTTTTTTTCAAAAAGTGATTATAATTTTTAAATCTTAATTTTGCGTTGCTCTATAGTTTGACATTAATTAATCGTTAGTTAGTAAGTTGTGACAAATTCAATTTTGTCATGCAATGTTTTCTATGAATTTAAGGTGATTCGTTTTCTATGAGTGTCAATTTAACAAAGCAACTTTCAGGAATTGAAAAATGGGCAGATGGATTATTTGCCATTAACTAGTCGTTAATTAGTTGTGACAATTTGAAATATGTCATTCAGCTCTGTCTATGTTTTCTTAGGTGCTTTGCTTACCTACATATATGTTGATATCAGGAAAGGAAAAGACCCAACAAATATTGCACGACAAATTCACAACTGTCACAATTAATTAACGAATAATTAACAGCTAATTTTAAGGCCATAAACCATTCGGTATACAAAATTTTTCCAGTTTTTGAGGTGGTGATTTTCTAATTTAATATCAGGCTAGCCCAAAGAAAACATAGAACACATTTTAAGATTTAATTTAATTTATCACAACTTATTAACGGCAAATTATTAGGCTCTAAACATATAGCTTTGTGTGCCAAAATATTTGAAAAAATGTGTTTTGAATTTTTAAAAAATGTTTCAAATTTTTTTTGGAAAATCAAATACATATTTCGAAAATGATATGATCGATTTTTTTGAACCTCGTTATTTAAGAGTTTTAAAATATTCTCTAAAATATTTTAAGAAAAAACAACGGTACCTTCCATAGAAAAGTTAAAAAACCGCAAAGGAAAATATTTTCCTACGATTTTGATCAAATTTTTTTCATATATACTAAAATTAGTACTATCTACTACCAAAAATTATAAAATTTTACACTTAGCAACTATAAATAGTACCTGTCATAGAACTTATTGTTTTATTTTGAATTTTCTCGTTATCGGATAAACGGATTAACATAAGTTTTGTATATACAAATTAAAGATAAGATTTAATAAAAAAAAAAGTTTTTGAATTTTTAAAAAACGTTTCAATTTTTTTTTTTTTGAAAAACGGGTTGCCAAATTTTTTTCAAATTTTATTTTTAAATACACATAAATATATACTTAAGATTTGCATACCAAAATTTGTTCTTAAAGATGTTTTAAGAATTTTATATAAGAAATTAATTTGAAAAAAAACCGCTCCAGCGATTTTAAAATTTTTGTTCCCATACAATCATATTCAATCAAGAAATAAGATGGCATTCTTTTTTATCACCTGAAATTGTCAAAGGAATTGTTATAGCTAATTTAAATATCGTATTTCATGCTGCTCTACATTTTTCTCTCATAATTTCCATATGTTTTTATATACAATTTTCTTAAACCCGCAGTGTCTTGAACATAAAGGGCAAGTACGTGCGACTCAGTCGTGCATTTTATTTTTATCATGTTCAGGAAAATAACAACTGATTTATGAGTGGAAGATAAGACCTTGCGAAACAAGTTCTTAAAGGTATAAGAACTTAAATTAAAATTTTAAGTAAAGCTCTGAGGAAGTGTTTTTGTTTTTTTTTTTGGTTAAACCTAAGTGAAAGCCTTGTTTAATGCTTAATTAAAATTAAAAACATTCACATCGAACGAAATGTGGATTTTGGGTCAAATTCACCTTAAGAAAGCCTTAGAAAACTCCCACTCGAAAAAGTGAAGGGGAAGGCCTGGTTTTTATTACTTCACTGTATCGAGCGTCTACTGTATACTTCAAGAAAAGCACGTTTTTAATTGGTAATAGATTTCTTGAATTGTATTTCATTACATGTTTTTGTTAGTTAAAAATCATTCAAAATGTTATTCATTTAACAAAAGAAATCAGTTAATTACACTTTTTTGTTATGATTACTAAAAAACAAATCATTACTCCTTTCTTGATGATAACGTTTTACTGTTTTCAACTACATTTGACCAATTGAATTAAAAGTAATTGGACGAATTTTTTTGTTATCATTATTTCCCAACTCTGATCCTCTATTCTGAATGGTATTCATTTCACTCAAACTCATTCACTTTCCAAAAGCGGAAATGAGTCCCAATACTTAATGTTAATGCGTAGGTAGAAAGCTACAATGCAATATCATTCCAATACATACCCAAGAAACCACTTGTTTTCAATTTGTTTATATTACTATAAAGATATTTTTAGACTTCCCTAAATGATATAATGACTCCTTCCCTAGGGAAAGTACACCTGAATACTAGTTAAAAAATTCCTTAGGAGAAAAAAAAAATACTATGGATATGAATATATCCAATCTTTTGACTTTGAAAGAGAACAATTTGTGTGAATAAAAAAAAAACAATAACAAAAACCAGAAGTTATATAATCCAAAAATCACTTTTCAACAAACCCATTGATCGGATGAAACATTTTCGGATGTGTGGATGTAAATGTTGTTGGTACTGATACTGAGCCCTCCGTCACCTGTAGGTATTTGAGAGGATCGCTCATCAATACAATTTGCAAGTCATCTCCATATATGATTCGATTCGAATTTTATAAATTGAAATGTTTTCGAACTCATCTTCACACCGAGCCCGTCTCTCGTATTATTCAATTCTTGAATCAACATTGAGTTCAAATAATAAAATAACACACGATCCACTATCCACATATACATAGGCATGAAGAGAAACTCTTTGAAAGGATAAAAGGTTATTCATCGGTCTGAATGCACAAAACTCTGATCTGTGTCTCCTCAGAGTCTGCCCAGCTTATTTTCCCGTTCCCAATTTCCAATTATTGATTTAAGCGAAGCCATTTACCCGATCTTAAGAAAACATCAACAAATCGTCATCATTAATAATAATCACACGCAGGTAATCGACGAACGATGTCGAAACTGTCTCAACTCTGGCAATCCCTTTCATTATTATGGTTGCCAACTGTGATGCATAAAAGTCTCAATAAAAGGTTATTGAGTTAAACAAATTGTCAAAAGGTAGATACACGTGTCTCTAAGGCTAAATTTTTCCAATACACATTTTGTTTGGATTAGGATTGTTGCCCTCATAACGTTTTATTTTTGGAATAGAAGTAGCAACTTGATGTTTTTGGTGTGGGTACACATTTATTAAGGAAAAATTGAACACATGATAGAAATAAATTCAAACGCGCCTAATATCACTTTGACATTTTGATCCATTTTTTTGTTCTTTACTGACCAAACAAGCCTAGTAAAAGAAATAATGTATGGTATTGAAAATATGCAGTTTGGCAACCTTGTATAACCAAGTAAGATATATAAATTCGTCTATCGGATGGCCAAGAATACCAAACAAAACGCAATGCAAGTAGTGTTTGTAGGAGGAAGGGGTCTCTCAAAATTGTGAATGATTTGATATTGATATTTCCCCCCAACATAACATCTTCACCACATACTGAAGCACAAGATGTGTCATGTCATTGAGTAGTGGGAAAATCATTTCTCATGTTCAATCGAATACATATATTTATACCCCCATACCTGTTTTCAATTCAATAATGTAGCTGTGCAATTCTTTGGTGTGTCTTCACCTTTTTGAAATATTTTTGTATAAATGTATCCAATCAATCGTCAGAAACTTGGAGATAAAAAGAAAGCAACAAAACAAAATACAAACCGAATAGCTGCAATCTTATTATTGAGTCAGAGTATTCGATCTCAATGTCCATTGCCCTGTCAGACATTTGGGCATCAACTTAAAAAAAAAAACACAACATTGCAAAATCATTTTGTCTTGATGATCGAGTTGGAAAAAACTAAAAATTGTATTCTTTTGATTGATTGAGAGAGATTTTTCATGCAATGTATAATTTGAATACCTACTGTTATAAATTTTACATACTTTCTAGGTTTGTAAGATTTTTTTTCGAGAAAACAAGTCTGCACTTTTGGAACGTCAAAAAATTGCGTTTATATTTTGGCAAAACCTACATCAGTTTAAAATTAATTTTCTATTTTTTCATTTTAATACAATTTAATTAGACAAAAGATATCCTTTTATATACTGTGATTAATACTTTTATCACTTTGTCACAGAATCATGTCCTGAGCTTCAAAAGAATATTCTCCAATATCTACTCATATCAATTTACTGTCTTCAGGGTGCGACGCAAGTGGCGCTAGAAAGGCGGGCGTTTGGTGCTTTCCCCATCGGTGAATGAAGGTCAAGTGCTTTGGGTTTATGTGCATTCTTGTATACACTTACTTGGAACTCTTAACTATCATAAAGTATCGTTATAATATTAATTTTATTTTTTTAGCAACACTTGTGGCGATTTTAGAACGAAAAACGATTGAAAAATGTTTTTGTTTCTCTTATTTTTTTCAAAACTAACATTTTTCCAACGTTTTGCGTTCTTTTGAAATCACCACAAGAAATGCTAAATAAATAAAATTAATATTATAATGGTACTTTATTTTGAAGTAAGTGTACAAAAATTTGACCAAACTTATGGAAAAGAAGTTGAAACTTTTTTTAAAAATTCAAAAATGTCTTTTTTTCAAAATTTTATTAACGAAATTATTTAATTTTATTTGAAATTTGCATATAGAAATAATATAAATCCGTTCAGCCATTAATGGGAAAATTCAAAATAAAAGAAAGCACCGTTCTTTGAGAGGTACCAACTGTAAATAGCTGTAGTTGCTAAGTGTACATTTTTATCTCACTAATTTAAGAGTATAAGTTCTACCAAAATCGTTATAGTCGTTTCTGATACAAAATATTTTCCTTAACGATTTTTTAACATTTGTATTGAAGGTATCGTAACTTTTTCAAAAAAGTATTTTTTTTTGCAAATACAGGTTGGGCCTACGTGTAAAAACTGAATTACTTTTTTGTTTACTATCATTTTGTATTTTTTTTACATTTTATTCATCCAACATCGCCGTTTAATTTAACGACCGAGCAACGAAGAAAGCAAAGTGGTGGAATTTTACTTTCCCAACCAGCATTCAATTTTACTGACGAATTATCACAAGATTTAACTGCCCCTGATTATTTTCTATAGGGTTATCTCAATGAACGAGTATATGATAACCAGCCCCAAACTTTAGGGCAGCTAAAGCACAAAATTGAAGCTGAGATCAGGGCAGTAGAGCTTGAAACTTTGTGTGCAATTATGCAAAACACCTGTTTAAGAGCCCAACTGTACAACGATGAAAATGTTGTTCATCTCTGATATTATTTTTCATAATTAAAATTTATATCATATAAAGTTGATATTATGTTATAAAAAAATAAAAATTAATAATAAAGAAAAAAGGTAATTCACCCTGTATTTTAAAATGTGGTTGAAACCCTTAAGCTTAGTTTACAGTTCCCGCGCGAAAAAAATCTGTGCAAATATTTTCGCATGTCAACAATTATTGAGGTGAAAAACAAATAATTTTTTTGCATGATTGGAATACAGTTTCATGCAAAAAAAACTATTGCTGTCATGGAATGACATGCAAAACAATTGAAATGGACCGGCAATTGTTTTGTGCTTGAGAAAAAAGTGTGGTAAAAAAAATGATTTTTTGTGTGGTAGGCTTACACTTCCAAAAAAAAAGTATATATCCACTTCACAACATTATTTGCAAGCAAATGGTTTTTGAATACAAAAATAATTATTTTCCATTTTTAGGCATATACAGGGTGTCCCGTAATGAGTGGATAATACTGCAACTGGTGATAGCAGGCCTTATGACTGCTCAGCAAAAAAAATATAAAAAAAAATATTTTTTTGCTTCAGGGTCTCCTAAAATACCTAATTACAACAGCCACTCATAAAGGATTCTTATTATATTTGTATTTTTATAATGTTTTTGAATAACCGTTCTAAATTATGGGTACATTTTAACACCAGCTGATGCATTTTTTGTGTTATAATTTTTTAAAATTATTTCTTTATTCGAAAATAATTCAATATTTTTTTGCACCAAAGTTTGAAAAATAATAAAGGGAACAAAATGTATGAGAACATAAGTTGCAAATTTGCTTAAAATTGGCCTGTTTAATGTACTTTCCAAAATGGTATAACACATGTTTGTGTCTACAACCATAACCAATAAAATTGGCATTTAATCTACTCAAGTAGTTTTTTTAACATTTTATCAGATGAAATTAAGTTACAAAGTAAAGTAAACACTACGACGACGAATGAATAACTCATATTTTTTTTTTAATTTTTATTGCATTTAAAAATAACCGTTCTTAAATAAAGGCAGTAACATTTAATACTAGTTGCTGGATTTTTTTTAAATTATTTTTTTAATAAAAAAATGATTAAATATTTATTTTCATCAAAGTTTGATGACAACAAAAATTGAGTTGTAAGGAAAAGTCAATAGATTTACCAGTGTCACTACTAATGCCTGCTAAATTCACTAACTAAAATAATAGTATGCACTTTCAAAAAGGTTTTGATTTAGGTATGGGAAATGCGATTAATAAAAACAACAGTACTAAAAATTATGATTTATTTGTATTTTTAAATAAATTTATATCAAGTGTTCAAACTGTCCCCCATTCACTGTGATACAGGCTCTGCATCTTCTAATGAAGGACCTCTCAATAAAACGAGCATATTTGCGCTCATTAATTTTCATCACAGCAGCGTCTTGAACACGACGCACGACGCAGTTCCGTAATGGATGTAATTGGTTTAGAATAAACCATTTCTGTCAGGCACCCCCAGTAGAAAAAGTCCAAAGGATTTAGGTCTGGCGAACGTGGTGGCCACAAAATTGGGCCCAGACGGAGTATCCACCTGTTGGGATACGTTCGATTCAAGTACCTCCTTACATTTACAGCATAATGAGCAGGACATCCATCGTTTTGAAGCCACATTGAATTCCTTAGTTATACGTAATGACAGAGAATTGACAATAGTTGCAAATAATACTTTTTTATGCATTTTAATGCCTATTTTATAACAAGTCAATTTTGATTTGAGAAAGTGTTAAAAATCTTCTCTAGTAGATTAAAAGGCAATTTAATGTGTTATTGTTGTAGATAGAAGCTTGTGATTTACCATTTGGGAAAGTACATTAAAAGGAGATTTTTTAACATTATTTGCCACGAAAGTTTTCAGTTTTTGTCTTTTTTATTAACTTACAAACTTTGATGAAAATAAATATTTAATCATTTTTTTATTAAAAAATTTATTAAAAAAATTATTTAAAAAAAATCCAGCAACTAGTGTTAAATGTTACTGCCTTAATTTAAGAACGATTATTTTTAAATGCAATAAAAATTAAAAAAAAACAATATGAGTCATTCATTCGTCGTCGTAGTGCTTACTTAATTTAGTAACTTAATTTCATCTGATAAAATGTTAAAAAACTACTTTAGTAGATTAAATGCCAATTTTATTGGTTATGGTTGTAGACACAAACATGTGTTATACCATTTTGGAAAGTACATTAAACAGGCCAATTTTTATCAAATTTGCCATAGTATAGATAGAGATTCGTCTACACTTCTACAGTAAAAAAAAATGAAAAAAGTCTTGAAAAGTGTACAAAATAATATCGGTTTTTTTCCGATATAATGTAAAAATTGAAAATTGAGTTACCTAGTTCTTGCAATCAGGGGACGATATTATAATCACAACAAAAACATAAATGTTAAAAAAGGAGCCAAGTTCTTATGTGCACAAGACACCTGTGCGTAAAAAGTCAGCCAAAAAAAGTAATGAGATCTAAAATATATGCCAAGTTTTAAGTTCATGAAGTTTAATATCAAATATCTTAAGAAGAGTATTATCGAAACAGTTCCAAATCATGACAGAAATTTGGTAATTAATGATTACTGATTCAAATTTGGTGGGTTCACTGGTCAAGTTTTCATATATTTTAAATTTGTGATTAAGTATGTAAGTATTTAAAAGAAAACTTGCCAAGTAAATCCGCCAAATTTTAATCAGTAATCATTAATTACCAAATTTCTGTCATGATTTGGAATTGTTTCGATATTACTCTTCTTAAGATATTTGATATTAAACTTCATGAACTTAAAACTTGGCATATATTTTAGATCTCATTACTTTTTTTGGCTGACTTTTTACGCACAGGTTTCTTGTGCACATAAGAACTTGGCTCCTTTTTTAACATTTATGTTTTTGTTGTGATTTCACTCCTTTTTGCAAAGACTAATTTTGCCAGGTGAAAGTCAACCCCTACCGGTCTACAAAGTTTCATAACCGAACCGAAAATGCTCCATACAAATAAAAGCAATTCTGATAAAGTTGGTGGATGGCACCCCCCCCCCTAAATGGAAAATTCCAAATTTTCGATTTTGTTCCTTTCTAAGTACTTCAAGTCCTACCGACCTACCAATTTTCATCGTTCTACAACAATCGGAAGTGCTCCATATAATTTATAAGAATTTTGAAGAATGTAGGTGGATGCCACGCCCCCTAAATGCAAAATTCCAATTTTTCAATTTTTCTTTCTAAGTACTTTGAGCCCTACCGACCTACCAATTTTCATCGTTCTAAAACAATCGGAAGTGCTCCATATAATTTATAAGAATTTTTAAGAATGTGGGTGGATGCCACGCCCCCTGTATGGAAAATTCCTATTTTTTAATTTTTTTCTTTCTAAGTACCTCAAACCCTACCAACTTACCAATTTTCATTGTTCTACAACAATCGGAAAAGCTCCATATAATTTATAGAATATTTAAGAAAGTGGGTGGATGCCACGCCCCCTGAATAGAAAATTGCAGATTTTCGATTTTTTCCTTTGTATGTACTACAAGGCCTACCGTTGTGCGAAATTTCAAGTTTCTACGATGTCGGGAAGTGCTCCATAATTTTGATGATCTGTCAGTGAGTCAGTGAGTCAGTGAGTCAGTGAGTCAGTGAATCAGTCAGTCAGTTACGGTTTTTGCGATTTTTGAAGTCCTATATCTTGGGAACTACTAATGCTAAAGAGTTGAAATTTGGTGAGCCACCTGTGTTTGATCAGTTCAGCAAATACTCCGAATTTGAAGTTTCTGACTTTATTGGTACGGAAGTTAGAGGGGGGTTGAAAATCGCCTGAGTTTGTTCCTGTAAAAAGGGTGTAGTGCCGCGAACTTGGCTGGGCACTACCGTGCCCTTTGATACACAATCCAGAAAATGTGCTTTTAAATATATACACTCCCGTTCAATTGAATAGGTTCAAAATGTTCGAGTGCGATTTACCGTTATAGCTCCGAACTATGTGGAATAAACGAATTTTTGAAAATGGCATTAGAGAGAGCATCCAATTGAGGAGAGAATAAGAAAACACACAATATCAAACTTACCATCATTACACGTTTTATTATCATTTCTTTAAATTCATATTGAAATCGTAGCACTTTTTTTCGTTTATTTGAATAGGTGCACCGCCTTTATAATCACTTTTGCTTTGAACTAGTTGAAGGTCAGACCTTTAAAAGCTATTTTTGGGCTTTATATCATGGTTTCTTTGATAAGACACAAACAAAATGAGAACAAACGTAGAATGGGTGGAGGAAAAGCTCTTTTCGCGGCTGAGTACGCGCAAATTTATTGTTTTCATGATAAATGGCTAACGGGACATCAAATTTCGGAAAAAAACTTACAGAATCCATTCATTGATCTATAATTATCTGAACAATAAACAAAAAGGTGGTGTCGATATGAAAGGATGAAAATAACCTGCTATCTCCGCAAGTGATAGCCGAAAAATTCTGAGGGTTGCGTCTAATTCGTCGGTTTAAATGGCTAAAACAAGGGAAGAAGCTAGGTTCAGTGCCAGTATTTCTACAGTTGGGAGTATTATTAACAGTTCTGCATACCAAATAAGAAGAAAATTAAATGAAACCACACCTAAACGATATTAGCAAAAACAAAAAAAAAAAACGAATGCAGCTTTGTAAGCTTCATAAGACTTGAAAGAATAAGTGGCGTAAAGTCATTTTTTCTATAGAAAAAGAGATTAAATTCAACGGAATTTATGGACTCAAATTGTATTTACATGATTGAGTTTTTTTGTGTAGCTAAACCATAGTCATACTAATGGTTCAAAAATGTGGGGTTAAATTTCTTTTCCTTGAATTCTCAAATTGTAAATTCTTTCAACTAAGCGGTGGTTTATTTTAATTTTGTCTTCTTTTTTGGTATAAAGAACTTTAAATTACACTCTCGATTGTAGAAATACTCGCACTAAACCTAGCTTGTTCCCTTATTTAAGCCATTAAAACCGACAAATAAGATCCAACCCTCAGAATTTTTCGTCTACAGCTTGCGGAGGCAGCAGTTTTTTTACATTCTTTTCATATCGACACCATCTTTTCGCTTACTTCTCTGATAAATATAGATCAAAGAATGGATTCTGTAATGTGGTTTTCCATTCAACCATTTCAGATTTGGTGGTCAGATCATAATTTTTTAGTGGTAAATAGAACACAAAATGAGATTTGATTTGCTTTTGCAATTGTGTTAGTGACTATTTTTCTATTGATGAATTTGTCCAACAAACACCACCTTCTTATCGAAAGTAAACAACACTGCGAAATGCCGAATGCAAACTAATACGTTCAGATTTATGTCAGTTTATTTTGGTGTGTGTGCAAATGCGTGTAAATCTTGCTAAAAATTGAGATTTGAAGAATCGACCTGAGATCGAAAAAAAAATCGATTTTTTTGGTTGAATGGAAAGCAAAAGTTGATCTCAGGTCGAAAAAATCAGAAAAAAGTCGACTTTTTTGGTCGAAAGGAAAACCACATAAGGTTTTTTCAAAAATTGGATGTCCCGTTAGCCATTTATCATAAAAACAATGAATTTGCGCGTACTCAGCCGCGAAAAGAGCTTTTCCTCCACCCATTCTACGTTTGTTCTCATTTTGTTTGTGTCTTATCAAAGAAACCATGATATAAAGCCCAAAAATAGCCTTAAAAGGTCTGACCTTCAACTAGTTCAAAGCAAAAGTGATTATAAAGGCGGTGCACCTATTCAAATAAACGAAAAAAAGTGCTACGATTTCAATATGAATTTAAAGAAATGATAATAAAACGTGTAATGATGGTAAGTTTGATATTGTGTGTTTTCTTATTCTCTCCTCAATTGGATGCTCTCTCTAATGCCATTTTCAAAAATTCATTTATTCCACATAGTTCGGAGCTATAACGGTAAATCGCACTCGAACATTTTGAACCTATTCAATTGAACGGGAGTGTTCACACAGTAGCATAGCTAACCGCGGTATCAGAGGTATCAATGATACGGGGCCCCCACATAATAAGGGTCCCGAGATTCAGAGTACTTGACGTGTGTAAGAAATTTTTCATCGTGATGCATTCGATACACAGTTTTAATAGGTTCGCTAGAGTTGATCCAGGTTTTCTTGAAAACCACAACAGTTGTCAAAGAAAAACTGTGTTTTTCGGTTTCAAAAAAATACTTAAGGGTCCTCAATTGCGGAATAAGCAAGAATCAACATTTTCCTTAAAAATGAATAGAAACAAACCACAGCTTCCATTTTCTATTTCTGTTTATTATGTATATTCCTTGAAAAACACAAAAAAATGCTTTGGGGCTCATGCCACTTTGACAATATTTATTTTTTACCTCAACTCGCCCCAGCAAAAAACCTAAATCTACTTCAGGGCGAGTTCAGAGCGACCCAAGGTGTCAAAAAACACAGAATTTGCTGGTCAGGCTGAGGTCAGGGGTTTCAAAAAAAAAGAAACCTTGGGGTGACCCCGGGGTGACTCCAGGGCTCAACGAACAAACCTAATTTAAATATTATTGAAAATGAATGTACCTATTAGATACCGATTTGGTTTATATGTATCTTTTCGGTAGTTTTCGTTCCTGTGTAGTTATCTTATCTAGGTCCAACCAACTTGCAACCAGGACCAGGTACCAATTTGACTTTTGATTTTGACCGTAAATTGACAAACAAATATTTTTGTAAATACATACATACAGTGGTGGCCATAGAATTAGAAACAACAATTGTAAACGCACTTTATCAACCATAATATTTTTTGTAAGCACCAGCGTGCGTGGCTTGTGTCGTTGGTCTTTGACAGGTGACATGTTTGTTCTAAATATGAGTTTCCTAGAACGCGAACAGTTTATAAAACACCGTCATTTTAGAAAATTCATTTATAGTCGACATTTTTGCTGGACACGAAATAAGAAACGACAAAAGAATTGGTAAATTTAAAAACAAAGAAAATTATTATTAATGTCAGTTGATTGTTTTCAGTATTTTTTTGATTATTCTTATAATATTAATATTAATTAATTAAAAATACAGCGACAAAAATGGGCAAAAATAAGTCTTGTAGTCCAGAACTCCGGTAGCTCATAGTGCAGTGCTATCAAAACGAAAACGAGTCAATTGATTCCATAGCAAAAAGATTTAGTTGCTCGAAAAAGATGGTATTTGATGCTATTCAAGTCAATAAAAGGACTGGCAGCTTTGAAAACCCAAAAAGAAAACCAAAAGATCGAAAATCCACGCCAAAAGAGGACAGATTGATATGCCGAATTAGCAAAGCTGATCCTTTTTTGACTTCTACAAAAATAAAAGAGGTTGTTTCGCCCCAATTGGGTCAAGAGCTATCAGCTAGAACCATAAAGCACATGAACATGGGCCACGTGGATGCATTGCCAGGAAAAATTTGAAGAGGCGTTTGATGTTTGCTAAGCTTCACGCAAATAAAGCCATGGGATTCTGGAAAAACATACTTTGGAGTGATGAATCCAAATTTAACTTGTTCGGGTCGGATGGTAAAGTGTATGTTAGACGCCCTCAGAAGAAGGAATTGGATCCTAAATATACTTTAAAGACCGTTAAGCATGGAGGAGGAAACATAATGGTTTGGGGTGCGTTCTCGTAGCATGGAGTTGGCCCAATAGTAAGAATAAATGGTCGAAAATGGATCAACATATTTATAAAGGCATCTTGGAAAATGTCATGGAGCCTTATTCATTTGCACAAATGCCCATTAGTTACATATGTTTTCCAGCACGATAACGATCCAAAGCATACAGCACGGATTGTTAAGCAGTGGTTTTTTGATACAAAAACTAATGTTTTTGATTGGCCCGCCCAAAGTCCAGACTTGAATCCTATCGAGAACTTGTGGGCAGACGTGAAGAGAAGGCTAAAGTCCAAGAACCCAAACAATTCTGAGGAACTTTTTGAAAATATAAAGGAGGTCTGGGAGAGTATACCCCCATCAAGATGCCACGTCTTGGTAGAAAGTATGCAGGCAAGATTAGCTGCAGTGACAAAAAATAAGCGATTCCCTACAAAATATTGATTTTTCATCGAACATTTTTTATGAAATACCAATTTTTTCTTTGCGTTTCTAATTGTATGGCCAGGTGCGATTTGGGTTAAATAAATAATATTAATTTTCTACTGTTAGTGTCATGCTTTTATTTTTTATAAAATATTCAGAAGTGTACTATATGTTATGGTCTATTAAAAGAACCACTATCCAACCTCAACAAATTTCCTAAAAAACAGTTATGCAATTTAACATTGTTAAAAAATTCTTGTCTCTAATTCTATGGCCACCACTGTACATATCTAGAAAACTGTTATTATTTTTTTCAAAAATCTAACTGACTTGAATATGTTTTCATAGAATTCTACACAAAAAAGATTATTAGAAATATTGTAATATATTTCGTTAGAGCAACAGATTTTGGGAAAAACGTGCACAAACGTTACAAAATTATTATTGAATATCTTTTCAACACTCAAAATTTGTTTCTTTCTTTCATGAGCTTAGATTTTGAAAAAATTTAACGGTTATCGAGATACATATTTATAAATACAGTTTTTTGTCCCTTTAACCGTACAAATTCAAATATCAAATTGAACTTACCTAATATGCTGATGCAAGTAAAAATAAAATGCACGACTGGATCGCACGTACTTGCTCTTATGTTCAAGTTGTGTGGGACTTAAGAACTTTAAAAAATATTCAAGTTATTATAGAAAAAGTATAAAAAGCATTTAAATCGTTCTTTTAATTGTATAAACAGTCTGATAAATAACTTAGAGCTCAAAAAAAAGTATGCCATCTGATTACTTGAACAAATATGAATATATGCAAAAAAAAAATTAAAATCGTTGGAGCCGTTTTCTTAAAAATTAATTTTTTATATATAAAATTTTTGTAACATTTTTAAAAAAAAAATTTTGGTATGCCAATTTTGAGTATATATTAATATACATTTAAAACTGAAATTTCAAAACAATTCATTAACGCGTTTTTGAAATATTGAATTTTCAAAAAAAAATTTTGAATCTTTTTTTAAAAATCCAAAATTAATTTTTTCCAAAATTTTGTTATACAGTATTATTTATATTCCAACAAAGCTTTTGTGCAAAAAATTTGATTGAAATCGGATGAGCGGTTAATGAGAAAACCGAAAATCAAAAAAACCGTTATGTGGCAGGTACCGTTAATAAATGTTTTTGGTAATTTTTTGTCTTACCAAAAAGTACACCATGTCTACAATAATACACTGATTTTTTTTTATCAAAATCTTTGGAGCCGTTTTTGAGATATATAAGCTTTTCCTTAACGGTTGTATGGCAAGTACCGTTATTTTTTGAGCTAAAAAAAAAATTCAATTTCCCCTCTGGAGAGTTACAAAAAAACCTTAAGTTCAAAATTTGAAAAAAAAAAATCGCTTCAGTGGTTTAGGCTGTAGGTTGAGGTACGGACAGACAGACAGACAGACAGACAGACAGAATTTTGCCACCCACTTTTTTCGTGTTCTCTATCATCGTAATGTCATGTTTGATTGTTATCTCGAAATTTTTTTTGTTGCACGAATCCAAAACTTGCCCTATAGTACCTACATATATCGCAAGTAAAAATGTATACCTCAGGCTGAGCTCCTGTTAAGAAAAAGGGGGCTCCTAGAAAATGTTTGATATACGGGGCCCCAAAGTGCTCACTACGCCACTGTATGCACGTCGAATCGACGTAGTTTTTCCTTAACGTACTTTTAGCAATGTTTATCTTTCTAGGGTTAAGAATAACACTATAGCTTTGGACACACCAAAAAAAAAAAAATATTCCGTTCCATTAAAAGCTAAGAACTATTCTATTCACAGCACAATGAAAACGGGTGGAACTTCAACTTTTTTTATGGTTCTTTATTTTGAACATAAAAACATTGAGAAATAATAATCGATACCTTAAAAATAGGTGTTGAGTATATTGAGTCAACACCTATCTTTTAAAACATCAATCGTTATTTTTATCATGGAAATTTTCCAAGTGATTTACGACGACAGCACAGATTGGGTGCCATTTTTGAAAATGGCACCCAAGTGACAGGTGAAGAGCTTTTTTCGTATTTTGTAATCATTTCTTGAAAAGCACAAAAAAAACTATTATGGCAGCCTCCATGATTTCAACCGAAATTGTTTAGTCTGCAAAAATGTTAGGGAAACTATTATCCACTGCTTGTGAGCTGCTGTTATACTTACTGTAAGGACACCTTGTACTTTGATGTTCCTTTGGGGGTCGTTAGAAGTATGTATACAATTTTTAAGAAGAAAGAGGTCACAAAAATTTAAATTTAGCTTAAACTTTGCTTCGTACTAAAGATTAATTTCTTGAAATTATTTTCAGATTTCCCACCATTACTTGAAAACGTGACATATTCTACACCTATATATATTTTTCGACGATTTATCTAATGGCTGAGTGACCCAAAACCATATAGAATTTTTTTTTATTAATAAAACAACCAATATTTATTAATTTATCACATAGGTATTTTTATTTTCTTCTCTTTTTTTGTATTTATTCTCTATACAATATTATTTTTATTTTGTTTTTTTTTTCGTATAAGGTACATCTATAAATTAAATAATATTTTATTTTCTATTACAATAAATTACACTATAATTTACTTCGTTTTCTTTTTTAAATAAAATTAATTTTAAGTAAAATAAATTTTGTATGTATAGTAGTTTGTTGCAATGTGGCAAGTTTTGCGCTGGAGATAGTTAGGAAATAAATTAATTTACAAAAAAATATGTTTATATCTAGTATTTTCTTTTTACAAGTTAATTCTTTTTTTTTACTTTAATTCATAGAAATATTTACATTTTCTTACCAAAAAATAAACAAAAAAATGATTTTATTAATGAAGAACAAATATAAAACAAATAACAATTTTCTTTACTTTGATTATAATCAACTTTGTTTTTATACATAAATACAGATAAATTGATTGTTGAATTTAATGGTTTTTGAACCGAAATTTATCTAACAATATTTTTTGAAATATGAATTCAATAATAACTGGGAATCGGAATTTATCGATAATTTCATACATAAATACATAAAAATAAAAAAGAAAGTTATATTGAGATAATTGTGCTTTAAGCTTAATTTTTATTCTTCAGGTTTTTTATCCCCGTCGAACGGTATAGAAAATAAATTAGTATGTGTTTTTCTCATTTTCTTAATGTGCCACTAAAAAACTCATTTCTGATTCTATATTTTTTGCCAGATTTCAGATTCCAACAGGAATACATTCTAAAGTGACCTGAGGACTGACAATTTTTATATCTTAAAATGTTGTAAAGCTGTTCAATTTATCGCGAGTGAACTGTAGATTCTGTAATACCGGAAATGAACTTACAATAAAAACCTTGAAAACTTAAGCATTTTTTTGGAAAAAGTGGACTATGATGAAAAACAACATAGAAAGGTTAAGAAATAAGAGATTAATCATTTTGTGAGTTTTCGCCATTTTTACAGTTAGAAGTTGCACATTAAGAAGATGAATAAAATACAACAATTATTTATCTATACATATTTTGTTAAGGTGCTTTTTACAAGAATATAATTATCTTACAGTTTGTTTGTTTGTTTTTTATTGTGCGAATATACATACGTTTAGAAATGAAAAAAAAAGAAATAATAATATTTAGTTACTAATACTGGACCAGTTCCTTAAATTTAAATATACTTATTTTTTTTTTTTGCTTTAAAACTTAAAGAGCATCGATTGTTCTTTTCTGCTGCGAATGACGAAGAATGGAATGTTTATGTTCTTTCTGTGAGATCATCTTTGAGACGCTGTGCTCACGGGAATAGTTTTTGCTTCAGAATTCAAAGATCTATTAATTAAGGTCCATAATTTTGACTAGGATACGACATGAATTTTGAAGTTTTTACATTGGATTGGACGTCTTACACTTCACTTTGCATGCAATGCATTGAGGAATCTTGTGACATTTCATCCATAGAGGATTCTAGGTGAAAAAATAAAAGAATACAAATAAACAAATAAGTTATTGATGATTTTTGAAAGAAGTAGTACATTTAGTAGTAGTAGTAGTAGAAATAGTAGTGTAAATATTAGTTATAGTAGTAAAAGTACTATTAGTAGTGAAAGCTGTAGCGGTTGTAGTTATTGTAAAAATTTAGGTAATTATAGTAGTTTCAGTATTTCTAGCAGTAATTTTCCCCTAGAGGGCGCGTCCTCAGGTGGCGGCTGGTGAAGCAACACAGAATATAAAACAAAATATGGATAGAGAAGATAATCGGGGAAATCTTACGGTGCAGGGAGTCAGATCACCATGAACACCGGCATCTGTCAAGGGTAAGCACGCGGGCCCCGGGACGCTTGGCTCCTGTGGAACGAAATGCTACAAGAGAACCCAAAAGAGATCCCTTCAAAAGTGGTGCACGTATACAGCGCACACCACCATCTGCGGCAAAAGTCTCTGTGGGGCTTATCGAGCTATTGGCAGGAAAACCCGCAGCAGGTCGGGATATATTCGAAGAGACCATGCCGAAAAATCACGTTAACAATATCACAGGGCAGGATTTGACTGATCCCTGCGATGCAGCAGAACAACCCTGTCAGGAGGTAAATGCAGCAACCATGGACCGTAGTACTCCTCTGGGACAAGCTAAGGCTACGGTTACATTGGATGCGTATTCTGACGAACAATTGTACTAACGTATTCGTCAGAATTGTTCGTCAGAACTGTTTGTCCGTTTGTCAGAATGCTGCAGAAAAAATCAAACCGATTTAAAAGATCGATCGTTCTGACGGACTCGTGCGGCATCGAACGAACAAAATGCTTGCACTGTAACCGGTTCCATAAGACCATACAATTTTGTTTGTTCTGACGAATACGTCAAAATAATTATTGTTCGTCAGAATACGATTATATTATTTCCACAAACTTCTGACGAACAGCTCTGAAGAATACGATTGTTACGTCGGAACGATTTTTACGCATCCATTGTAACCACTACTTCTGACGAACAGTTCTGACGAATACGTCAGATTGACTGTTTGTCAGAGTATGCATTCACTATAACCGTAGCCTAAAGCGTAACAAGCTACGCCCGTAGCATCAGCTAAGCCTACAGAAAAAGAAACTATGTATGCCTCAACCTCTAGGAAAGCCTCCAACCCTGATCTCAGGAACATCTTATAAAACGCCATATTCAGAACGGACATGCCGGAAGAGGAAACTACTTTTGTGTTTTTGATTACAGCAAAAGGCAATGGAAGCCTACCCAGGTCATGCGTTGAGTACATCTGCGAATGAGGGAAAATGGCCTCAGCCTAACAACGGAAAAAACAGAAATAGCTCTCCTAGCCAGAAAGAGAATCCCTGCGCAGGCTGGACCCGAAGTAATCAGTAGCAGTGAGGTCATCAAATATCTGGGATTTACACTTGACTCTAGACTTTCTTACTGGCAGCATATATGTATAGAAAGCAGTGGATCGGGAATCACAGCTGACAGCGTCCCTAAGCAGGCTTATGGCAAACCCAAGGCAGACATTTGGCAAGCAAGCGGAAACAACTACTGATGGCGACAATGCACTCCATTCTCCTCTACGGAAGTGAGATCTGGGCAGATGAACTGCGAGAAGAAAAGCATCGCAAGCTGATGGCAGCGGTATAGAGATGCGAGTCCTTACGGGTGACCAGCTCCCACCGCACTGTATTAGATCCTGCCGTCCTGGTAATTGCAGGAGTAACACCAATAGACCTTCTCGCAGCAGAACGAAACTACATCATAATCGAGAAGAAAGCGGAAATCAGAACTGATTCGGTAATCGGCATTTACACAACAAAAGTGGTTGGAAGGATGGGAGTCTTAAAGCAATGGGCATTGGACTGCAGGGATCATCGCAGACGTTGCTGAATGGGGAAATCAGAAGCATGGTGAAGTTGACTAATACTTCACCCAATTCGTCACCAGAAACGGGTATACTTTAACGCCTTCCTGTTTAAGATAGGGAAAGCAAGAAGCCTCTCCTGTCAGTATTAGAGTCTTGAACTCAGATGACGTCTTCCACACTGTCTTTGATTGCAGCAGATGGGAAGCCCGCTACCCGGACCTTCAAAGAAATATGGGCGAATTAAGTCAGGAGAACTTCATCCCGAAGATGTTTTAAAAAGCGATGGCAACAAATAAGTGCGTACCTGGCCCAGATCCTGAAAATCAAAAAAAAAAATAGAAGAGCCAGTCCCCGAAGAGAGGGAACCGGCTACCTAAACAGGACCCCCTTGAAGTAATAAGAAAATGATATCGAGCGAGGGGGTGATCTTCGAGACACTTTGGTTTTTTCAGCTGTTATGCCGGGTGGCAATGGTGCAGTGGATGTAGTGATTGACTGCTAGCTTAGAGGTGTGGGTTCGAGCCCCATTCTAGGCAGCATTCTTTTCTATTCTCCCAGCTTAACTGGACGCCACCCGTGAGATTTAATGAGATAATAAACACCTTGATCTCAATCCACTGCGCCAAGTCTTTCCTATCTTCCTACTCTTTCTTACTAGTGCCGTGCAATTCAGGTTGCATTTAAAAGATCTTAGGTCTTACAGGCATATAGTTAAAATTATTATTATTATTATTATTATGCCAAGGTTGAAACCCCTTAGAGAGTCTGGCTCACGGAGAGGTACGGTTGGTTGGTTTGTAGTCAAAGTTAAAGTTGTATGTAATATATGCTTCTACTACTACTATTACTCCCACTAATAATTATTGGTAGTTGTAGTAGAACTAGCTTTGTAGTAATAGAAGTAATAGTTGTAGGTACTAGTTGATATATTAGCAGAAAATGTAGTATTAGTAGATGTATAGAAGTAGGAGTATTAATTAGTACTTTCAACACAAAATGATTATTATTCTTTATTATTATTAAATTTATTTATTAAATAAAAACATAACTTACCGTGGGCGGGGTAGAGCGAAGACTTGTTCGCATTTAACTGCATCGGATTCTGACCATTGTTCTGAAACGAATACGTAAGCTGTAGATTGATATGTCGAGCAAATGAATTTCCCTCGGGTTCACGCACTAAAAATATAAATTACATAATAAAGCGTGTAACCAATTTATACTAATAATGAGGGTTTTAATTTTTTTTTACTTTAACTTTTTTTTTTTAAATATAACTTAAACTTAATATAATAATAATTACTTACTTTTATTCTTACCAGCATGAATATGTTTTTTCTGTCTTGCTCTTGAATTTTGAAACCAAACTTGTGTCACTCGTTTACTTAGGCCCGTCACTGAAGCTATCCGTTCTAAATCTTGACCATCAGGATTACTGTCAATTTGAAAATTTGCCTGCAGCACTTGTAATTGTTCTTCTGTAAATGTTGTTCGAACTCGTTTCGTTTTACTTTTGTGATAACCATCACCATCGCAACCATCTGAAACATAACAAAAATTTGTTGAAAAACAAACGGTTTTAACTAAAATAAAAATAAATTAAAGTAAATTGGGTGGCACAACAGCTCGTGGAGAACCAGGGCCTAGAGGCTTACAACTCTCAACCATTCCTATGTGCGCGTTGTTGGCAGGAATGGAGGGGACCTACAGTTTCTTGTCGAATCCGAACGGCTAAGTGAGCAGCACTTTTTCATGACAGGTATACTCTTGGAGGATTTGTCAGTGAATAAAACATTTCTGTTTTTTGGTGGCACGGCTGGGAATCGAACACACACCTTCGGCATGACAGTCCAACGCTCTAACCATCATGCCACGAAGTATTACAACTAAAAATGTCTGTTAAATACTAAAAGAAGTAGAAGAATTTTGTCTTTGGTATGGCTTAGTTTAGGGTTGGGGTCGAAATCCCGCGAATCAAAATCCCGTGTGTTGAAATCCCGCGTATCAAAATCCCGTTTTTCAAAATCCCGGAAATCAAAATCCCGAAAATCAAAATCCCGCCGATCAAAATCCCGCCGTTTCTACTACTATGCGACAGCTCATTAATATTTTTGTTTCCTATGCAATTTGCAAACTGCGTTTAAAGTTTGAAGTCGATTTTTTCGTATAATGCGATGCATTAGTTGAGGATGGCAAATACACACGAATAAACACCGAGGTGTGTATGGGGGGGCATGCCATTATAGGATTTGGGGTGGGTGTGAGGTTGGGTGTATGCAAAGTTCCTTTTGCATTTAAAGAAACAAATATCATTCACACATAATTCGAAAAAAAATTAAACAAAGACAACAAAAATTGCTAAAGTTTAGCCGAAAAAACTGAAAATATTTGTTTTGAAAGTTTTGGAAAAACTTTTTTACCAATTTTATTTTGATTTTTGGGAACGGGCACATTCCAAAATCACGAATATGCATTTAATAAGTCGCTAGGACGCTTAGTTTAGCTGCAAATCAAGTTTGAAGATGTAAACTTTTCGTATGATTCGATGCATCAATTCAGCGCCAGTGTCAAGTTTTCTTGAGCAACTGTACGTATCATTCATATTTCGAAGAAAAATTAAAAACCGAAAAAAAAATTGAGAAAAATTCAATTTTTCATTGAAATTTTCTTCAAAAAATCTTGTTTTTTTTATATTTTTCAAAAAAAAAAATTTGCAAAAAGTTTATATTTCTATATAATTTAAAAAAAATCCCACCTGCTTCCAGAATCCAGACCCTCAGTCTGTCCAGATCCAGACCCACTTCTATCTTCTTTTAGACTACCGTTCCCCATCACCCAAACCGAAAACAAAATTCCCACCTCTGTCCAGAATCCAGACCCACCTATGACCAGATCCAGACCCACCTCTGCCCGGATCCAGACTCACCTCTGTCCAGATCTAGATCCTGGCACTGTGAACCACGACCGAAGCAAGACTTTAGCGAGTTGAGACGGCAAGTCAAAGCCATCACATCGCCGGCATCGTGGCCGTCGCCGTAGTCGTGGTCGTCGTCACCGCCGTTCTCGTCCTTCTAGTCGTGGTCGTGGTCGTTCTATTCCCATCGTGGTGATGGTCGTCGTCGTTGTCACCCGTCCCCACAAAACCAAAATAAAATCCAATTTCTATCTCTCTAATTACCTCGAGGTCTTACCTCTACGGAGTTCTAAGAAGAACTGAAGATACATAAATGCCAAATTCCCAATACACAACTGCTTATATACCTACTTTTTTTTCAATAAAAATAAATTCACTAATTAAAATAAAATATTGTTTCAAAAGTATGAAAAAGTATCTAAAAAGTTACTACTGGCGGGATTCTTGCGGCGGGATTTCGATCGGCGGGATTTCAACTAACGGGATTTTGATCGGCGGGATTTTGACCTTTTCCCCTTAGTTTAAAATATTCACTAGGATTAATAGCTCTGTAATAGAATGGAGATTTCTTGCTAGAATAAAGATTTCAAAAACAAAACGAGTAACTGCCTAAAGAACTTTTAAACTAATTTTCCATTGGTCTTCCAAAAGATGTGAATAAATCACATACAAACTGTGAGTGCCTTGAATGTGAATTGATTTGTTGTCTGCGTTCATTTAATATTCTGTGATAAATCGCAGGTTCACACCCGCAGTGCTAAAATCAAAACGAAGGGAAGTAAATCACATATCACGAAAAGAACAGTGGTCGTGATTTATTTTAGTCTGTGAACAAAATTACCAACAGAAAATAATCACAAGAGAAATACAACTTTCACAGATTTAAGCGAAAGTATGATGGTTGATATTTTGATAGATTTTGTTTTCCAATTCGGAAGATTTTTGTACTGGAGATGAGCAAGGCAAGTGCAAAATTTTTGACATCCACCCACTACCACGCCTACTTTTATAACTAGATATTCTTCTTAATCCACTGCTCTAGAACTAGAAACTAGAAAGCTGAAATTTTGTAAATAAGGAATCTAGAACTTAACCCCGAGGCCACACGAGCAAGTACTTGCAAGCAAGTTGCAATACATACACATTTGTTTACTAACACAAACAAACCCAAGCAACTTGCCTATCGACTGGCATGCAAGTTTTGAAGCCAGTAGTGAAGCAAGTTGAGAAGCAAGTTGTAAGACAAGCAAGTGGAATGCAAGTGGAAAGCAAGTGGGAGGCAAGTGGAATGCCAATTATGAATTTGACAGGCAGTGTATTTAGCCAACTTGCTGCAAGTACTTGCTCGTGTGGCTTCAGGGTAAGGCACAACAAATTAAATTTTTGAAAATCCACCCTCTGCTACGCCTACTCTTCTTTCACATATTTGAGTTTTGAGTCAGTGGCTCTAGAGAGCTGAGATTTTGTAAATAAGCTGTCAAGAACTTTCAGCGAAGTATTTGAAATTTTGAGAAATCCACTTACTGCCACGCATACTTTTCTTGTATTTAAGTTGTTTCCTTATTCGGTTTTTCTCGAGAGCTAACATTTTGTCAATAATTTGTTTAAAACCTTAAACATGACATATGAGCAAATAATAAAACACTGAAGACCAGTCTTTCAGCAACCATATGCAGTCTCACATTCAGCAAAAAGACACATATTTAATGCAGGTGGTGCATTGTTAATAGAGGTTCGAATAGAGTATTTGCCTGGATACAATTTGAAACCCCTTACCATAATAAGAACCCATTTTACTGGAAAATTTCATCTGTGAAACTGGAGGGGAGATTTCAATGCTCGAGGACATGAATGGGTCATGCCAACAACGGACTCTAGGAAGGCAGACACTTGAAATGGCAGTAAGACGAAAGCTTAATGTAACAAACATTGGAGACACCCCCACCTTTATAAGATCAAGACATAGATTGCCTCAATATTTGCGACAAACAACACGTTGTCCAAGGAATAAAACTGGAGAGTAATCGAGGAATACACAGGCAGCGATCGTCAATACATCGTTTTTCATATTTAAGAAAACTGCCGTATCACAACCCGAGACCAAGCCCAAGACCAAATCTTAAGATGGAACTTCAACAGACTCCATTTTTGAATCCAGAAGAGGAAGATGGAAAGAACGCTGTACTTGAATTGGAAGGAACGGGCGAAGAAAAAATTGGACCTTAAGTGCAACTTACCCAACTGAGGTATACTTGTCATGAATAAGTGCTTCTCTTCTAGCCGTTTGGACTTGGCAACAAATTGTAGGTCCCCTCCATTCCTGCCAACAACTTGCACATAGGAACGGTTGAGAGTTGTAAGTCACTAGGCCCTTGTTCTTCACGAGCTGTTGCACCACCAAATTTAATTTAATTTGGGCCCAGAAAAGATGACCCATATGGTGGTAATGCTGTTTCAGCTAATCCTACTAGACCACCTGACATCCCTATGAACTGAGAAATGCTATCAATGCTCTGCAAAATAAAAGCTCCACAAGACACAACTTTTGCACAATACGTAGAACAACAGTTTCCCCAAGGAATTTTTCCTCAAATACTGAAAAGGCAACGACTTGTACTTATAACTTATAACTAAAGGACACCCGGACTCTCGATCCACATACACGCCTCTGTGCATGCTGGGGCACAACAGAAAAACTTCTGGAAATCCTTTTCAGCTATGCTTAATAGCGATACAAAGATGAAAAATCAATAGAAAAAATAGTTAGGGCCACCGAAATCGCCCAACAAGAAAACCCCTCCACTCCAAGCTACTGGTATGTTCAAAAGGCATTTAAATCAGCCAGATGGTGAGATATGTTGAGCGTACTTGAAAGAAGATTCCAGATTCCACATCCCAGAGTATCAATTGCGGATGATAAAAGGTAACCTCAGAGACCGTCAACTAATCTAATAAACAGCAGAAGGACTGAGAAGAAAAGATATCACCGCTGGAGCAGCACAAGGATGAATGCTTGGACAAGACATTTGTAATATATCCTACGAAGAAATTCTCTGTATATTAATGCCTGAAGATTCCGAAGATAAGAGCGAGCGACACCGAAAGAGCCTATAAAGAAAACTGAATCAAATCATGCGAAGAAAATATTTCTTGATGGAGGAACACGGGCTGTCTCTGGTTAGTGAAAGGTAACAAGACTCAACCCGTAAAAGTTGTGCTTCTACAGAAAAGACGAGTCCCTACATTGATCGACTTCGTCATCAACACCAACGTTATAAAGAGCAAGAATGCGATGAAATATGTATCTGGCAGTAATACCTGACGCACAAAATTGAGTTTCTGGGAAAAATTACGATCGGCTGTGGAACGAGCTTCAAAAACCACAGCAGCCAGGTCCAGATGGCAAACTTCGGAGGCTCAATAGCAATAAAAATATACTCCTCATGTTGGAAGCAAATCATGGGCAAATACTCTTCAACAAGAAAAATACAGAAAGCAGAAGCGCCTAGCTAGCTCTTACCACAAGATGTCGGAGTCAGCCACTCTTGTAGTTGCCTTAGTGACGCTAATAAATTTTATTGCAGCAAAACGAGAGTACGTTTCCGAGAAGGAAACTTAATTTTTCCCTCCTCTTGGAATATTAAGACATTCAAAATTAACGACGGATTCTCCTTCTAAATCCTATCCGACGTTACTTACAGTTGTTGCACTGGGTTATTGAACATAGCAAAGGTTTAAGACTATTTTGCGCTTTTGACTGTTTTTAAGGTACATTCTGTAGGTTTCCTATATCTAAGCAAATGATCAGCACTGTTCGTTGAAAAGTTAACACTGAATCACATTTATTTTTGCAACTACCACTCTCGGTACCTTGCTATCTCGTACATTTAAACACACTTGTCTAAACAAAATCTAGAGAAAAAAAAACTTACCATCACTAGATGTTGTTCCACCCTCCACTGTTTCGAGGTAGTGTGCTTTGCATAACACTCGGTCTTCCATCAAGGCAAACTGCTCCCCAGTTGATAATTGTCGTCCGCACGAATCGCACGCGAAGCAAGCCAAGTGAAAAACCAAATCCCTAGCTCGGCGCACCCAGTCCGACGCTGAAATTCCTCGACAACATTTTGAACATTTTGCCCCGAAATTTCTGTAAAAACAAAAACACAAAAAAAATATTAAAAATTTCAAAACCGTTTTTTTTTTATTGAAACTTTGTCAAAATTAAAAAATCATTAATCTTTTATTTCAATTATTCAACTTTTCCGATTTTATAGACCAAATAAAATTAAATAAAAAAAAAAAACAATAAATTATCCGAAGCGACTTGGTTATTGTTTTTATTCCAGATGCGACTGATGTGATGGCAAGGGACTTACTTAGATCACTTCAACAAAAACTCATTAAATCAACCAAAAACCGCATATAATACACAGAACATCTCACAGTCGCAACTCATCATAATATACAATACAAGTTCTGTGAATGAGTTTCAATTTCTCGGTCAAAGGCGCACTTAAGTAAACAAAAACATTTATTCCTGTGTACCGTCATTTCCGATCAATGTGACAATAAAAACAAAAATTATTGCATCGTAAAAACAAAATCCCAAAAACAAATATTTTTCCTTTGCATTTCGTTGGTTCGTTTTTTTAATTTTTGGATTTTCATTGAGAGCTGTAGGTAAGGTACGTCTAGCATCATCTTTCTGCCCCCTCCTGATTAAGAAAGCAACTTATTCGTTTTGAAGACGAAAAAAAAAATGGTTCTCAACCACAACCAGTCAAGCAGCTAAGCTGGTCTAACCAGAGCCTGCCAGGTGAAGTGCAAGTGCATATTTATATGAACTTATAACCATAACACAGGTGTCATAGATCCATTAACAACTGCTGGAGGAAGGGTTGAATGTAAACGAAACGACCGACGAATCTACGACGGAGATTATCCGAGAAATATCTTGAGTGTTTGTCCCACCTTTTTTACAGCGATGTTATAATGTTCAAAATATTTATATGTAATAGAAAAAAGTACTAACCGATAGCTCAGAGCTAATATTTGGTGTAAAAGATATTAATGCTATAATGGTTTGGGGATTATAGTTCCCGATCTATGAGGCTGTGAAATGGTAAAAAATATAAAATCAAAAAAGTCTCGTTCCGCAAATTTTGAAATAAAGTTCCCGGGCATAGCTTTCAATGTCTTTATAAATACCGTGTAAAACAAGACTTTTGATTAAAAAAATCCTCTTCATTCTCATTTTCTTGAAATTTTTGTCTGCACTTACAGCCAAATTTAAAAACATGGAATAGCGAAGGGTTAGGGTTCATTAAGTGGATTAAGTGGAAAATATTACTAATAAAACAAAATTTCAGCTTGGTGACGAAGCAGGTGGTTTAGCGAAGGAATAAGCAGCAGACTCTTTATTTTGTATTGGTGTTGGCATCAAAAGATTTACATTTTTAATCAATGCGTTCAAGGATTCAGATATATGAATTTTTCGAGCTTCTAATTGGTCGGCTGTCACAAAAATTCAAAAACTCAGATCACTTTTAGTTACGTTTGCTTACGTGTTTCAGATAAAAGTTTTCATCCGGAAATTTAGATTTAGAAAGCAAGACAACAAAAAAGATCTGCTTATAGAAATTGTACCTCATACTCGCTGCAATTATTTTTGTGGTTTGTTGTCGGCTTAGTACGGTATGTTTGCTTTTATAATTTTTGCTTCGAGTGAATAAAATCACAACAAAAACATAAATGTTAAAAAAGGAGCCAAGTTCTTATGTGTACAAGAAACCTGTGCGTAAAAAGTCAGCCAAAAAAAGTAATGAGATCTAAAATATATGCCAAGTTTTAAGTTCATGAAGTTGAATATCAAATATCTTAAGTAGAGTAATATCGAAACTATTCCAAATCATGACAGAAATTTGGTAATTAATGATTACTGATTAAAATTTGGTGGGTTCACTGGTCAAGTTTTCATACATTTTAAATTTGTGATTAAGTAAGTATTTAAGAGAAAACTTGCCAAGTAAATCCACCAAATTTTAATCAGTAATCATTAATTACCAAATTTCTGTCATGATTTGGAATTGTTTCGATATTACTCTTCTTAAGATATTTGATATTAAACTTCATGAACTTAAAACTTGGCATATATTTTAGATCTCATTACTTTTTTTGGCTAACTTTTTACGCACAGGTTTCTTGTACACATAAGAACTTGGCTGCTTTTTTAAAATTTATGTTTTTGTTGTGATTTCACTCCTTTTTGCAAAGATTTATTTTGCCAGGTGAAAGTCAAGCCCTACCGCTCTACATAGTTTCATAATTCTACGACAACCGAAAGTGCTCCATACAAATAATAGCAATTCTGATAAAGTGGGTGGATGGCACCTCCCCCCCCCCTGAATGGAAAATTCCAAATTTTCTATTTTTTTTCCTTTCTTGGTACTTCAAGCCCCACCGACCTACCAATTTTCATAGTTCTACAACAATCGGAAGTGCTCCATATAATTTATAAGGATTTTTAAGAAAGTGGGTGGATGCCACGCCCCCTGAATGGAAAATTCCAATTTTCAATTTTTTTCTTTCAAAGTACCTCAAACCCTACCAATTTACCAATTTTCATTGTTCTACAACAATCGGAAAGGCTCCATATAATTTATAGAATATTTAAGAATGTGGGTGGATGCCACGCCCCCTGAATAGAAAATTGAAGATTTTCGATTTTTTCCTTTGTATGCACCACAAGGCCTACCGTTGTGCGAAATTTCAAGTTTCTACGCTGTCGGGAAGTGCTCCATAATTTTGATGATCTGTCAGTGAGTCAGTCAGTCAGTGAGTCAGTGAGTCAGTGAGTCAGTCAGTTACGGTTTTTGCGATTTTTGAAGTCCTATATCTTGGGAACTACTAATGCTAAAGAGTTGAAATTTGGTGAGCCACCTGTGTTTGATCAGTTCAGCAAATACTCTGAATATGAAGTTTCTTACTTTATTGGTACTGAAGTTAGAGGGGGGCTGAAAACCGCCTGAGTTTGTTCCTGTAAAAAGGGTGTAGTGCCGCGAACTTGGCTGGGCACTACCGTGCCCTTTGATTTCCAGTCTCAACATTTTGATAGCCCTACCTCATTAAAATAAGGAAGATCTCTTTTCTGAAAGATTTATCTCAAGTTTACAGTAGACGCTCGATTTAGTGAATCTCGAAATAGTGAACTATCCACAATAGTAAACACATAAAATTTTATATAAAAACGTATTTTTAAATGCTTAATTAAAATTAAAAACATTCACATCGAACGAAATGTGCATTTTGGATTAAATTCGCCTTAGAAAACTCCCGCTCGAAAAAGTGAACAATTTCGAAACAGTGAATTGGCCTGGTTTTTATTACTTCAAGCCTAGTATGCAGATCGAGCAAAGACAAATTTTATCTCTACATTTTTTTTTTCTCGAGACAAATTGTGAAGGTGTAGAGATAAAACAAAAGTCAAATGAGAACAGTAGCGTAGTTAGAAATTTAAAAATTATAAAATATCCTTCACTTCACATAAATTCGAGACTTTTACCAGAAATCAGATTACTTCAAAGAATTTGCAGAGCAAGAAAAAGTGATCACCTTTGCTTGATGGGGTACAGTATAATGTGGATAGAAGAAAATACCACTAAATGGTCAGAAATGTTCAGTTCTTTTACTTCTCTGGAAAAAGGCTATTCTAGGGCAATTTGGTATTATTTGGATCAAAATACACTTTTTCCGTCAAAATATAGTTTGTCAAGCCATCAACTGTCAAATTATATTGAAGGATCACTACGATGTTAATGGATTAAAAACCACTAAAAATTCCGAAATTTTCGAAGGTTTTTTACTTCTCCGGGAAAAAGTGATTTAGGGCACTTGTTTGAAATTTGGATCAAAATAATTTTTACCTTCAAAATATATATAGTATGTTCTTCATCTTTCAAGCCATCAACTGTCAAATTCCATTGAGGGATGGATGTGTTGTCGATGGCTTAAGAAAACCCTGCCAAAATCAGATATGTTCACAATTCTTGTACTGTTTACAAAATGTATTTAAATTAGCCAACTCTGTTTGCTGATTCAAACCAACTCGATTAAACTCAGTTTGGGGATCAATTTAATTTTTTATTGAACAAAATATTTTCCGCATCTGAATGTGGCCCTATTGTACCCTTTCAAATTAGCTACGCCACTGACTGATTAAAAACAGCTGTTCTATTTATTCTATTCTCATCCCATGTCATCATTTTCTGTACGCATTTTATATTTTATTTCCGTCGTGCGTCCTCACAACGTCTTAATAATAGAAAGAATGAAACAGAGATGATTTTAGTTTATAAAAAGCGAAATATATATAAAACGTCACAATTTGTCCGGAAAAATAATGCTTCGAACATTCTTTTTCCGCGCAAAATTAAGTGGAGACTTTCTTTTGCCTTTTCACGTACAGCGGTTACAATTGTCAAATTTTGCGTTGGAGCTGCGTACCGCTTGGAAAAAAGTCCGAGATAAAATTTGTCCTGAGAAAAATTTTATATGGGAGATAAATTTTATCTCGATCTGCGTACTAGGCTTCACTATATCGAGCGTCTACTGTATTTAGAATATCAAAGCTCGCTGTATTGTATGGCAACACTGGACTTACGAGATAATTTTATTCTTTGTTAAAGAGCATGCATTAAGACCCTAGAAGACGGCAAAAATAAAAGTGGGTTTTTTTTTAAATACTTTTTCCCACGTTAAAATAGTGCTTGTTTTGATTTAATCGGGGATTATACACTAGCTCAACAAAATAAGATATGAGACTCAGATAAAGCGTTTCGCATTCCAATCATTGTGTTTCTTTTAAGAGCTATTTGCAATTTGGATGCAATCAAAATATAAAGTTCTTGTCTATTCGGAAACAACAAGATGTTTGAATTTGTTTGGAAAAATTGTCCACAAGAAAATTTTAATATAAAAGCAGTATAACATCGCTGCTTATTATTATTGTAATTGGAAATGCTATTAAAATATCAAATTGTGTTGATATTGTCGGTGAAATAATATTCCAAACATTTGGACAGGTCAATCAGTTAGGATTTTCTGAAGTCAAATAAAAATTTTCATCAAAGAATAAAGATAAACAAAATAAAAAAGGGTAAATAATAAATGATTTTACATAATCTATAGTAAGGTTATTCATGCAAAAGCGTAAAGTCGTCGTAAACGTGGTAAAGTTTTAAACTTCGTAGATCTGTCAAACTGTCCATACAAATTGTGACAGAATTACGAAGTTTTAAAATTTAAAACGTTTACGACGACTTAACGCTGTTGCAAGAATACCCATAGTAAAGGATTTTTCAACAGGGACGCTACAAAAGTAGAGCAACAGGGACAGCAAACGACGCCATATTTCTTGCCGCTCTTTTACATTTCTCTTCAGTAAGGTTTGCCATTTCATGATGGAAAGAAATACGAGCCAACAACGAGTAGAAATTATTAAAATTTACTACCGAAATTCGGAGTCAGTGGCCTCAACGCTAAGAGCGCTACGTCCAAAAAAATCATCTTCAGCGATGAGGCTCATTTCTGACTGAATGGCTTCGTCAATAAAATATGCGGTATTGGTCAGGCAGCAATCCACACGTACTCCATGAGTCATCATTGCATCCCGAAAAAATTACGGTTTGGTGTGGTTTATGGGCCGGCGGCGGCGCCATTGGGCCGTAGGTACTTCTTCCGTGATGATCAAGACCGGCACTTTACTGTGAATGGGGATCGCTACCGTTCAATGATAACTGAATATTTTTGGCCCCAATTGGATGATATGGACTTGGAGGACATGTGGTTCCTACAAGACGGCGCCACAAGCCACACAGCGAATGTCACAATCAATTTATTGGAAACCAAGTTTGGAGAACGTGTTATCTCACGAAATGGTCCAGTCGCTTGGCCACCTCGTTCGTGCGATTTGACACCGTTAGACTATTTCCTGTGAGGCTACGTCAAGTCTATGGTCTATGCCAACAAGCCAGCGACGATTGATGAACTTCGTACGAATATCGAACGTGAAATTGCAGCAGTATCGGCCGATTTATGCTTGAAAACCGTCGAAAATTGGGTTCAGCGTCTGGACTTCTGCAAGCGTGCCCGTGGTGGCCATGTAAAAGAAATCGAGTTACATACATAATTGCATCAAACGTACATACTTTCACAGGAATAACGAATTTCATTGATATCCAAAACCGTTTTTGTTTTATTTAAAAAAACTTTTGTAGCGCTCTTATTTAAAAACCCGATATAAATCATAAACCGAAAAAAACTATAAGAGATCAGGAGATCAATTACTAAACAGGCACTCAAGCTGTAACTGTTTCAAATTATTGGTGACAAACATATAATTTTATTAAATTTTATTTAATTTAGTAAAAAAGTTCGAAATCAAAATATTTTTTGATTTATATACAAATATGCGGTGGATCAAACACTTATATAATTCCTTAGGTACATATAATTTTTTTTTTTTCAAAATTTTGAATTAAGTACATATCAACAATAGAGGCGGCCCTTTTAATCATGATGGCAAAACTCATGTCAAACAAAACGAAAATGGAAAATATTAAAAGCTAGAAAATTGTTCAAATATTTATTAAGACTTATGTATATCTATGTATGTACCTACCTATGTACCTACAATTTATAATCTTACATTATGATTGTCATATTATATTCACGTGATGTGACATCTGTTTTGGATGTGCTACTTATTTGTACTTGTATCTATCTGCAGTTTTTTTTTTATCTATTTTAAGCTTTTTTAAGTCGAAATTTAAAGACCCATTACTTTTAAAGCGAGCCCATAGGGATATATTTTATCAAACAAATTGCAACAATGCAACAATTAGGTTTCAATATTACAAATATAATTGGGGTTATTGGAATAAAATAATAAGCCATATGTTATTGAAAATAAATAAATTGCTAACGTGAACGACCCTTTACCTCGGATACGGATTGTTTTTTTTTAACGTTGACGACTTTGGGCTATAATTAGCTAGTGCTTGGTATAACATTATAACTCTTCAAACAAAATAATTTGCGCCTGTACTTTTTTTGAACTTAGTATTTTTAAGATGTTCAATTTATCATGTTTTCAAGTTGAGTCTTAGCACAAATTGAACTCTATAAATTCAACTCCGTATAAACAATTTTTAATAGAAATTCATTTTTGGCTCTTTCGCTAAGGTAAAGGTTTTTTTTAAGTTTCATGAATTTGTTGTACAACTGATGGTGCATAATAAAGGTATTTATAAAATTATTTTCCTTCCCTTTAAGTTTGAGTCAATTTGACTTAAAAATAAGCGCAATTAACCACACTCTAAACTCACCTATTTCAGCTTCCAAAGATACTAAAAAGATTAGAAACTGTGAGAAAATTATTTCCATCAAAAAGAATAATTCTAATCCTTGATGACAAATAAAATTACTCTCCATCTCTTGAAATTTCTGAAACTATTTTGTCAATTACCATTCCCACGCAAATTACAATGCAACTTCCTTCCATTAACCACACATGATTAAATCGCAACATCATCACTACACTAGGACTAGACACAAAAATATCTTTTCTTCAAAAGGACATAAAATCAATGTGTTGAATAAACATTACTTCCATTTGAGTTCTCCCGCATAAAATACACGCGAACATCGAACAACCACGCACGTGGCAGTAATCCCTAATTATTTCCCACTCAGCAGGGGCATCGCATCACAATGGAAATGGGAACAACACAAATCAAGGAAATCCTTGAAATTATTTAGTGATCAAGATAATTGCAAAAGAATTGAATTAACATCATTGAAGGCTGAAGTGCCAAGGGACACATCAGCCAGGACGCGGACGGTGAATACAGATGCGGTGGCTGCGTGCGTGGTTGCAACAACACGTATTGCCCGTGTGAAGCTATATACCTTCCTTTATATCTTAAAAATGTATCTGTGTTTCTTCGATTCTCATACTCACTTTCCATAATCTGTTTTGCAATACACTTGTCTTTCGCGGATGAAACAAGATTGCTGTCGATCCAGAGGCGATAGGCACACACAACATCGTAAGCAGGACCCATGCCAGGAACATCCACCAACCTCGAGAAAATATCTATCCGAGATTGGCTCTCCACACGCTGCGCACGACCGCAGCTCAGTCTGTAACAAAAAAAAAAAGAAAATATCGATAAAACAAATGCAATTTATTACTAAAAAATTGTTATTAAATTGAGCGAGAGAAAAAAATTAAAGATTAATAAAAAATATCGATATCGATACATTTTTACAACTAAACTCTTAGATGTCAGGTGCAGAAGCTGACATCAGATAAGAATTGTGTTTTTATCTTTTGTAGAAAGATGTTAGTTACAACAACTTAAGACATATCCTAGTGTCTTTGGACAAACAGATAGTACATAGATAGGTTTATGTAATATTCAAATTATGTAAATTTTTATGGAAATCCTTGAAGTTTGTTTTAATATTGCAATAGCATTGGAAATTCCTGTTTTTATGAGAATGGTAGACATAAAATGCACAATGAGTCGCAGATACTTGGTCTTCTAATTGAAGGCTATTACGACCCGTTTTTCGCTATGAAACAAAAATATTCAAATTTAAACGCGCTTATTTAACCAACAATTTTTGCCTGTTCTTCAATTCGCGTGAAAGACGGCCGGAGCATCCAATGATATCAATATTATAAGCATGAAGTTGGATAGATCTTAAAAAAAAAAAATGCCTTCAGTGTTAACGCCTGCCTGCACACTATTTTCTACTCAGATATTGAAGAAATCACATGATAGCGAAACTCTGTGCATGTTTAGAATAGTTCGGAAGAGCTCTTCCCAAGTTGCACATTGCATCGCATATTTTGAATGTCATCAGGCGACACAACTGGATCAGTTTTCCCGGGATCCCAAGTTCAGTCATCGCCATATAGAGCTCCTGACGATGAATGCCATCATATGTAGCTTTGAAGAAGATGAATAGATGCATGAGTCTCGACTTGATATTCGTTGGTCTTTTCCAGGATTTTCCTGAGAGTGAATATATGGTCAATCTGCCTGGCTGGAAGCCCTACTGGTACTTGCCGATTTTTGATCCAAGAAAGTACTTTAAAATTATGGAAAACATATGCTGATGCCAACTCTAAGGCATATATGCTTCCATGGCCTGGGCAGTATCCAGATCTAATCCAAATTGGGCACTTTTGAGGAATATTAAAACGGAAAATTAGAAAAAGAAATTCTAAAAAAAATATTTCAAATCAAGAATGGAGAAAAACTAAGTTCAAATGAGTGCTCTAAGCTGGCATGATCAATGCTTATAGATCGATAGCAGCAGTCTAAAAAGCCAAAGATGGCAAAACTAAATTTAAGGTGTTTTGCTAAAAATATTGTTTTTTTATTTTATTTACTTCCTGTTCCAAGGATAGCAACTTTTAAAGGGTGCCCAATACAGAGGTTGCTACATAAGTTTGACCTTGAGGCATAGCATAAAATAAATAAAATAAATATAGAATGGAATGGAATGGAATGGAATGGAATGGAATGGAATGGAATAGAATGGAATGGAATGGAATGGAATGGAATGGAATGGAATGGAATGGAATGGAATGGAATGGAATGGAATGGAATGGAATGGAATGGAATGGAATGGAATGGAATGGAATGGAATGGAATGGAATGGAATGGAATGGAATGGAATGGAATGGAATGGAATGGAATGGAATGGAATGGAATGGAATGGAATGGAATGGAATGGAATGGAATGGAATGGAATGGAATGGAATGGAATGGAATGGAATGGAATGGAATGGAATGGAATGGAATGGAATGGAATGGAATGGAATGGAATGGAATGGAATGGAATGGAATGGAATGGAATGGAATGTGCATAAACTGATGTTGAAAGATTGTCATGTGACATTCCGTGAGACTGTTCCGCTCACATGCATTCAATGAACATTGAATGCATTTATGCATTGAATACCGCACAGTTTGACGAACCCTTAAAAAAGGTCCACGCTACGATTGGTGCCAAGAAATGTTGAAAAAAATTCAATCGAGGTGCTGCAAAGGAAGTTTTCTAAATCATGAGGTGATGAATCATGGATCGTTACAAACATGTGAACCCAAAACTAAAAAACAATCGACTGTATGGGTCTTTCAAGACGAGCCAAATTCAACAAAAAGTTGTTTACGCGTGCAGCACTTTGAAGCCAATGGTCATATGTTTTTTTCGGAACAATTGGACATATCATTACTGTAACATTAGAGGAACGTAGAATGGTCAGTTCTGAATGGTTCTTAGTACACCACCAAATCAAACATAAAATCCAATACCAACGTTTTTCGACGCCTGAAGAAGCGATTGATGCACTCAAATTAAAAGTTTTGGAAGCAATCATATATCAGAGTGAGAAAAGTGCTTGGAAAATTGGTTCAAACGCATGCAAAAGTCAGATCCGTCAAATAGGCACCACCATAAGAGAAATTCAAAAATGTAATGATGTAATAATTAGGTGCTTATTAAGTGCTGTAATACTAGTTGAGCACTTAATTCCCTTCCCCTCCAAACTTTTGGTGATGCTTACCTCTCTTGAAGATAGTACCGCCACAAAATAAATTCAAAAATCTTATAATGCAAAAGTTATGTATTATTAAAGTGTATATTAAATGCTGCAATCTTAGGCCTTAAATGTATCCCAAAAGTGCATTTCCAAAAAACTAAATCACACAAAAACAATATTAAGACTAAGTGGTTTCAAATTAAAGGTCCCTCCACATGCATTTCAAGCTACTTAGGTGCTAATTTAACGCTGCAATATCACTGCAGCACTTAATTAGTATGACCTTGAAATCCACCTTAACAATTTAGCCAAGAAATCTGAATCGCTAAAAAATTACTCCACAATTGAAGGGTTACCTCATTTCAAAGATGTGCAACTCGAATTTTTACTCCCATCCCTTCATGGCTTGTGGAACTTGTGACGGTGCTTCCTTGACGCCAGAACCTCCACAAGTTTGAGGGGGAAGAAAATTAAGTGCAAAGCTATTACAGCACTTAATTAGCACCTAATTATTGCATCATTAGATTTTTGAATTTCGTTGTGAATTGGGAATGCTGAATTCAGTGGTAGTGCCTATTTTATCTACTTCAAATAAGGGCTTCACAATTTAGGTCAGAATATGGTCCCAAATCTCAAAATTAAAAAAAGCATTGAACATATGAACCTGAATGAATACTTTCATATAAAAATTAAAACTTAAATTGCACCATAAATAATGGTAGGTAGTTTAACAGTTTTTTGAACTGTCAACTATCATGCTTGATGTCAGATTAAAATAATACAATCATAAAAATTAAAAATCAAAAACTAAAACTATTGCTTTAGATTATTTTTGAATTTTTCGAGTTTTTGACCTAAAATTTGATTGGCAATTTCAAATTTGCCAGATTTGACTGAATTAGTGTAATAAGTCTTACTTATTATGCAGTAAAAACAATATTCAAAATTATAAAAGAATGTTTATTAAAGTTCTTTATCAGTTCAGAGCAAACAATTGAATGAGTAAATAAAACAATTAATTTAGTTGACTTAATATCTAAAGTTTCTTAAAAATAATATTACTCAGCTGAGTGATGGCACTAACAAGTGGATATATTCAAAATCAAATAAAGTGTTAACCACACTCATTACACGCTTCTTTTTTATACAAATTTAAAAATATCTACTTACGTCTAGACCAAGTTTCAATACCATAATCTATACCAAACCTCTGTGGAGATTTTACAACTCGACCACTTCTAGTTCTAAGTTGTTCTGTGGATGTTTTAACTGATTCTTTAGATTTTGCTTCTGAACCAGATGTCTCGGATATTGTATTTCCTGTTGAAGCTAAAGCGTCATTAATTATAACCGGGGACAAAGGTTCATCCACATTACAATTATTTGTGTTACAAATTATTGGGGCATCCATCTCAGTTTGACGATTCGCGTTTACAATGGTTTCATTTCGAGTAATTTGAGGTGGATCCATTATTTGAATTTCCCTTGAATTTACATTGTCTTCGAAAACTAAATCACTAGCACAGAAATCTTCATTTAAAGTCTTTACAATGAATCTCCTATTGCGCCTAAAATGATTATTAAAGCTATCTTAAATTATGTATGAACGATTATTTACAATTTTAACAATTTGTCCATAGTACCATTCTTTTCCTGTTTTTTTAAATATTACTAAATCACCCACATCTAATACCGGTAATGATTTCGCGTTTTGATCATAATAGTATTTTTGCTTTTCTTTTTTGTGTTTAATTTTGTCATTTTTTATTTCTGATTCATTAAGATTGTTTCTGACTAGAAGTGAGTCTGAGACTGGTAATCATGTCTTGACAAGCCTTCCAAAGAATAATTCTGATGGCGTTAATTGCATGCTTGCTAAAGGTGTTGTATTATATTCTAGTAAACGATACTGAAACTTATTTACTTCATTCACTTCATAACACCTTTTGAGTATATTTTTAGCAATGGCGACACCTTTTTCAGCTAACCCATTACTCTGCGGATATCTAGGACTTGAAAATTTTATTTGAATATTACATTCAATTGAGAAACGTTCAAATTCAGCTGAATTAAAAGGACTATTGTCACATTTGAGAACGGTTGGATATCCAATTTTGTCAAAAATACTGGTAATAACATCAATGATATGTTTTGATGTTTTATTTTGGATACTAGTGGCGGCTAAATAATTTGAGTAGGAATCGATTAATGCAATGTATTCTCTACCCGCATATTCAAATAAGTCCATTCCAACTATTTGAAATGGATATTTAGGAATTTCTTCCTGATCCAATGGCTCTTTTTGCAAATTTCGTTTGAATTTTTCACAAACTTTGCATGAAGAGACTAATTCCTTAATTTGAGCATTAATTCCGGGCCAATAATACAACATTCTTGCACGCGCAAGAGTTTTTTCTATTCCGAGGTGTGGTTGGTGTAACCAAATACACATTTTTCGTTGCAATGCCGATGGTATCACCAGCCTATGGTTCAATAACAGTAATCCATTTTCTACGTGTAGTTCCCATTTTAATTTAAAAAAATGTTGACTAAGTTCATCCAGCTGATGATAACCTGGCCAACCTGTTTCAACATATTTACAAATTCTCATGTATTTTTCATCGCAGTTCAATATTTTTTTATAAAAATTATAGTTTTGTTCGGTGAAACAGACGGATTTTGTTATTGAATGAACGATTCCCGACAGTCCTTCAACTTCCGATACTTCTGAGAGTTGTGCTCTTGCAAAGCAATCAGCCACTAGCATTTCCTTTCCAGCCCAAGTAACAATTTTCCTCTCATAAAACTCTGCCAGATTCTTAGTAGATTATTTTATGGGAGTAAAATATTCTCTGGTAGTCTACAACTAGATTCTTATACGATAGTTATAAGCGTTAAACGGCCTAGTTACTAGAGGCAATTTTCTATCTCATAACAAGAGTAAAAGATTTTATATGAGATTTGATATCTCTTTAACAGATTTTTATTTTTATAGCTTCAAAAAACAATTTATTTTTGCAAGAGTATTTATCTTATGATTGAATCAATAATATTATTTCTGAGCTGTAATATGGACATTATTATTATAGTTGTTTTTCTCACAATTGGACCAAAATTTGATTGCCGTTGAAAATTTACTATCTAATATTTACATTTTACCTCCAAAAAAACAAAGTGCTTTCAGAATAATGCATATTTCAATTATTTTTCTTGTATTTTTTCTTATTATTTTTTTTCTCATGTTCACTTTTTTAGCAATAGAGTATCTTTACGCATCACTTTGAACTCTCCCCATGTAAAATATTGAATATTTCATTTGTTTCATTGATTATTGTATTTTTTTTTGAAAATTGTTTGTTTTTGTTCTACAACGCAGATATTTTTTTATTGTGTGCATTTTGTTTTTATACTATTTTACTTTTCAGATCCTATAAAAGCTTTTTAGTAGATTTTTAGTAGAGTATAGCATAGCCGCCGCGCATAGCCGCTTTTAAGTGTTTTACTATGGGATTATAAGCATTACAATATGGTTAGCAGAGATCAAATTTCATAATAAGATTATTATAAGACTTAAAGTTTATACACTCCTACTAAGGGAGAAAAAACTGATTTCATAATAGACTTAAGCGTTGGGAATTTGAATTTGAATTTGAAAAGAGACGCAGTCTTATTATAAAATTACTATGAGAGTAATTAAAGTTTCATAACAAGATGTTAATTATTAAGTATAGCTATGGGATCTAAAAGAACCTTATGAGAGAGGATTTGTAGATTTCGGGTGCTTAACTCTGAAGAGTATGTTAGTTGGGAGGTTTATAAACAATGGTCATTTGTGGATATTTTAGAAGAAACATGAACATGCGTTGAAGACGTGTTGTTACATCATCAATATCACGCTTGACCAATGTCTCCAATGGCTTATGATCACTTTCAACAGTAAACTCACGTCCATATAAGAATATATGAAACCTTTGGCATGCAAAAACAATGGCTAACAGTTCCTTTTCAATTTGGGCCCACTTTTGTTCGCTTTTACTCAGCGTTCGAGAAGCAAACGCTACTGGGTGCCCATTTTGAACTATAACTCAACCCAACCCATCTTTAGACGCATTGGTTTGGATTGTAACTGGCTGTTCTGGATCATATATAGCCAAAACTGGCTCCGAAGTTACAATGCTCAGTAAATTTTGAAATTCCTTGTCGTGTTTTTTAGTCCACTTAAAACCAACATCATTTCTTGTTAAATTTCTCAATTCCGCCGTTTCCTTTGACAAATTTGGAATGAATCTAGCTAAGTACTTTAATCCGGAGTTTTAATTTTCAAAATTGCATCCCGATATTTTGAATGGGCTTTGATTTTTCCCCCTGATAAAATGTTATCCTTAAAAGTAACTTCTCGCTGTCGATATTGGATTTTTTCTGGATTAAACCTTATGTTATTCTTTCTAGCTTTATCCATCACTAAATTCAAAACGCTGTCATGATTTTCTTCATTTTCTCCACACACAACTAGATTATCAAAATAAACTACGACTCCTGGTATATCTCCGAAAATTTGCACTATTTTTCGCTGAAACATTTCCGGTGCACAGTTCAGACCAAAAGGCACCCGATTAAATCTAAATCTACCAAAAGGAGTCATAAAAGTTGTTAGTTCTGAGCTCGCCTTATCTAGTTCCATATGCCAAAATCCACTGGTCAAATCAAAAACAGAGAAAATGCGTTTGTTTGCCAATTTAGACGTTAAATCATCAATCGTTGGAATTAAAAAAATGCTCACGTTTAATACATTCATTAAGTGGTTTTGGGTCCAAGCAAATTCGAAGACGACCATTTGGCTTCTCAACTATCTGCAAATTATTGACCCAGTCAGTTGGGTAGTCAACAGGTGAAATGATTTCATCCTGCACCATTGACTCAAGTTCTATTTTTAATCTTTCAGTTAGGGAGATTGGAATTTTTTTTCTATAGTGAAGAATTGGTTTTGAATTCTCTTTAAGTTTTATTGAAAATGTTCCTGGAAATTTAACAATTCCTTGAAAAACATCACTATACTCATCCATGAATAATTCCTTTGATTCCTTGTATATAACACTACTAATATCTATGCGTTTTACTAATCCGAAGCTTTTACATGTATCTAATCCAAGAACGGGCTCACATTTGTCATCAACAACCAAAAACTCAGCGGTCTTTTCCGATTTCAATACTAAATCCAAACATTTTAGTTCTACAATACCAAAAATTTTAAGTTTATTACTATTATAATCAAAAACCGAAAAATCATTGTGCTGATTGTTAAATTTAATTTTCATTTTTTTAATAAATCTAATTGGAATGCAATTAACATCAGCACCGGTATCTAGTTTAAATTGTATGACTTCATTTCCAATAATATAATCCTTGGTCCAACGCATATGACTAGATTTCGAATTTAGCCTAAGAATTTTTGAGTTTGTTGAACTATTTATACTACCTAACTGACAAAAATGTTTAACACTATTACCTTGCACATCACTCCAGCTAAGCCCAGATACACTTTGCTTGTTGGTATCGGCTACTTTTGCTTCCAACGGCGACTTCTTTGATCTCCGGCACATCTTTTGAAAATGTCCTTTTTTAGAGCAGGAGCGACAGATAACATCTTTTGCTTTGCATTGATTCAAATGCCCAAATTTCCATGGCATACCGCAATTGAAACATGAAAGGTTGATTGCATTAATTGATACATTTTCGACCTTATCGATTATTGTATCAACGACTACTTTACGATCAAGAATGCTTTTGTTCATATTAGCTGCTTCATACGTCTTGCAGATTTCGATGACTCGTTCCAGCTTTTCATCACGACCGTCTAGAAGCTTCAGTTGCAATTTTTTGTCGTGAACCCCGACAATGATCTTAACGCGTAGCAAACGATTTTCATAGGATGCACCACATTCACATTTGTAGTTGCATTGACGAACCTGTGTGCGCAATTCAGTTTCGAATTCCATGAATGATTGGCGTTCTTTTTGAGCAATCATGTTGAATTTGTATGATTCCATTGCGATGTTTCGTTGAGGCAAACAATGTTCATCAAACTTACTTCATCCAATGAGCGCTGAATTACTGCATCACCAGCTTCTACAGTTCCAAGCAGAGAATTTCTTGTACCATCATTTGGAAAGAGTGTATTGTAAATATTGGCACCATTTGTGCCCATTAACCAAATTAAAGTTGCAATTTTGGTTGCTTCCGGTTCATTTGATTTTCCATTCGCAATCATGTAGACAGTAAAATTGCGTTTCCAGTTGGGCCAATCGTTCACAAGATTGTAACAATCCAGTTCTGCTATTGCACGTTCATTATTCGCCATTTTATTTCCGTTGAATTTGAAAATGAAATCTGCGATATGTTTTCTTGTCAATCCAAACTTATGCGTTTATTCGTTTTTCTTCTGACACCATGTAATAAGTCTTACTTATTATGCAGTAAAAACAATATTCAAAATTATAAAAGAATGTTTATTAAAGTTCTTTATCAGTTCAGAGCAAACAATTGAATGAGTAAATAAAACAATTAATTTAGTTGACTTAATATCTAAAGTTTCTTAAAAATAATATTACTCAGCTGAGTGATGGCACTAACAAGTTGATATATTCAAAATCAAATAAAGTGTTAACCACACTCTTTACAATTAGGTCCCTTATAAACCTTAAACAAAAAATAGCACTAAAATTAGTCCTTATCCCTTGGGAACATTTCTCAAAGTTTTGAACTATCTTCTTTAAATTTTGTACAAATCTGTATTGGAGTAATTTTTATAAGAAAGTATTAATTCAGGCACATATTTTAGGACATTTCAAACATAAGCTTGACTCAGTTCCTGACTTCGATAGTACTTTTTTTCAAATTTTTAAATTTGGAACCAGGTATTTAACTCAATTGTGGCACAACCACTGAATTCAGCATCCCCAATTCCATTAGTGTACCAAATTTCATTAATTTGTATCAAGAATTGGCATGGGAAATGATATTTGATACTTTCTTCAAGTGAAAACGTAACAATTATTGCTTTGCAATAGTCAATTTCAGGTTGTTCTAAAAATTTCCCTAGCTAAGGTCTGGCAACGATTGTATCATTTCATCTCAACTTTAATGCTATAGAAGTAAGCTATGGCCTTAATAATATTATTTATATCATTATGTTAAATATATTATAATAAATTAAATTCAGTGATTTTTGTATCTGGAATAAATTTATTTTTTTTATAAATTTTTCTCTTGTGAGGTTTCTAAAGAAAGCCGAATATATGTATATGACTGAGGAATCAACTTTTTCTTTACCATTTTGCATCCACTATCTGTCATAAAATACGATTATGACATAGAATGGTACATCGAGCATTACATGTGTGCTAACTCCACAAAAAATATAAATATTGTGTATTTCAAATAATTGAATATCTACGTATGTATACTTATACGTCACAATGTATGAATGTAAGTTAGGTACAGACATGATTCTATTGGCTATTTAAATACTTGCAATACCGTTGGAATGTACCCTCTTGTGTTAGTGTAGATATGTATAATTTTCAAGTTTTCGATTATCACCCTAATCAACAAGATAGATTAGGAACTCAAAGAATATTAAGGGTTGAAATAAAAACATTGAAACCCCTTGAGGCAACAAATCTACATAATTTAGTAATTTATATGATTATAATCTAGCGTGTGTGTGCGCCTTCTCTATCGCATTAGTTTGTGTTAAATAAATTTTTCAATGATGGTGACGGTGATAAAAATGTGTCTTAATGTATTCTTCTTCATGAATAATAGTTTGACCCCAGTCTATCGTGATTTAATTTTACCGCCAAATTATGAAATCTATTTTTAATCAAATTATCAAATGCTTGCACCAAATAAAAAATTTAACAATACATACAAGAGTTTACTGCTAACAAAAATAAATATAATTTGAATAATATTTTTTCTTAAATGAATATTTATAAAACAAATCTGTCATTTTGTACAACAGAATAAATCCCATAAAAATTATATTATGACACTTTTGAGAAATTTTGTAGATTTAATTAAATTATAATAATAATATTATGCATAGAAACCAATAGAAAAAAAAGAAACAAATAACATTTAAGCATCTATGTATATTTAAATGTTATGAATTAATTTTGAGAATTTTATTGAAAGTCTTATATTAAAAATATCTATAAATATTCATTTCCATTAAACAAAGATAATAAATAAATTGTACCTAATATTCCAAATATTAATAGCAAAGTTTTTTTTATTTTTGTTTTGTTATGGATATATTGAGAGATATTTTTAAACGTTACTTTTTTTTAACATCAATATTCACTATAATCTGTGTATGGGAAGAGAGGTTAATTTAATTCGTTTTTTTTTTTTTATTGTTGTTTTTATTATTTAAGTAAACAATTTCTTAATGTGTATGCTAATTGAGGCATTATCTAAATGTGAATCAAATATACTAAGTTTAGGTAAAATAAATTCATCGATTAGCACATTTTTATTTTACATAGAGGAAATGGCTTGTTAAAAATGACATTTTAGCTTCCGTTTTGTGGGCTTATATAATTTCTGATGGATATTAACGGAACAACATTAAAAGAAAAATGAATTAAATATGCAATCTCTAATTTGTTCGTAAAAGAGCAATACAATTTGAACAAGTTTGTGTAAACTAGGCCACATAATAATGTACATACATATTTAGGAAAATGAAAATGATATACATATGTACATTATTTGTAAATTATTTTAATTTGAATATTATAAAAAAGTGCACAATTTTGTACTATCAAATTGACAAACTAAATATTCTTTAAATTTTTTAGATAAATATTAACTAAGAAAAGCAATATTCGCCGGTCGAAAAGCATTAAAGTGGATAATTTTTCAATTTAAAATTTGACTGATTAATATAAAGTAAAGTAAAACAAGCACTCTCTCAGAAAGGTCTTAAATCTTGTTATATCCAACTGCTGAATGCTTCATATATAATTGACCGTTAATTAGTCGTGAAAATATTTATAAAAAAAATAGAAAAATTGAATGAAATACATTCTTTTTTGTAGGAGTTCATCTTTAAAGAGTTAAAACAAAGCATGAGTTTTAATTAAAAATATTTAAAAAATTACTAAAATTTCTGATCGACCTTTTTCCCTTGCTATCCACCACAGGGGGGTTTTAGGTTGATTATAAGGAGATAGTAACGGGCGTCAATAATGCAATGTCCAGTGATGTAAAGAAAATAACACGTCAATATGTTGTGGTTATTTTACCTCCAAGAGGTAACCATCGAATACTGATCTCGTTCATCTGGACTTGACTTGCGAATCAAAAAAGTGCGATGTTGAAAAAAAGACAAAAATAGCAACACTATAATTGGATATGATTGACTATATAATTTGGCTGAAATCTTGGTCCACTGAAGTCCAAATATAAGCCTAATATGAGGCCGTGAGAGCCACGGCCGTAGCGAGGCCTACGCTAGGGTAAGCTCAGCTCACCCAAAAAAATGTTGAGCTCACCAAAAAAATTTAAGATTTTGCATACATATATCTAACTTGAGACAAAAACAAAATATTTCCTTGCTTCAAATTAAATTTTAAATTTGCGCCAACACTAACATTTTGATCAATTACTTCATTCGTTTTATCGGAAACCTTAATGCAGAGGTATGGAAAGAGCTCTGTTATGGGTTACATTTTTGAGAACAATTGTTTTTAGCAGGGATTTTTTTTTTCAAATTATCGGGAATAATAACTTAACGGACGAATGAATGTTACAGATTTATGAAAGGAGGAATTATATCTCCAAAAGTTGAATGCAGCAGATGACAGAATGCTATTAAATATGTGTCAGCCTGAGAGGCCACAGTGAATTAGAAGTCGATCTTAACGATAATGCGAATCAATTTTTTTTAGTCACTTGGAGAAAGAGATTTTGACTATTAAGTTGAAGTTTCAATATTAAAGCGATTATTTTTTGGCTTCGTGATCTCAGCAAAAATGTCTGTAATTCAAAAAATTTACAGATATAGAAGAAAACTTCAAATGCTCATTTCTATTAAAAGTATTTTTTCAACAACTTATCCCTAGTTTTTGAGACAGTATAATGATGATCGCTACATTAGATGAAAGCACATCTATAAAACGAGTCATTATTTCAGCACTTTCGCGAGTAGAACTATAAGATGGTCATCAGTAACCTATCAGACGCTTTGCAGTCTTTATTTGCTTGGATTCCAAAAAACACGATTGAATTTATAAGAAATAGATAATATTTTGGTCAAATTTGCCGAAAAACCCCAAGAACCCAACTTATTCAACCTTTTCAAATTATTTGCTTTTATTTTTTATTTAATGCAATTTTTTTTCAAATCAGGGGCCTGTTTCGCCAAAAAACTTATCACTTTCCAACTTTTCACTTTTACTTTCCAAATTTTGTTTCACCAAACGCAAATTTGCAAAGAGGAAATTATTGATATGAAAAGTTGAAAAGTTTTCCTCTTTGCAAAATACGTTTCACCAAACGCAAATTTGCAAAGTGAAAAGTTCTTTTCTGCAAAGCGAAATGTTTTGTTACTTTGCAAAGTTTTTGCCCTTTTCGTTTCACCAAACAAACAAACTTTGCAAATTATATTTAGAATTTTGAAAAAGCTTTTCAGTAAAATGCAAAGAGAAATTTTCATTTGCAAATAAGCGATGTTGTGAAAAGTTTTCGGAAAATAATAAAAATAATGAACCGTTTTGAAGAATTTTTCGAAAACAAAGAACTAAATAATAATGACCAAAGAGTAGTGAAGTCAAGAATTAATTTTTATATCGACAATAGTTTAAGACAACTTCCAAGACGCCTAACTTATTATTGTTTTTGTCTGATCGACTCATTTTGTGTTATTTTTTTCAAATCTTTGATTTGCAACGTCATTCAGTAACTATAAAAATGTTTTTTTTCAATGCATAATTAATCTAAATTGATTCAATCTAAGTTTTACTTTGCAACTTTGGAAAATATGAATTCAAATGCAAAGTTCTATTTTAAAATAGTGAAACACTTTTACTTTTCACATTTTGAAAACAGTCTGAAAAATTGAAAAGTCTTTTCACTTTGCAAATTTTGTGAAACAATTCGCACTTTTACTTTGCAGGAAACTATTTTTTACGAAGTGAAAAGTGTTTGGTGAAACAGGTTCCAGGTCATATAATAGTGTTAAAAAAAAACTCGTGTCTTATGATATTGTTAAAAAATTTCAGCTCACCCAAAACAACCTTGAGCTCACCCACACGTTTGATCCTGGCTACGGGAACGGGCGTGGTGAGAGCCATAGTGGCCTAACTGCAATTTTATCGAAATTGAGCTTATTATGAAAATTGAATTTGAATTTATTAAACAATATTCCTGCATTTAAATTTTTTGAATCAATAGCTCCATACCATAGTTATAGGACCTTTTGCACTTAGAGGCCAGCTACAAAAAAATTAAAAGCTTGAGTGCAAGAGTGGCCTATCTGATCAGTTATGACGGTATTTTGGAAAATCATTAATACGAAATCAAAAACCATTTATTTTTTGATCATATTGCCAAAAAAAATCAAAGCTGTGTTTCTTTATTTTAAAATGGCAAGTATTTGACATTTTTCTTAACTATAATTGTTTGAAAATAATTTGTTCCTTATTTATGCTCTACTGAAAATAATGAAAAATGCGGTTAGGCCACTATGCCTCTCATGGCCTCATATATGATAAGTGTCAAGCTAGCAAAGCAACTTCGACGAATGGCAAAATTGGATGATTTGCCGTTAATTAGTTGTGACAATATAAAAATTGTCCTTGAATGCTTTCTATGTTTTTTGGGTGCTTTGCTAACTTTATATCAAGTTAGCCAGGCACCCTGTCAAACATCATTAAAAACTTCTTATATTTGATAGTTTATGGCTCAATAATTTGCCATTAATTAGTTGTGACAAATTCAATTTGATCGTGCATTGTTTTTTATGTTTTTTTGGATGCTTTGCTAACTTGATATCAAGTTAGCAAAGCAACTCTCACAGATCGAAAAATGGATAGGTGCACAATTCGTCGTAGATTAGTTGTGGCAGTTTCGAATTTGTCGTTCTATGTTTTCTATGTTATTTTGGGTGCTTTGCTCAATTGACATAACTCGAAAAGTGGTAAAAACTTGTTATGCTAAGCGTTTTATGGTTGATAATTTGCTGTTAGTAAGTCTTTAATTAGTTTTGGAAAACTGAATTCAATCGTGCAATGTTTTCTATGTTGTTTTGTGTAATTTACTAGCTTGCTATCAAGTTAGAGAAGCAATACCTAAAAATAGGGGTAAAAACTGCCAATACCGATTGGTTTATGGCTTAATAATTTGTCTTTAACTAGTCTTAAATTAGTTGTGACAGTTTCGAATTTGTCGTGCAATGTTTTGTACGTGTTTTGGGTTCCTTGCTAACTTGACATCGAGTAAGCACCACCTAGGAAAGGGGTAAAAACCGCTTATACCAAATGGTTTATGGCTAAATATTCAATGGTTAATTAGTCATTAATAAGTTTTGGCAATTTCAAATTTTTTGTTCTATGTTTTCTATATTTTTTTTTAATTGGTTAAAACTTCTAAAACTTAACATTTTATTGCTTAATAATTTCCCATTAATTAGTCGTTAATTAGTTGTGAGAAATTAAATTTTTTCGTGCGATGTTTTCTATGTATTTTGTCTACAAAATTTTCGCATTTGACCCACTGAAAACGTAATAAAGCAATAAATAGTTCAATATAATCAATTGTAAACTCTTTCTGAATGTTACTTCATTATAACAATAAAATTAAAAAAAAAAAAAATATAAAAAACATAGCATGACGATGTTAAAATTTTCACATACAATTTATTGAACACAAATTATTAATCAATTTAAATTTCAATATAATAGGGTCTAGCAACTTTTCCGGAGCTTTTTGCTGATTTCATATGAAATAGGGAAATAAATAAAACCAGAAACATAGAAAACATCGCCCGAAAAAATTAAATTTGTCACAACCAATTAACGACTAGTTAATGGAAAATTATTAAGCAGTAAAATTTTAAGTTTTAACCATTAAAAAAAATATAGAAAACATAGAACGAACAATTCGAAATTGCCAAAACTTATTAATGACAAAGCAGTTTTTACCCCTTTCCAAGATGGTGCTATGCTAGCTAGATGTCAAGTTAGCAAGGAACTCAAAACACGTACAAAACATTGCACGACAAATTCGAAACTGTCACAACTAATTTAAGACTAGTTATAACGACGAATTGTTAAGCCATAAACCAATCGGTATTAGCAGTTCTTACCCCTTTTTTAGGTGGTGCTTCGCTAACTTGATATCAAGTTAGTAACTGACCCAAAAAAACATAGAAAACATTGCACGGTTGAATTCAGTTTTTCACAACTAATTAAAGAGCTATGTACTAACGGCAAATTACCAAGCCATAAGCCATTTAGTATTAAAAGTTTGTACTGCTTTTTGAGTTAGGTCAAGTTAGCAAAGCACCCAAAAAAACATAAAAAACATTGAATGACAAATTTGAAATTGTCACAACTAATCACCTAACCATTTTTCGATTCGTCAAAGTTGCTTTGCTAACTTGAAACTTATTAATATATGCACATACATACATACCCCTTACAATGGACCTGAAAGCCTTGTTAAGGATGAGTTTTATGGCCTCCTGTACAAAACTTACGGAGCCTGCCTGGGGTAGGTACGACACAAAAAATTTTCTCGGATACTTCAATGCCCAAACTGGAAAAAAGACATTTTGGAGGATTAGGTGGAAAGCACGAAGAGACAAATGATAACAGCCTCCAACTAATAGACTTTTTATAAAGTTGTATTATGGTGCACAAAGTTTCTACGGCCAGGAATCCACAAAGTAATCCGGCCGGCGGCGCGGTGGCGCTCCCCAAATGATTGATTCACCAACCAAATCTATCATGTACTAATCTACGCAAAGCACACCTCTGATAAATTTAGACGAGCGTACTTTTCGAGCAGCAAACGTTGAGTGCCGACTCTGTCCATTTCCTTGTTGCGGCAAGGTCAAGTCAAATGAGAAGAAACTGCGAACCGAGCTTAAGAAAAAATTCGACATTAGTCACTTTAGCATATTTGGAGTCATCAGAGCCTTCACAGAACACCTAAGCGGGAAGCTCTCCGCTATTTATTCACCCGGCACAGACGCCAACAGTCAATAGTCCCTGTATCGCGATATCATCCAGAGAGACAGCCGGAACCGCAATAGGCTACCAACCATCCCCGAAAAAGAACCCGTAGTATGGTGATGCACATGCGAATATACTGCAGCGTAAAACGAAAGCAGCCACAGTAGGGTGTTGAGCAAGGAGAAGAGAGAAGAAGACCTTGCATAGATATTAGAGGGCGCACGCACCCTCCCAGCAGAAGGAGGTCGAGGAGTTTCATGATGGAAATAACACCCAAAGCAAATGGCTGCTGGTCTTAAGAGCGGAACGCAAGCTATTCGAAACAGTGAACGTGACCTAGTCACTGAACCATCACAGGGAATCATAGATGTATTAAAGCAGGATACCCAGCAGCTTCTAAACAGGTATTAAGCAGAGTGAAACATAAAACAATAAGAGAACCCATCTCCGATCAATGAAGACCCAGTCCCAGTTGGCTATAAGGAAGCTTAAGAATAACAAGACCGTCGCATCTGATTGTTTACCAGTGGGGTTCTTCAAGCACATAGAAGACGTGCTGAAAGGGTGCATGCATCAACTCATCAGCTCAACAACCAAATTTGAGTGGAAGAAAGCATGCCCGATGACTGGTCTACCAGCTCTATAAATCCCATCTATTAAAAAGCCAATTCTATGGCAAGAACTATCAAGGCATATCCCTGATATATGACATCGCATACAAGATCCTATCCAACGTACTGTGTGAGCGTCTCAGGCTGTTCTCTTTCAAGCAAATCCTAGAAAAGACCAATGAATTTCAAGTCGAGACTAATCATCTATTCATCAACTTCAAAGCCGCTTATGATAGCATTTATAGCTAGGAGCTCTATACAGCGATAGCTGAACTCGAAAACTGATTCAGCTGTGTCACATGACATTGGAAAATACGCGATGCAATGTGCAACAAGGAAAAAACTCCTCTGACTATTCCAAGCATACACAGGGTTTCGGTATGGAGATGTGCTCTTATGTGATTTCTCTCATCTCGTTCTGGAGCAAATAGTGCGCAGGGAAGCCGTTAATACTGAAGGCACTATTTTCAACTGATCTTTCTAATAACTAGACAATGTGGATGATATCAACATAATCGGGGACATGACCAATTACATGCTATCAACAAAAAATCAGAGATCTGTCAAGACAAAAGGTCACTGTAGATATCAACAACTTTGAAGTAGTTAAGGAGTTCATCTAACTCGGATTAAACATTAATCCCATGAACGACATCTCAGTGGGGATCCGAGGATAACAAAAAAAACATAGCAAACCAGTGCTATTTCAGTTTGGCGCAACATATGGATTCAAAACTCCGCACACGTACCACGAAGGGCATGCTCTTTAAAATCCTTTTACTGCAAGACCTGCTTTATAGCACCGAGTACCTACGGGGCGAAGAGCAGACAGGGAGAGCTGATACTGATAACTTCGCAATGAAATTAGCAGGTCTCATTGGGTATTTCAGGAATTGAGTAGATGCAGTAAGGCTCCAAATTTCCAGTTTTCAAAAATACGCTTGGTCCAAATTTTGAAGTCCGTAATTTGAAAACAAATTCATAGCTTTCACTGTGAAGTAAGCTGATCACTCAATTGCAAGCTTATTTTACGATCTGAAAAATCGAGAATAGAATAATTGCAAAATACTGCAAACTTCCATCATGGTCTCACTTGGCGAGGTGAAAGTAAATCTGCTAACTTCACAAACATCACTCAATTTGGTGTTGGTACATTCAAACCTTCAAAATGTGTACCTATTCATTATTAATTACTTTTCTATGATAATTTCAAAAATGTGTGTTAAAGTTCTATAATCCTTAAGTGTCAAAAATGTTCTGGTTAAATTTAAGGTCTAAGTTGACACTTCGTGAGACCCAATTCGGAACTTCTAATGTTGTTAAGCGTTTTAACTTCAGAGTAATTATAATTAAAAGTTCCAATCAATACCTTGATTGAGAAGAACTAAAAACCGTTAAAAAACTTGTGTTGTTTTTCACGCTTAGATAATGAGAGCAAATAAATACCTTGTCGTGTAGAAAATTTAAAAAAAAAATTAAATAAACTTTTTTATATTCACAAAAGAACAAGGTTTTAATAGTACTTCGTTTGTTGTACATTCTTTCTTCTCTACGCTTTTACTATCACAAGTCTCTAAAGCATCTCTGAATGCAAGAAAAGCCATCAATTTATAGTCTTTAAGGTGCGAGATCCGCAGAATTGATCAACACCTGAGACTTGACTACACATCGAACATGAACTCTTGAGGTTTTTTATAATACAAAACAAGATTGTAAATGGAATGGTTTTCCAGTTTTTTTTTTTTTTTGTTACTATAACTTGTAAGCTGTGTAGAGAGAACAACGTGGGAAAAAGCCCATACCATCTATAAAGACTCCAAAAAAAAGACCCCCAAATAAAAATTAAAAAAAAAAAACTCAAGAAAACATCAACCGATAATATAGACTCTGTAATGTATGGCCTTCTGTTGTACCTACTGTATTCCTTTGGAATCATCTGTGGTTTCGAATCTCTATAAGATATGTTAATTTCATCTTTTTTTTGTTTCATTTATTTGAAAAATATGTTAAAATACAGACAATGGGAAGAAATACAATATCGTAGAGGTTGTATGGATTTTTAAAGATCCACTCGAGTGGATGTCGGTCCAGAAGTTAAGTATCTCATAAATTAAGTCCATTAATAGACGTATTTAGCAGCACCAGCAGCAACAGCAGCAGCAGCCGTGTGCAGACTTGTAGCTCACATCGATGTGATTATTTTGACAAATTTATGTCAAATTGAGCGTCAAGTTGGTAGTGATTTTCATTATCAATGATTTTCTTTTTAAGTTTTTTAAAAATAGAATCTTATCTTTGGATCTTTTGGACTTTTTTCTAAAGCAAAGTGATTGTTTTTTTTCTTTTTTTGCTACACATATGCACATATATTTCAAGAACGACAGATTCTAAGATGACTAAATATATCTTTTTGAAAATAAAGTTAATGAACGAAGCTCAGAAGTAGTTTTTTTCTTTATAGACAAAGAAGACGGAAATGGAATAATTATAATTATGCAGTAAATTTAGGATATCAAGCTTGGTAGCACTTAGTTTGTCAAATACCCGAAATCAGTAAAAATAGCTTGTTGGTAACAGGTGTATCGAAGTAGAATTGAAACATTGATAAGAGTATATATCTACGTAGATAGCACTATGCCAATTGACAACGACATTTCCTCTTTTTAATTTTAAAGTTTTGTATTTTACTTTTCACCTATCTCACTTTTGACACCAATTTTGTGGGAAATTGTTATGTACTAGCACTTCCCATGCAAAGCTATTCATATTCTACATTCTTCTACATCATATTCGTCTCTGGCTTTAAACAACAGCTACACATCGGGTGACCAACATTGTACATAGACACAGCTATGCGTGGACAGTTGCTTTTAAAGCTGCTTATCCCCGTATGCATCACTTTTGATCTAGACATCGTGACGATTAGACGTTAATTATAAACTCTCTTATTTTAAGCATTATTTGAAGAATAAATTGAATTTTAATTATAAATACAGTCTTGCGTATTTATTACTGGCGCAGCCGGTAGTTGTATTTTTTTAAAAGAGTTACAACCTACAAAATTAATAATAAAACAAAAATAAAATAAAAACGATCAGCTCATGTCAAACAACGATAAAAAACCAGTACCTGCAGTAACCGGAACAATGACGATGTCAAGCAGCCCTGTCACAGCATTCCTGGAGCAGTTCAACATCACTCAGCCGGAAAAATGGAGCTCATACTATCAGCGATTCAAGCTATACCTACTCGCCAATGAGATACAGGGGGAGCCGCGACAACGAGCAGTTTTCCTGACAGTTTGTGGGTCACAACTGTACGACCTCCTGTGCTCATTGGCAGCTCCAACAGAGGTAAGCACTTTAAACCTTTCTGAGATTGAGTTGATACTTAAAAACCATTTTTCTCCAATCCCATCTGAAATCGCCGCTTTTTACAAATTTTTCAAACGGGACCAACAACCTGATGAGTGTTTTGCATCATACGTGGCTGAGCTGCGAAGACTTGCAATAAATTGCAACTTTGCAAGCTCTCTTGACCGCATGCTCCGAGACCGAATCGTGTGTGGTCTTAGAGATGAGGCTTTACAAAGAAGTTTCCTGGCAGAAGACAAGCTCACATTGCTAAAAGTTATTGAGAAGGCATCAACAGCAGAAGCGGCTACCAAAAACCTGCATGAAATCCGTCACCCCGACGAATCAATACATTTCATCGGAAAACAAAAGTTAATGGGGCCACGGATTTCAACGTCATCATCCCAATGCAGTGGTTGCGGTGCTTCGCATAGCAGAGTCTCTTGTCCTTATCATGATGCTATTTGTTCGAATTGCGGTAAATCTGGACATTTACAACGTGTTTGTCGATCTAAAAAAGTCACATCGTCTATAACAAACCAAGAAACAAAAGTCATCGTTCTAAAAATAAGTCAACAGTTAACCACATTCAGCCATTGACAGACTTGAAGAAACGTGTTCTAATAACCATCAACAACTGTGAGTGTAATTTTGAAGTGGACTCAGGCTCTAGTTATACCATCATTTCGTCATCCACGTGCGAGAAAATTTGGCCTGAGAAACAACCACAATTCCATAATTGCGACTTACGTTTGGTGGATTTTCAGCAGAATCACATTTCTCTTGTTGGGGTTACTGACGTCGACATTCTGTATAATGGCAAAATTATATCGGATCTCCCAATCGTAGTCGTGAATGGTAACAAATCCAGTGTTTTGGGTTGCAATTGGTTTGCACCACTGGGAATAAGCTTGCAAGGCGTTAACATGGTATCAGAAGATGTTCTTATTGAGGATATGGTTACCAGCTACAAGGATTTATTTTCTGACGAATTAGGGTGCTATACAGGCCCTCCCATTTCATTGGAAATCGACCAGAACGTTCTTCCTGTGAGATTGCCTCCTCGCCGAGTGCCTCTAGCCTTACGAGCCAAGGTGGAAGCTGAGCTGAATCGCCTTGAAAAGGAAGGAGTATTGGTTGCAGTGGAATATTCTGACTGGGCCACACCTATTGTTCCTGTGGTGAAGAGCAATGGGTCCATACGAATCTGTGGGGACTATAAATCGACCCTGAACAAGGCAGTAAAACCACACTGTTTGACGATTCCACACATCAGTACACTTCTTGTTTCAATTGAGGATGGTGTCGTTTTTGCCAAGTTGGATTTAAACCAAGCTTACACGCAACTTACAGTAGATGAAAAATCTTCGATCTACCAGACCATCGTCACCGAAAAAGGAGCATATCGTGTAAATAGACTACAGTTTGGGGTAAGTTCAGCTCCAGGAATTTTTCAAACATTCATCGAAAATACACTCCGGGGCATCGCAGGCGTACTACCATACTTCGATGACATCGTTATCACAGGTCGTGATACAAGGCAGTTAGCAGAACGACTTAATGAGGTTTTTTCCAGGTTCAGGAAGCTGGGACTGCGACTACGTCTTCCAAAATGTCAATTTGGACTTAAATCTGTCGATTTTTTGGGTTTTAAAATCGACTCACTGGGTATCCGTCCCAAGACAGACAAGGTTAAAGCAATCAAGGAGGCCTCAACACCAAGTGACAAGAAACAACTTCAAGCATTTCTTGGGATCTTAAATTTTTACCACTCTTTTCTTCCACAGAAAGCAACTATTGCGGAACCACTTCACCGCCTGCTCGACAAGAACCAGAAATGGGAGTGGACACAGCTTCACGAAACTTCATTCAATAATCTCAAAAGCCTCATTTCTTCAGACCGGATTCTTGTTCACTACAGTCATCAAGTTCCAATTCGTATCGTTTGTGATGCTTCCCCGTACGGAGTAGGCATTGTTTTATGCCATTTGTATAACGATGGGTCAGAGAAACCGATTTCCTTCTACTCCAGAACACTTACCAAGGCAGAACGGAACTACTCCCAAATAGATAGGGAAAGTGTCGCAATCATCGCTGGAATCAAAAAATTCCATGAATTTTTATACGGCCGACGATTCACTATAATCACGGATCATCGACCCTTACTAGGAATATTCAACCCGAATAAGCAGACTCCAACCGTTTTATCAGCTCAGATGTTAAGAAGAAGAATATTTCTTAATGCTTACGATTATGACATTATTCACCGCAGTGGATCTAAAATGGGTAATGCTGACTTTCTTAGCCGTTTTCCATTACAGGACCAAGAGCAAGAAACAGATGAAGTCGAAGAAGTCCTAATGCTCGAAACACTGGCAAACCCTGTTCTGACTCCACAAGAAATAGCCAAAATGATTTCGAAGGATTTAATCTACTCACGAGTTCTTAGCTGGGCGTTAAGGGGATGGCCTGAGAAGCAACCAACCGAGGAGAAATTAAAAGCGTTTTTTCACAAACGAAATGAAATATCCACTTTGAAAGGTTGCTTGCTTTGGGGAAACAGAACGATTATTCCAAAAGCAGGCCAGGAGGCGATACTTACTGCCCTTCATGCTGGACATCCGGGCATAGTTCGGATGAAGGCACTGGCACGCAGTTATGTGTGGTGGCCCAATATTGGAGACGACTGTGAACGCACAGTAAAGATGTGTGAAGCCTGCCAAGTAACCCGACCTGAAGAACAACCTGCTAATACTTGTCCTTGGGAGGTGACAGAACATCCTTGGTCAAGACTTCACATCGACTTTGCCGGACCATTTCAGGGAAAGATATTCTTCCTAGTTGTTGACTCGCATTCAAAATGGCTGGAGGTTCACCACGTAAGAACAACATCATCTAAGTGCGCAATACAGGTTCTACGAATGCTGTTTGCTATGCACGGGCTTCCGGATAGCATCGTCTCGGACAACGGGACAGCTTTTACGTCGGAAGACTTCAAGCTATTTTGCAACAACAACCTCATTCGGCACATACGCATTGCTCCGTTTCATCCTTCTTCGAATGGGCAAGCCGAACGAATGGTTCAAACGGCAAAGAATTATTTAAAGAAGATGCCCGACAGTTCAGAGACCCAATTGAATCTATCACGTTTTCTCCTGAGTCAACATATTACTCCTTCAGCAACCACGGGACGTTCTCCTTCGGATCTTATGTACAATCGTCAAATCAAAACGTATTTTGACAAAATACATCCGAACGCTATCTCATTAACGATGAAAACATCAGAATCTGAGGGCGGTACAGAAGGCGTGATTAAGAAGCAGTTTCGTATCAACGACTTGATATGGGCAAGAAATTACTCAAAGGGTCCCAAATGGATAGCCGGTTCGATCAAATCTAAGACGGGTCCTAAATCATATAGGATTCTTCTTGAAGGTGGACATATCGCGAAAAGACACGTTGATCAACTAAGGCAGCGCCAACGGTATACATATGAAGACTTCCCATCAGCTGATGAACAATCACAGGCGAACTCTCTAATTGAACCCACTTTACAAGAAGTTCCTCAATCACAACCAACAATCTCTCGAAGGTCTAGCCGAGCACGAAAAGAAGTAAGGTACTTTGAAAAGAAATAAATATTGCATCGAATAGGCGTTAAGGGGTGTTATGTACTAGCACTTCCCATGCAAAGCTATTCATATTCTACATTCTTCTACATCATATTCGTCTCTGGCTTTAAACAACAGCTACACATCGGGTGACCAACATTGTACATAGACACAGCTATGCGTGGACAGTTGCTTTTAAAGCTGCTTATCCCCGTATGCATCACTTTTGATCTAGACATCGTGACGATTAGACGTTAATTATAAACTCTCTTATTTTAAGCATTATTTGAAGAATAAATTGAATTTTAATTATAAATACAGTCTTGCGTATATAAAAGCTTGAATTTAATTATCATTTAGACATGATTGAGGTTTAATTTCTCACATAAATTTGTCATACTAACTTTGGAAAGCCAAAAACATGGTTCGATTATGACAAATGTGCTGATGATGACGACGCGACAATGACCGTGGATTTTTCCTTTCGAAAAAAAATCAACAAACTTAAGTAGGTATTAATTGCATTATAAGGTATAAAGTCAAGGATTTACCAGTTTTTGGAAAATTTACACAAAATAATTCCCTCTACGAACATTCATAAAATCATGTTCTTAACAAAATAAAAAACCATGATCTAGTTTAAATCAAAAACTGTCAAAATCCTATTTAACGAGAATATTTTTTCCAAAACTCGGAGAAACATTTGTCTTCAATTACTTCTGGTTATAGTCGTAACTGCTTAAGATATTGAGTACAAAGGTTAATCAACATCGTTGATGTTCAAAGGGTAGATACGGTGCATTCAAGAGGACACAAGCTTCCACAAGCTTTTTTTCAAAGCAAACTGTTGAAACAAGATAAACTACCCAACAAGTTGAACACTTTAGTATATACTTTGTAATCAACATGATAAGATTTTTGTAATCAATCAAACAATTAGAAAATTAATATTTTTGTATTATTATTAAATGAAAACAAAAAGCTGAAGCTTAAGGACTGTTTCTCATAAATAAATTTGTTTAATATTTTTATATACAACGACATTCTTTTTAATAATCTCATCAGGTTATGGGCCCAGAACCGTGTGAACTGCAATAGAAGAAAATGTCGTCAAATGAATTTAAGGTCTCTGTTGACAAGCTTGAGGGTCCTAGCGACTGGGCGAAATGGAAATGGCAAATGGGTATGCTTTTCCATGCGTATGATCTGAAGAAAGTCGTTACTGGAGAATTTGAATGTCCTCTAATCGAACCAACTTCTACAGCTGTAGAGAAGAAGAAACACGCAGATTGGTTGAAAGAAGATGCAAAAGCTGCTGGCTTGATTGCTGCATCTCTAAGCTCACCAATCGCTGAACTTGTCTTAACATGCGAAAAATCAAAGGACATTTGGGACAAATTATGTGCTCGTTTCGAGAGAAGTAGTATCCAAAGGCTTAATATGCTGATAGACAGTTTCTTTCAAGCACGAAAAGAAGAACAAGAGGACATCAGTGCACACATTGCGAAACTACAAAAGCTATTTGTAGACCTCAATGATGAACTAGCCAAGCATAAGGAAAATACTCTCTCTGAACGTATTCTTAATGGCAGAATCATGTCAACTCTTGGTAAAGAATTTGACAATTTTAGAGATTTGTGGGATACGATTCCTGCAGAAAAGCAAACTCTGAACTTATTAATTGAAAAATTATGCACTATCGAAACAAGAGAAACAAAGCAAAATATAAAAGCTTCAAGTGATAGCGCTGCTTTCGTTGCAAGAGGAAATTTCAAGAAGAAGAAACAACCAGAAAAGGCAAAGAATACGAAACTGGAACGTGCAAAAATGAAATTTCCATGCAACAAATGCAAGGAACTTGGACATTGGGCTGCTGAATGCCCACAGAACAAATCTGGACAGAGTGACACCAAGAAATATCCCAAGTACAATGCATTGATGGCATTCTCTTTAAATGCAACGATGGGAAATTCACTAAGACGAGATCAGTGGTATTGTGAGAGTGGAGCTTCAAGACATATTACACCGAACAAATCGCACTTCCAAACTTACACGCGATTCAATGTATCCGAAGTTATTTGTCTTGGAAAGCAGGGTGTCACAATGAAGGCGTATGGTCAAGGCAACATACAAATTCAGGTGAGCATTATTGGAGTGTGGGAAGATGCAATTTTGAAGGATGTATGGTACGTCCCTGATGCAAGTGCACAACTATTTTCTGTGAAGGCTGCCGCTCGAAATGGTTTCACGACAACAATGGATGACCAAACTCTTTCAATTAAAAATAGTCGTAATGATGAGGTAGCAGTGGAATGTTATCTTCAAAATGAGCTGTATGTTTTAAATATGAAAGTTAAGAAACCATCAGAAAGTCTTCAACTCTATCACGAAAGATTTGCTCACCAGAATAAGCGCCATGTCAAGAAAGTTCTTAATAAAATGAACATCAGTTTTCCTGAGAGTGGAGAAGAATTCTGTGATGGATGTGCTGCTGGTAAAATGCACCGACTTCCATTCAAGCAAAGAAGTGATCGACCTTTTACGGTGAGCTTATCCATGCAGATGTTCTTGGACCGGTTGAAACGACATCAGTAGGAGGATCCCGATATTATGTCTGTTTCAAAGATGACTTCAGCAAGTTCCGCAGACTCTTTTTCTTGAAGCACAAAAGTGTAGTTTGTAGTTCACTTGAAACTTTTTTAAATGAAGCCAGAACCAATGGGCACGTTGTCAAAAAGTTGAGATGCGATGGCGGTAGAGAGTTTGACAATAAAGATGTTGCTAGAGTGTTGTCAAAATTTGGAATAGAGCAACGTATTGGCCCTCCTTACACTCCACAACAGAATGGAGCTGCAGAACGGGAAAACCGAACAATTGTCGAAGCTGCTAGAAGTATGAGAGTTTCCAGCAAATTGCCAATATGTCTCTGGGCTGAGGCGTGTAATACAGCAGCATAGGTTTTAAACCGTACTGGAACAACAACAAACGGGAACAAATTTCCATATAAATTATGGCATGGAAAACAAGTGAGAACTCTTAACCATTTGCGTATTTTTGGAGCAGGATGTTATGTCCATATACCGAAAGAACTTCGCAAGAAGTTTGATGCAAAGGCTATGTATGGAAGGATGGTTGGCTACGTGAATGAAAAAGACGGTTATCGAGTCTGGATTCCAAAGCTAAACAAAATTTGTGTGCAGCCATGACGTTATTTTCAAGCCTGAAGTAGTCTGCAACAACAAACCTGAAGGTAAATTTCTAGAAGAACTTTATTTAGAAGAAACCAAGAAAGAAAAAGATAAAGTTGGAATTCTGATCAGCAATAAAGAATATATAACATCAAGTGTTGAATCTAACGTTCAAAATTAAGAAAACGAAGCCAACTCTGAAGAGGTTGAAGAAAATATTGATTTTGAAGAAAGTGTTGAGTTTGATAGTTTTGAAAGTCAGCATGAAGATTTTGAAGCTGATCCTGAAAATTTCATTGAGAATGAAGCTCCCATCGATGAAAGACCGCGAAAGAAGCCAAGTTGGATGACAGGAGGAGAGTATCTGATGTTTGCAGAAGAAGGTGACTCAAGTGAAGAGCCTAGGTCGTACTCTGAAGCCTTGAAGTCAGCAGATAAAGAGCATTGGCTTTCAGCGATGAAAGATGAGTTATCATCTCTTAAGGGAAATCAAACATGGGAGCTTGTGAAACTACCAGAAAATGTGAAAGTAGTCCAAAATAGGTGGGTCTTCCGAGTGAAGAATGCAGGAAAAGGTGAGAATCGACGATACAAAGCTCGACCTGTTGCAAAAGGGTATGTTCAACAAAAAGGTATCGATTACGATGAGACATTTAGCCCTGTAGCCCGTTATGACACAGTTCGTATGCTGTTAGCTTTAGCTGCGACCAAGAAATTGAAAATTGAGCAATTTGATGTCAAAACAGCATTTTTATATGGTACTCTTGAGGAGGAAGTATACTTAGAGCAGTCTGAAGGATTTCAAGATGGAACTGGACGAGTATGCCGACTAAAAGGGAGTTTGTATGGACTTAAACAAGCACCTTGATGTTGGCATAAACGTTTCTTAGCCTTTATGAAGAAGGCAGGACTGAAGAATAGCACAGCTGATCCATGTCTGTTTTATCGCAATGATAATGACCAAAGCCAAAGCAGGGAAATACTGTAGGGAAGTTTAACGTCGGATGGCTACAGTCACAATAAATCGCCAGGTCCTTTTCCTATCGAGTCTCCCGCACCCTCTTAAATAGTTCTATGCCACCAACTGCAAGTATCGAGAACCAGTGGAAGAATTGCCAGGAAGCCTTGCACGACCACCACAGCGAAACCCCTGGTTCCAAAAAGAATGCCGACAATTACATGCAGCCAAACAACAGGCATACAAAGCGGCGCTGCATAGAAGGACCAGAGCTGCTCGCGAGCTCTACGAGCAGAAGAGGAAAGAGGAACACAAGCTTCTTAGAAGGAAAAAGAAAGAGCATGAGAAGTGTGCGATCGAGGAAAAAGAGGGATGCCGAATTTTGCTACCATGCAGCTTGCACCATTCAACCTGAACGATGTTGACCAACAATTCCGTCCACCAGATCTCGAGAAGTAAAGATAGCTATGTATATCTAAACTTACGTCCAATAAAGCTGCTGGAGCTAATGGCCTTTCGGCTGAGCTATTCAAAGCGGCTGGCGATGAATTGGTTAGGAGTATGCACCAGCTCATCTGTAAAATATGGTCGGAGGAAAGCATGCCCGACGAATGGAACCTTAGCATTGTTTGCCTGATCCTCAAGAAAGGCGATCCTCTGGACTGCACCAACTACAGAGGTATCAGTCTTCTAAATATCACCTACGAGATCTTCTCTGCCGTACTTTGTGAACGCCTGAAGCCATTCGTCAACAACCTGATAGGTCCATATCAGTGTGGCTTTAGGCCAGGGAAGTCCACAATCGACCAAATATTCGTACAGATCATGGAGAAAACCCAGGAGTTTCAAATACATAGATACTCACCACCTTTTTATCGATTTCAAGGCCGCGTATGACAGCATCTATAGAGCAATGACTACTTTTGGCATCCCTGCCAAACTCGTCCGTTTGTCCAGGATGACGATGGAGAATGCACGCTGCTCCATCAAGGTCGGCAAGAACCTCACCGACACCTTTGATGTCGAAAAAGGTTTTAGGCAAGGCGACGCACTGTCATGCGACTTCTTCAACATCGTTCTTGAAAGAATAGTGCAAAACTCTCACGTCAACACTAGAAGCACAATCTTTCAAAAGTCCGTCCAATCACTCGTTTACGCTGACGACATTGACATAATCGGACGAACAAAGCGTGATGTCAGTGGTGCTTTTGTGAGTACTGAAAAGGAAGCCAAGAAGATGGGTCGGTGAATGAAAGCAAAACTAAATATATGCTGTCAACAAGAAAGGACACCCCCAACATCGATGTCTAGGCCAGAGCGTCACCATAAACAGCTATAATTTTGAGGTGGTCAGAGACTTTGTCTACCTAGGATCCGCTATAAACTCAGCAAACGATACCACTGCTGAGATCAAACGAAGAATTACTCTTTCCAATCGCTGTTTCTTTGGGCTTAGCAGGCAATTGAGAAGCAAAGCCCTCTCTCGAGCAACTAAACTGTCCCTGTATAAGACGCTTATCATCCCGGTCCTGATGTATGGTGCAGAGGCATGGACACTGTTGACGGTGGATGAGAACGCGCTAGGCTGTTTTGAGAGGAAAATTCTCCGGGTGGTTTTTGGTCCCGTCTGCATAGATGGGGAATGGAATGTATCTTCACAACAACGAACTGTATGGGCTGGGTCACCTAGAGCGAATGGACACCAATGCTCCGGCCCGGAAAGTCTTTGAATCCAACCCCGTGGGACAGCGCAGTAGCGGTGGACAGCGTAAAAGTTGGATCACGCAAGTGGAAGAGGACCTCAACCAACTTGGCGTGCGAAACTGGAGACAGCTAGCTAGAAACCGAGCTGGCTAGAAGAAGCTTACTGGTTGGAGGCCCTGGTTCACCTTGGACTGTAGCGCCACCTTAAGTAAGTAAGTAAGTAATGCTCCGGCCCGGAAAGTCTTTGAATCCAACCCCGTGGGTCAGCGCAGTAGAGATGGACAGCGTAAAAGTTGGCGCATGCAAGTGAAAGAGGACGTCAACCTACTTGGCGTGCGAAACGGGAGACAGCTAGCTAGAAACCGAGCCGGCTGGAAGAAGCTTGTTGGTTGAGGCCAGTCCGAACCTATGCAGTTTGTTTGAATTTCAAATTTAGCTATATTTCGACTGTAATTCAATTGATGCAACGAATGAGTGATAAGTTTCAAACTGATTTCAAATCATTTAACTGGTTTTAATAGATTTCTGCAAATAGATCTTCACTTTGGAAAAGTAAAGTTTGGTTTCAGTGAAAAGCTGTTTTGACCTTCAGCGGTAGTTTGTGTAAGAATGGGGATGTTATCAACTTATTTACAAAAAATAATTAAAAACTTGGTTTTGAGCTACTATATTTCCAAATTGACAAATTTAAACTCTTTTCTTTTTTGTATTTTATTGCACGTTCCTAAGCCATAACACACGATTCTGCATGACAATCGCAACACTTTAGCTGTATCTAGATTCAGCAGATTAACCAGTTTAACTCGAATCATTATACGTTTAGCTATTTCTGACACCTTGAGATGTCATCTGTCATTTCGATAGATCCTTATTTCTTAAAACTTAGCTCTAAATATATACATATACGTTTTGACCCCACTGTCCAAGTGTCCACCCAAGCTTAGCGCCTTATATCTCTTTCATGTCATATCACATCACATCACATCACTGGAATGAAGAAAATCCATTAAATAAAATCTCAGGATTCCCAGCTAGCACAGGTACCTGCTTATTCTTATGACCAATGCTATACTACCTACTATGGCACAATCGGACAATCGGGCAATCGAAAAAGCCACAAGCAAAATTCCGATTAAGTCGTCGTTAATACCTCGTAACCACTTTTAATCGTTTTTCATCTGCGATACATTCTTTTGTTTTGTTTTTGTGTAAAAGGCTACTTCCAGACATTGTATCGATTTCAACATGTTGGTCGCGCCAGCGCGCAACACGCTCACTTGTCTCCAGAAAAAGACAAACTGTCAGATTTAAAAATTATACCAAAAGAGAAAAAAAAAACACACAAATCTACAAGGAAAACCCCATATCCAGGTTCGAAGTAAGTTAAGACATCATCCACAAGTCGTTGTTTGTTTTTTTTTTTAATGCTGATGTTTGCTTCACTGTGCGTCGCCTTCGGTCAGTCATCATCACAGAGGTCCAGGAGGATTGGCCGAACCAGCCCGGATCGAGACCGAGCAAGTGACAAGCCCTGGCGATAAGATTATCTGAAATTGATCGTTTTAGATGATGTGGTGGCATTCGAACATGTACTCAATATTTTATGTCCCCGGACAGATAAGTCGCTGAGAGTGATTCTGATCAATGACTTTTGCTCCAGCTGGCTGGAACCCAAAGATGTTTTTCTTTCGTTTTTTTTTCAATTTTTGTTTTGTTGTTGTTTTTTTTTTTTTGAAGGTAGGTAGTTTTGGGTTTGGATATTTTCTACCACAGCGAGTCTCTTATCTTGGATTGAGATCCAGATTTTTTCATATAGTGAGCGCTCTCAGGTCAGCATTTTTTTTTGGATGTGATTTAATAAAACATTATCTCAATGGGTGGAGGATGGATACACACTGGGAGCTGTCAGTGAAATATCTGAAGTAGTTCCAGAAATATCTTATTTAAATTAATATATCGTCATCGTCACATACAAGGCGCGCAGATGGATATAACTTTATTTAAGGTAGGTACACATTTTTAAAGTAGCCAACCATTCTGAACATGGGTTTAAGATAAAATTCATGAAATACGAGATTCGATACTGTGGGAATTTGATTTCAAAATAAGATAAAAAAAACCTTGATGACGACACTGACTGTGGGCAGAAAGCTTATGGGACATCTATTTTAGTGGTGGATAAATTTTATGGTTGAAATCATATCAGATCAGCAAGGTGATCATAAAAAAGTCACTCAATATTTTATTAAATTTCTTAAGAAATTTATGGATATTCGAACAATTCTATCCCAAATTGTCTACAATCAAAATATAGGCTCATCCAACAAGAAGAGTCATTTTCAATTTCACGCCATTTTGAAACTGTCAACATTCAACTGTCATGTATCGATTTCACTCGCGCCTATCGATGATTGGTTCTGAAAATCAATGACCAGGGTCATCATAGTTCATACACAAAATTGTTCTGAGTGATAAGACTTTCTCCATTTGTCTGATGAGTAAAACTAACAAAACTGTCACATCGTGGGTTGTAAATACCCAAGAAATAGGGAAACAACCTCTCTATCCGCAACGAATGAAAGTTTGATGCAGTTTTTGAGTAGCCGCTGTCATTGAGAATAGTGAACTGCAAGTTGCGAATGGTCGTGAATTTTATTATTTCAATTCACATGAAAAATTTGTTTGGTCGCCGACAGATGATGCAAATTATCATGGAATATAATCCACTGTTAAAAAAATGTGAGGTTAAATTCGAGTGAATTTTTCATTTGCTCATTTGTGGAATGCGTCTTGATGTTGTGGATTGCGAATTTTAAGCGTTTGACAGTTCACAGGAAATATATATTTGTTCACGTAGAGATTATAAAAATGCTAACTTTAACAATTTTCATTACTTAAATATTTTAAAAATATTTTCAACTCGGAAGTGAAACATTGAAGCTTTGTTAGAAATTTAGCTCGGTGGCCATTGCGAGAAAAAAGCGGATGAGGCTTATGTTCAATATAAAATATAATAAAGAGGCACCATTTTGATATCGTGAATGCTCTCGAGATCACCGACATTTAAAAAAATGGTGGTAAATTATTAACAAAGCGTTTTTTATTTCAAACACGCATGTGATTCCTTTCTTCGTCAGGAGCTCTATACGGCAATGACAAAAATTGTAATCCCGTGATAACTGATTAAGTTGTGTTGTGGGTGACAGCTTCTCCAAAGTGTTCAAAATATGCACACCTGGTTGCAGCAAGTAGATACGCTATCACGTGACTCCTTTAAGCTTGTGCCACAACAAATAGTGCGTATACGGTAGGTGGTAACACGGAAGGTATTATTTCAATAGATCCTTCCAATTCCAACTACTAGAGCATGCGCTAGTATGCTTAAACATTGATTTAAGCTAAGCTACAAAGAGCGAATGAACAACAATGCTTCAGCCAAAGTACATTTTGGTCATGAAAAAATTATCAGCAAGATGGGTTCTGCGTTTGTTGTCAAGTGACCAAAAACTGAATCTGATCACATTTTCAAAGCACTAAAAATTATATAAATTGCGCTATGGACTGCTCCCTCATTTTCCCTATTCTTTGGATTTGACCTCCTGTAATTTGTTCCAATTTCCAAGAATGAAATGATTCAATGTCAATTGCCTTGTAATAGGAAGGACCATGTTTGAGACGTGCCACAAAATCAGTTAGGTGTCAACGGACAGACAAACAATTTTCAACCATGTAATTACTTCGCAATCAGTTGGCGACCTAGAAGCATGGGAATGGTCCGGGACCACCATCTGATGGTTGCTACTGTAAGACTACGTACAGTTGCAGTTCGGAGATCCCAAGAAAGCACCCGAATGCCTAAGTTCAATACCGATAGACTTAAGGATCCCGCAGCCCGCGGGATTGAGAGCAATATAGTAGCATGGAACCAACTTTCATCGAAAACCATTGCTGTGCTGTGAAATTTTTTTAAATTCTGACGCAAAAAGCATAGTGGTCGGTCGCAAGAAAGAAACAGTGCCTGGCTTCCCGAAGAAACTTAGGCTAGGATCGAAGAAATAAGTTCAAACCTCACATTGCTGCCACTTCATCAGCAGGTAGAAAGGACCTTGAATCTGCGCATCGCATGAAGATGATTCAGCGTAGCGTGCGACTTTATAAGCGTAACTTTATCAACGTATATTGGCAACAGAAGAAGAGGACGCTAGTAGGTGTACAGAAGGACCGTCTACAGAATTACCAAAGAGCTTACAGATGTTCAAAGCTCTAAGCAACACCTGGTAAAAGAAATTGATGGATAACTGCCAGTTTCGGATGAGGGCCGGCTCAAAAGGTGGAGCACTTTTCTGCGGCTTTCAACCGCGTTTTCACCATTGAAGTCAACCCAACACCCAATGACCCGTCCGTAGTAACAAATTCTCGAAAACGCAAAGTATCCCCCAGTAGAAAAGAAATCTTAATCAACAACAACAACATCGAGTGAGCTCCTGCATCACTCATTGAGATTTGAGAGAGCTTGGGAAACAGAAAGTTTTCTTCAGGATCGGAAAAAAGGTATTATTATCAAGCTCCCTAAAAGATAGGAGACTACTCATATTTTATTTAGTGTAATAGCAAAAATTGTCCTGGAGTGAATAAAAGATCACCTCGAACACACGATTCACACCGAACAAGTAGTATTCTGCACTGGATCTTCTTGTGTGAACCACATCAACTCATCATCGAACAGTGCGTTGAATATCGATCACCACAGCACCTGCAGTTCTTCGACTTCGAAGAGGTGTTTGACAGTGTCAATAGAGAATTTATCTAATTTGTTTTGCGCAGGAGGGGCATCCCGGATAAATTGATTGCTATTAGTAAGGCTTCTGCATAAACGAAGGTTGGAAGGTTCTCAGAGGAGTTTAGAATCCAAAATGGCGTAAGATAGGGTTGTATATTGTCACCAATATTGTTCGTGTTGGTAATAAGTGATGTGCTGCATGTAGCTTTGTCGACTGCAAATGGAGGTATTCAGTGGAATCTGCAATCATACCTCAAACATCTGGACTATGCGGACGACGTATGTTTACTCTCTCATATGATCATGGATCTCTATCAAATGCCAACAAGATGGAGAGAGAAGCTGAAACCGCTGGGCTTAAGATCAATACGGCAAAAAGGCAAAAAGCTTTGGAACTTCCTTATTTTTACCCAAGGAGATATTTCTGGACAATATTTTGGAAGTATTGTGTCTACTGATGACGGGACCAAACTAGATATAATCAGCCAAATCTGAAAAGCCAAGGCTGCGTTTGGAATGCTGTCCAAAATATGGAGAAACAACTCTATTAGCCTAAAGACCAGGCTGCGACTGTTCCGCTTCAATGTTGAATCCGTGCTTCTTTTTGGGTGCGGCACCTGGAAAGTAACACCCACTGTGCTATCACAAGAAAGCTGCAAACGATCGTGAATAGATGTCTCAGAAATATATTGAAGATTTTTTGGCATAACCATATCTCCAAAAATGAACTTCATGCAAGAATGGCTCAGGAAACCATCGACATACGCTTCGAAAAGATTACGAGTGCATTGCGAGTCAAGCAGAAGCAATGCAATGGAGCCCTCTCACGCAGTGAGGCAGACGAGTGAGCTGAACTAGGAGTAATTGGCAAAGAACGGTCGAAGAGGAATCAGCACAACTGGGGAAACTGGCGTAGGAGTAGTGGAGACCCAATGAAAAAATGGCTCGGAGGACAAAGATTTTCATCAAATAACGAAATTGTCAATGCATCAAAAATATCTACATATTTTGCAGAGATTGAGATTTCCTCTATTTGGAAGGGTTAAAAAGTTGGAATATTGCTGGGAAAAGTGTAAGATTCTGTAACATTATTTTTAAAAATAAAATTAATTTTAAAATAAGAAACAATAACAGCCCTATTATTCACATTTTGTAAAACTTGAAATGAAAATAGATTAAGTCAAAACTAGTTTTGTTTCAAGTTTAATCAAAAATTAATAAACCCAGTTTTAAAAAAAAATCGACATTATTCACTCTTTGAGATAAAACTAGTTTAGGGTATCAAACGCATTTCTAGTTTTGTCCATAAAACTAGTTTTGTTGCCCTAGCTGAGTTTTACTTCCCAGAGTATTTCGGGATGGTTAAAACTCGCGATATGAGTACTGCAGCCAGCACATAAATCCAACATTTTTACGCGAAAAAAATGTATGTATAACACTATTTCCTGCACTTTTAACTGTTATTTGTAGAATTTAATGATGAAACTCACGCGTTCAACACATGATTCTTGAAATTGGAAATGCACTATTAACTATCTATCATTTTGTCTGATCCCGCACTGTTGTTCACACGATAACAATTCGCGAAATACGACATTCCGTATATTTATCAAAATCATAACCTATGTACATATGTACATATATGTACATAAATATTTTTTGATTTATTTGTTGACATTTTGTATATTCATTGACTTTATGAGTTGCTAGTTGCTAGTTTCATTTTTTGAGGAATAATAAGAAACAGTGTCAAAACTACTTTTGGAGGCTCTTAAAACCAGATATTTCTGGTTTTACAAATTTCTAGTTTTATCTAAAACTAGTTTTAATATTTCAAGTTCAATATTTTAAAACTGATGTGAATCCTCGCGTTCCAATGTTTATTCGCTATGCTATCTAGCTATCCCAAAAATTTTGATATAACTTGAGTTGTTGTTGCGTCAGTTGTTATCAGCTGTTTTTTAACAAGGGATTACAACAACACAAAGCTATCCGGATAACTGAGAATAACCAGCGGAACGTGCCCAATTATACCAATTTGTTTGAAACTTGAAACTCAAAACCTTTATAGAACTAGCTCAGACGCAAAACTAGTTTTGAAACATGTCAAGAACCACCTTTTTATTCATTTGGTTAAATGCTGCGTAATTGAATCAGATATTCGATAAACGTCAAATATTAAATGTCAAAAACGTGACAGATTAGACGTGTTCAGAGTTCGAAGTTATTTTTAAATGGAGAACCTCTCCCGAACCAACATGAAATCGGAGTCTCGGAACGATCGATAAATGTAAAGGTAGAACTATAACAGTAAAAAGTTCTTTGAAGCTAAAGTTAAAAACCAACAAAAAGTGTCTTTCCAAACAATCAAAAGGAGAAGAGAGCTATATTCCACTTAAGTTAAATGAATCATCTCTTTTTTTTTCGTTCCTACGTCACCAAATATCAGTTTCACTTTCGTGGGGTGCGCTCTGGATCACTATTCACTTTCAAAGGAAAAAGCTAACGAAATTTGACGAAAAGAAGCAAAACGCACTATTATACTATTTATAGTTCATGTACGACAGTACTACCGACAGTTTCCATCGATTAAGGATCTCCAATGTGAATCATTCGATGACGGTGATGATAAAAAAAATAACAATAACTTTGTTCAATGAAAATAACACGTTTCTGGGGTAGTTTCATCGTCATCAACGAATGATTCGCGTTGGCTTGGGAGAGCCGATAAGTAACTTTCCTAGTCGTTGAGTAAATGTAGACGTTTTTTTTGTATGCACTACGTTTTTATTCACATTTCTTATCACCAACCAATGACGCGATACAGTTACAGAACATGGTCAGAGTTTCTTTTCAGTTCTCTGAGATATCATATCATATTTCTGAACACGCCTAGTTCTAAAAGTCACAATTACCTTTGGATAAGTTTATCCAAATAAATTTCTTTAATTTTATGCAGCAAAATCCTTGGTTAATTTTAACCAAATTGTATTAACCATTTCCCATACAAAGTTTGGCAGTTCATTAACCAAATGATAAACTTAACCAAATCGTAATTTTATCTAAGGTACGGGGCCAAATAAGGCCCTGTTCCTAATAAGGCCCACTTCTCAGAAAACACATAAACGAACAAATAACGGGACTTTTTTTCCTTTGCATAAGTAAACCATATCTGCAAGAACACACACAAAGGAAAAAAAGCCAGCTACGCGATTCGTGTCGTGATCGTGACCTGCAGTTGAATGAAGTATGTCGACGGGTGAAGACCTACGAAATTATAAAAAAGTTGTGTGTTTTTTTCAACGAATTATAACAAAGTAAGTACATATTTTTTATTTTTACCGTATAATATATAATATTTTGAGTAAATTAAAACATTTGTTTGTAAAAAATGTTTCATAGTTAGTTTTATATAATTTTTTTTTTAAAGTCTTGCATGTTCCTAATAAGACCCCCAAAAAAAAAAGGGATGGGCCTTATTGGGCACATGCAAATTTTGTTTGTAAGTTATTGGTTTTTATTTTGTATTTTTAATGTGTTTCAGACAAAATGTCAACTTTAACCAAAAAAAGAGCTTCTAATTGGACAGAAGCCGATATGGAAAACGCGTTGCAGGCTGTGGAACGCGGTTTAACACAGCGTGAAGCTAAGCGCTTCAACATTCCATGAAGAACGCTTAGAAATCATATCTCGAGTGGTTCATCTAAAAAGAAACTTGGGCGTCCTTCAACATTTACGGCAGAACAAGAGACAGATCTGTGTCAAAGGATCGTGGGGCTCTCTTTTGCTGAGCTTGCATTTGCTCCTTCAGCTCTTTCGGAAAAACCATATCCAGATCCTCTTGACAATACACATATGAACGCATCAGTGCTGAGTGCTCATGCAACAATCTAACGCTTCGCATGATGAGTCAGATGATATGCCTCTTTCTATCCTGATTGAAAATGCGAATGTCGCTGACGTACCGAATCCAGAACCTGTTTTTGGGCTAGCCGCAATGCTTCAAGCATAAGACCGATAAATCTCCATTCCAAAAACTCCTTCCAACCAACGCCTCAGTTCAAAACTAAAAAAACACTTCGTAAAAAGGCCTTGAACTTTAAAGGTCAGGAGGTGGTTAAAGACTTATTCATTGACAAAAACGAGTCCCCGAAGCCTTCAACGTTAAAAAGTGTAAGGAAGACCGAATGGAGGACATGCAGAAATGTCAGAAGTGCGAAGCTTGGTTCCATGAGCTTTGTGTTGGGTTGACCTTAGAAGATAAGGAATTTGAATGCCCTGGAGAATGCACTAAACACCTTTAAATCATTAAATCATTAAACTTTGTTCCTATTGTTTAAGTTTTTTTGTGATATTTTTTTTTGAGGATATTTAAGTTTTTTTTTGTATGAAAAAAGTGAAGTTTAAAGTTTTAAGTTTTTTGTTTATGTTTTTTGTTAAAATTAAGTTTTTGTTTATTTTTATGTTTTTTTTTTTTTAATGAACAGACTGTTTTCTTATGAAATAAATTTAAAAGAATATATTTATTAAAATACATTGACTTGTTTGTGTTTTTACTTTAAAAACATTGTTTTCTTGCTAGAAATTCTGCGAAATTCTTAAGAAAACTGAGTGGGCCTTATTAAGACCCCATGGGCCTTATTAAGAACAATTTAAGCTTTTTTTAAATGTCAAAAAAATATATTTTTCAATAAAAAAAAACAATAAAATCTATGTATTCATGTATATAAAATGACAAAGAATCATAAAATATTTAGTTTACTCGGATATTCTCAAAAATCTAGAAGATATTTAGAAAAATCTGTTGGGTGGGCCTTATTTGGCCCCCCTACCTTAAGTGTTCTACACAGTTGCATAAATACCCTTAATATACTTTAATTTCAAAGTCACTGACTTAACTTATCGAACAGCCTTCGTTCAACTTATTTAATAGGTATTTTTCATTTATTTTTATTTATATGATAAAATGTAAGTATCAATACCCAGACCTCAGACACTGCCTTTTATATATATAATAAATATAAAAAAAAACAATCACCACCCAAATATTCTCTACATAAATCCAATAAATTATCTCCGTGATAACTTTCAAAATTATTTCACTTCCAAATTGACAACTAAACAAATTAAATCGAGGAACATAAAAAACAAAATGTTTAAATGACTAAGCCAACCAACCAATAAGCAATTTGATTTTAATTACGAAACTCTTTTCACGCTGGCGCTGTCTGGTAGTAATAATCTTCGAATTTACACCTACACTTTATAATATTCACTCTGTGCTGATGGCTCTTATAGCCGATGTGGATTTGTAAAGTACAATCATCTTGGAAAGTTATGATCTGTTTTTGGTAAGCTGGCCATTGGCCAGTTTATAATCATCATTTTAATTGACTTATTAACATATCATCGGCTGAAGTTTTTCTTTTTTTTTAAGTGGGAGTTAAATATTATAGTCAAAAGTGTTTATGTATGATAAAGCAATATAGCCAAGCTGCTTTATTTCTTTGTTGTTATAGTTATAACAGTTTAAAGATAAAACGTTTTTATTATTCATTTTTTATATTCATTTTGTTGGAAAATATTATAGGCGCCTTCTTTTATTGACTTCCATAAAAAAAAATTCACAAAGACGTTATTTATTTCAAATTCGATATGGATAAAGATAAGTGAATTACGGTATTTCGAATTAGATTTAAAATTTAGTAAAAATAAAGTGAATCTATTTGAAAAATTCTATGAATAAATATTCTGACCAACAAAATGCATAAATAGGCTTTTATAATGTGGAATATAAGTTTTATTTTATTGATTGAAATTCATGTAAGCCGCTTTTGAAAGACTTAAGCAAAGCATAATTCAAACTTAATAATGTGTATAATAATTGCCTTATACGAATTTAGTAAGCTAATAAAATTACACGTTTAAGTCGTAATAATGTTTCTACAAGGTATGAGCTTAACTTTATTGCAAATTGGCATAAAATACAGAAATTACGATTATAAAAAATTCTCCCTCAGAAAATCATTTCACACTTTCTACCTGAATTATAACAAAAACAATTTTGAATTTTAAAACAATTCTTATATATTTTCAAGAAGCTTGTTGTACAAAAATTTATGAGTGACATTAAGATTTGCAAATAAAAAAAATGAAGACAAGAAGCTTCGGTATTTTTGTTATCTTTTCACAAAGATTCACAAAGAAAAGATAACCCTAAAAAAGTCATCACATAAATAAATTGTTGATAATGTGTTGAAATTTATAATTTAAAAAATTATTTCTACCTGAGCAGGTAGTCAAGGACGGACTTATGAAGGTTTCATTTATTTTTAAACGAAGTTAATGTCAGCATAAAGAAGAAAATACATTGATTTTGAATTCAGTTTATTAAAGTTCTGCAGCTTAGTGTTCCCACTAAGGCACTTCTCCTTCATCCAGGCGGCAGCGGAAGAATTCTCAAGATGGAATCAAAGGTGGCGTCTACAATTTCAGTTAGGCTGAACTACTTAGTGAACACCTTATACGGGTTATATATATAGGGTCTGGTCCTCCAGGTTGGGGGTCGTGCCATCGGGGTGACTTCCCGGCCACGTAAAGCTATTTTAGTTGCGAAGCAACAACAAGCCTTGGATACGGACGGATTTACTGTTTGACGAACCTAGCAAACGAAATAAGGACAACGAACTTGGGATCTGCACGTGGAATGTTCTGTCTCTCTATAGACCACGTGCAGCCGAACATTTAGCGGAGGCCCTAGACTGCTACAAAGCAGATATCACCGCCATCCAAGAAGTGCGATGGGATGGGCCAGGCCAAAGAAAACTGAAAGACTGCGATATAAACTACGGTGACTGTTACCGACCACAAGAGCAGCGTCTTTTTGGATGTGGATTTGTTGTTAGAGGCAGACTTAGGCAAGAGGTCTTGAGTTTCAATTATGTGAACGAACGGCTCACGACAATTCGCATCATCAAGGCTAAATTCGCCAACATCAGCCTGATATGCGCGCATGTCCCACAGAGGAGAAAGATGACGACACCAAGGACGAGTTCTACGAGCTCCTGGACAAGACATATGAGCAATGCCCTAGCTATGACATTCAAATTGTCTTGGGTGATTTTAATGCCAAACTAGGAGGAGAAGACGTCTTTGGAAGATACAGCCTGCACGACACCACCTCCGATAACGGACTCAGGCTAATCGACTTTGCTGCGGGGCGAAACGTTGTGGTAGCTAGTACGCAGTTCCCGCATCTCAATATACATAAGGGGACATGGCGAATTCCTGGTCAATCAACCGCCAACCAAATTGACCACATTGCGATCGACGCAAGGCACTCCTCCAGTATCAAGGATGTCCGAACGTTCCGAGGAGCCAACGTTGACTCGGACCACTACCTTGTTGTAGCCAAGGTAATGCTACGGATATCCAACCAAAGCCAAAACAGGAAAATACTGTCAGGAAGTTCGACGTCGGACGGCTACAGTCGCAAGAAATCACCAGGTCCTTTTCCGATCGAGTCTCTCGCGCCCTCTTAACTAGTCCTTTGCCGCCAACTGCAAACATCGAGAACCAGTGGAAAAACTGCCAGGAAGCCATCAGAGATGCCACCTCTGACGTGCCGGGCTTCGCACGACCACCACAGCGAACCCCTGGTTCGACGAGGAATGCCGACAAGTACATGCAGCCAAAGAACAGGCATACAAAGCGGCGCTGCATAGAAGGACCAGAGCTGCTCGCGAGCTCTACGAGCAGAAGAGGAGAGAGGAACACAAGCTTCTTAGAAGGAAGAAGAAAGAGCATGAGAAGCGCGCGATCGAGGAGTTAGAGAGATGCCACTGCAGGAATGAAGTTCGGAAGTTTTACCAAAAAGTAAAAAGAACCTCCCAAGGTTACAAGGCCCGAACCGAAGCCTGCAAAGACGATCAGGGGAACATCGTGGTGGAATCGCAGTCGGTGCTGAGGATATGGAAAAATCATTTCTGCAAATTATTAAAACGGCGATGACGAACCGAATTCCGCTACCATGCAAATTGCACCATTCAACCTGGACGACGTAGGCCAACAATTCCGTCCACCCGATCTTGACGAAGTGAGGATAGCCATATCTAAACTTAAGTCCAATAAAGCTGCTGGAGCTGATGGCCTTGCGGCTGAGCTATTCAAAGCGGCTGGCGATGAATTGGTTAGGAGTATGCACCAGCTCATCTGTAAAATATGGTCGGAAGAAAGCATGCCCGATGAATGGAACCTCAGTATTGTTTGCCCGATCCTCAAGAAAGGCGATCCTCTGGACTGCACCAACTACAGAGGCATCAGTCTTCTTAATATCGCCTACCAGATCTTCTCTGCCGTACTTTGTGAACGCCTGAAGCCATTCGTCAACAACCTGATAGGTCCATATCAGTGTGGCCTTAGGCCAGGGAAGCCCACCATCGACCAAATATTCGCACTACGGCAGATCTTGGAGAAAACCCAGGAGTTTCAAATCGATGCCCACCACCTTTTTATCGATTTCAAGGCCACGTATGACAGCATCTATAGAAAAAAATACCCACAAGTTTTATAAAAAAATCAAAGCAACTAGCTGCAGGCTTTAAAACCAGAATGCAGGCTCTTCGAAACAGCGAAGGTAACCTTAACCTAGTCACCGAAGTTCAGGGAATAGTTGGTGTATTCAGGCATTTCCAACAGGTGCTTAGTAAGCATCAGGTATAGCGAGGAATAGGATGAGAAATACACCCAACTGCAGTAAATGAAGACCTAGTACCACCACCCAGCATAGAAGAGGTAGACTAAGCTTTAAAGAAGCTCAAGCACAACAAGGCAGCCGGATCTGATGGTTTACCAGCGGAGCTTTTCAAGCACGGAGGAGATGCGCATCAACTCATCAACCAAGTTTTGATGGAAGGAAGCATGTTCGAAGACTGGTCTATCAGCTCAATATGTCCCATCTACAAAAAAAGCGATCCTATATCCAGCAAGAATTATCGGGACATATGTATCCCTGATAAACATCGCAGATAAGATCCTATCCAACGTACTTTGTGAGCGCCGTGTTAAGCTGTTCTGCAATGAACGACATCCTAGTGGAGATTCAACGAAGAATTACCCTAGAAAGTGTGCACGCTCTATGAGAACCTTATACTGTGCCAGTCCTGCTTTTTGGCACCGAGTGTTGGGCGATAAATAAAAAGAGAGAGCTGATATTAGACTCCTTCGGAAGAAAAATTATTCGACGGATATTCGGTCCGAGGAGGCCCCGAATGGATGAAGATACCACCATCCACTACAAGATGTGGATTTTGTCCAGAAAATCAAAATTTATCGAATATATTGGCTCGGCTACATCGAGCGAATGGACAATAATGCTTAGCCAAGAGAATCTTTGAATCCCAGCCCCCAGGTTCGAGAGAACGATGAAGACCGAACTTCCACTCCGGTTTAAAGACCAATCCATCCCAATGCCAGACAGTTTAGTCTAGATAACTGGAAGCAGCGTGCTCAGGATCGTATAGGATGGAAGGCTGCCGTGTCTCAGGCTGATGTGACCCTTCATAAATTGGGAGTTGGATAGGTAAGTAAGTAGTAAGAATTTGTTCAAATTAATTTTTCTTGGCAAACATTTAGGTATTTTTTTATTATTATTTGTTTTCCTTTGGGTGGCGAAGAAATGCTTTATGCAGGGAAGACTTTTTCGCTTTGACACACGTATTTTCAACTCAGCTTTCTAAAAGGCATACGGGACTAACTGCCTGAACAGAATGCATGACGGAGCTGGAATAGATGTCAAAAAAATTGCAGCCGGAGCTGCAAGAGTTGAACAATTTTTAACTTTTACTGCAGCATTTTTGACATCTATTCCAGCTGCGTCGTGCATTCTGTCCAGGTAGTAAAAGTTCTTTCACCCATCAGTTTCTAACACATCCCTCAACCAGGACCGTTCTTTACATTACTTCATCAGGGTTTCTGAAACCTTTCAGACTCACTCTCTGTTTCGTGGTATTCGTCTTCTCTTTTTTTCTTCTGAGAATTTGTTTTACATGGAGGCAGACTCGGCTCCATTTTCAATGGCTGGCCAGCATCTAATCAACCACATTATGAGTTTTATCTTTAGTTCCAAGTAGATCCCGAGTTATCAAATAGAAATTTGTGTTTCTTTTTTAGCTCTGAGCGTTCAGAGCTTCGTATCTGTGTTTCTGTTTTTTGAGCATGTTCTGAGCGTTTTCAGAGTGCACGTAGAATGATATAACTGAGCATACGTTAAATGCTAAAATTAAGCTTTGGAAAGGTCACATGTCAAATGGTGACAACTAGTGTTCAGTTGTATTTTAAAAAATAGTTCAGAGTGCTCAGGAAACGCGTTTAGAAGATGTTCCACATGCTCGGACTCTGTTCAGCGTTCTAATCTTATTTAAAAAGGAGAACCTGTTGTCTGCCTTGATGGTGGCGGTACTTTGCTCAATATCTCGTTAATCAGGTTTCCAACTACTGCAAGGGAATAAAAATATGCTCCACTTTGTCTGCTGGAGTCTGGAGAGTCCCTGTTCTGGCAGGCTGGACTATTCGTTTTACCAATCTTGTAGATAAAGGCGTTGAAATATCTGTGTCCGGTGAGTAATTGGGTGACGAAATTGTTAACTTCACCGTGTTTCCGTCAGTTCCAATCAGCCACTTTCCTGATCAACCTCACAGTCCAGTTTTTTCCATTTTCTGAGCCATCTTGTTATTTCTGTTTTATAAGCTCCTTTGTCCCATCAGTTCCAAATTCGACTCCAATTTCCGCCTTTTTGTCGTAGACGTTCCTACTTCCTTTCTGCCGCTAGGAGATCGATGGGAGTGACTCATATGCTTTAAGTTAGCACCGGCGTTTTCGATTTGAAAAAAAGTGGTGCTGTCAGCTGACGTATTTAAAACAAATCATACAAAGGGTATGGTTTTCAGGGGGAATTCAGCCAATTTTTTAGCGGCAAGTTAGCACCGCCATTTTGGATTTTCGAAAAAAAAGGCTTTTTGTGCTCAACATGTGCTGCCTTTTTCCGTTAATATTTAAAAACATTATCAAACTTTATTTTACGAAAAAAATTACAGCTGTGCTGTATTGCCTTCATTTTGTGCAGCCATGCGCCGAAAAGATATACAAAAAATAGTCGCATATTTGCAACTATGAGAAACGCTGTAAAGTGAAGTTAACGTTGCGATTTTCGATTCTCAAAATAAAAATAATTGTGCTGTATTGTGCTCAACTTGTACTGTCTTGTGCCGTTTTTATTTTTTAAAAAAAATCGCAAATTTGCAAATTTTACGGATGAAATTTCTTTGAAATGTTTGCAATTTCGAAAAAATTAAAGTTGTTTTGTTTTGTGCTCAGTTTGTACAGTTATACGTCAAAGAGATTAAAAAATCACATATTTGCAACTTTTAATACCAAAAAACAATTTTGCGAAGCTTGTGCGATTTTTGTTTTAAAATATTTATGGCACAAGACAACACAAGTTGAGCACAATACAGCGCAAATACTTTTACTATTGAAAATGGTGGTGCGGATTTCTCGGTACCAAAAAAAAATTCCCATATTTGCAGCTTTAAACGAACGTAAGAACGTAAGACTGCAAATATGCGAAGTTTTTTGTTTTTGTCTTTTCGGCTCATGGCTGTTGAAACTGAATACAATCCAGCACAATTGTCATTTTAAAGAAATATCAAAATTTAAAAAATCAATTTATTCGTAAAATTTGCAAATTTGCGAAATTTTTTTAAATATTTACGGCACAACCCAGCACAACCATTTTTTTCAAAAATTTAAAATTGCGGTGCTAAGTTTACGCACGTGAGTTACTCTTGCTACATGAACTCAAAACTACAAGAACGGCTCCTTCGGTGGAGTACTTCCATCATCTACTTCCGGTACTTTTTTGTTGGAAAGCATCTACCCAAATCTCACAACCGTATAGGAGAATGTTTTGCGTAGCTGACACCAGGTGACGCCTTTACTTGCTGACCTCCTACATTCGCCTTCAATCTGCTTAGTGACATTGTTGCTTGTTCTACTGCGGACTTTATCTGTTGCTAGAAAGTGAGCCTTGCCTCAGAGTCAGTCCCAAATACCTCAAAGCGTCTTTGCTTTAAATTATTTAATGATTAATTAACGTATGGGAAATAGGTACATAGGTATAAAGAGTTTTCCATAGATAATTGCAGGGTTGGCTACGAAATCTCGCAAATCAAAATCCCGCATAACGAAATCTCGCAATTACAAAATCTCGCTTTTCATAATTCCGCAATTACAATTTTTCATAACCTTACAATAACGAAATCTCGCAAACTAAAATCTCGCATATCAAAATCTCGCAAAGTTGAATTGCATTGCAACAAATACATTTTTTTAATCAAAATCTCGCAAATTAAAATCTCGCGCGAAAAACAACATTTTTAATTTGCGAGATTTCGTTATTCGAGATTTTTAAAAAATGCGAGATTTCGTTATTCGAGATTTTGGTTTGCGGGATATCGTAGCGCTCCCATAATTGCAAGGGTCACTATATCGAAACTTGTTATCCACTTGCCTCCCTTTTGCCTCAAGCGGTGACAATAAATAAAAGAAAAAAACTTGTTTTTATTGGGATTCGATCATTCGATCTTCTGCTTACCAGTGCAATATGCCTCTACCACCGGGATTCTACGCAGTAAAGTTGTGCAATGTTGGACAACAGAAACGAAGAGTTTTTTTAAATCTCTTAATTTTCAAAAAGATTTCTGCGTTGTGTACATAATAACTCTACAAAATTTTGCGTCCTTGTCTCCCCTTAACATCGAGCCTGAGACTTAACGGGGTGACCAAAAACTGGACCTTCTTCTGCAGCCACCCTTGGCTATTGATAATAAATACAAGGGTAGGTACGTACCTCCCAGGAATATAACCAAAATTGATGGTGAATCTTTTATTTTTAAGATCCAAACGTGGAAATGCTGCATCAAATGTGGGTGGGCCGCGTCTACAAATATAGTTTTGTGTTCTTAAACTAGTCTATGTCCAATTCTGTCATTATTAACCCAGATCTTCTCTAGTTTGACTTACAAACAAATTAATAAGAAAACAAATACCGAAATGACACCTGCAAGCGCTTTGTTCAGAAACATACCTAGGCCGATCGGCCAAAGAAGCTAAAGATACAAAATTTTCATGCTTTTTGGCTCTCCTCACTGTCTCTTTCACCACCAAGCATCACAAACAAAACAAAAAAAAAAAGGATGCTCGGTCATCGACTTTGATCCAGCAGAAGAAGTAGCATCTTTCGATCTACACGTTTAGCTATTAACACTGTGTTGTTTGAGGAACAAATATTCCTTTTCTTTAATTCTCACCCGAATCTGAAACGGATCTTGAATTCGAATCGAATCCACATCCATAGATATACAATACATTGTACCTTTGCATTTATAACCTTTCCCGGTGAAGATGGTTGGAATGCTGCATTTTGGGAATGACCGTAACGGTGGCTCCTCTGCGATCCCCTCACTGGCTAGCTGGTTCCTGGTATCAATATCAAGTCTAACCGAGGTCGAATGCTGAAAGACGTATGTCAATAAGGCATTTATTGACGTTCCCGTAGTCTGTAGTTCGTAGTCTATTCCTGGTGGGGCGGTTTCCCTTTTATTGGTCTGTGAAGATGCTGTGTTGTAGATATTTTATAGATTCTTTTTTTTTTTCTATTTTGCTCCGCACTTCTTTATTTCGTTTTGGGAAATAAATTTTCCTCTTGATATGGTAGTCAGATTTGGTTGCTTGTTTTTCTTTATTTTTTTTTTTTTTTTTGTACGTTAAGATCTATTTTTCTTTTATAATTTTTTTTTTATTTTTTATTTGTCAACCCATAAATTAGCCGATCCCAATCGCCTTTGATCTGGACCTACTAATTTCATTGCGCACTGTGTGCTTGTGTGTATGAAGTGGCAAGTGAGATAAAATATTGACATTTGAATATATGACCGAAGATGGTTATGTTATAGGAAAGAGTATCATCTGCATTTAATTTTTTTTTTTTTAAGATACGTGTTTGATGTGTTTTGTCTGCTTATTTTGTTAGTGTATCAAAAAAGTAGCTAGAATGACAATGTGATTTTGTTTTTGACCTTTTAAGTTGTTGAGATGTTATTTGATACTTTTTAGAAATAAATTAAATAAATTATCGAAACATAATCTTTCAAAGGAGTAGACTTTTTTTTTAACAAAATACCTAATGGCTCTTCAAAGTGAAATATTCGCTAATTGTGACAGTTTATTTCTTTTTATTTAAGTAAAGTACGCAACTGAAGCGAAACGAATTTTGTATACAAAAATTGACAAACGAAAAGTTTCGTTATGCTTTTTGTTCAGAAGAACGCAGTTCGATAGCGAAATATTAATTGAATGCAAAATTGTAGAAGATTATAAAATCCAAGTCTCCACTTATTTTCCGTAGCTGAGGAAAATTTGACAATTGATGTGTTTTAGTTTTTGATATTTGAATTTTATTAAAAAAAAAATGGAAGAAAATAATTTTATAGATTAAGAAAATAAAGAAATTGAACAAATTTTTAGTATTATTAGTGGAGATAGCGGTTGTGACAAAACCCCAACAAAAAGCTAAAGTCAGCTAAGGGAGCTTGAGAGTCCATTTATACAGGGTGTCCTGTAAATAATGGATAACCTTGCAACTGGTTACAGCAGGCCTTATGACCTTTCCAGAAAAAAATATTAAAAAAATATTTTCCCTGTGGTTATTATGTTATGATGTTTTTTCCAAAAGTTGTTAACAAGTACTACTTCCCTCAAATACGTGAACGCTACGACCATGGATGAAAAATATTTAAGTTGGGTTTGTGTGTAAATGGAAATCCACACACAAGTGCAGTATGCTGCAAGTTATACATCAATTTATATTGAATAATTTTGAATGAACAACAACAACTTGTGTGTGTTACCACCAAGTATATAGGCTGGAGTTATAGCTATTTCACGAGTGCCACCTCGATCATCAGACTCCTTTAGTGGTGCTTAGTCTGGTTATGCTCGTATTAATTGAAAAACTCTTTGCCGTCATATGGGAGCGAATTGTTGGCATACGAATCGGTGCATGGGGAAAAAAGAAAGAAACCGACTGAACAATAACAAGCTTGTGTGTGTTAATAAAAATGCTAGTCGCTGTTGCAATTGATAAACAACGAAACCTGCATTGGGATAGAGCTAACCATGTGGCTTCAGTGGCGTGGTGTGTAGTACATCGGCCTCTGAATTGCAAGGTTCATGGTTCGCTCCCATATGACGGCAAAGAGTTTTTCAATTAATACGTGCATAACCAGACTAAACACCACTAAAGGAGTCTGATGATCGAGGTGGCTCTCGTGAAATAGCTATAACTCCAGCCTATAAACTTGGTGGTAACACACACAAGTTGTTGTTGCTCATTCAAAATTATTCAATATCAGTTGTTCCCCAAGAATTCCCTAATATTTTGCGAGGGAATTGCTCGTGAATGAAAACTCTCCACTTGTGTGGAGAACTAGGCTTAATTAAGCCTAGTACGTTGCTGACGCGAAACGAGAAATCCCATACAAAAATGACATAACAAAATCATAAACGAAAAATTTAGTTTAAATTTTTGTTCTGCAGTACGCTGTTCGATGAACGAAATTGATTAAGGCTAGTACATGCTTCCCGTGAAGTGACCAATATCACCAGTGGAGAAAGTGATTTTTTGACATTGCCCTCTGATACAGACTTGCGAATGTGTTGTGAACTTTTGACGTTTAAGACCACATTGCCTCCAGTGAGGCATTTGTAATCGAACTGTCAACTGTTCATCAAGTGTTCCCGTACATTTTGCACGGGAATTGCTCGTAAACGAAAACTCTCCACACAGCTTCACGAGCACGGTCAAGGGTGAACAAAAATGCAGATTTTTTATGGATTAGCGACATGATTCACAAGTATGTACTAGGCTTAATTGTTGCATATTTTTTGGAGAAGTCTACAATCTTTCATTTTTTTGCACACAATTAATTACCCAGGCCATTTATTGTGTGCGGCAAAATGACTTTGTGTTTTTTCGTGTTTATTTTTGTTGTTTTTTTTTTTTCATTAAAGCGCGGTTGAGTGCTTTTTTTTTTAGTTGCATTTGTTTTGATTTTTTGAATTGGTGTAACTGACAATGAATATTTTTTCACAGCGTTTTCGTAAGCACTTCGTTGTCTTGTTGGAGACCAACTAAAAGATCCCATACAAAAATGACACAATAATATCATAAACTAAAATCTTAGTTCTACTTTTCGTTCTGCACTACGCTGTTCGATACCCGAAATAGATGTAGCAGATTATTTGGAGAAGTCTACACTCCTTTTTCGCACACAATTAATTACCCAGACCATTTATTGTGAGCGAAAACGTGACATTTGTGTTTTTCATGTTTATTTTTGTTGTTTCTTTCATTACCGCATGGCTGCTTGTAATTTTTTTTGCATAATACATTTGAGGTGATGAGAACCAAAACTCGCCATATCCATTCCAGAAAAACTCTCCATAACCAAATTTTATTGTTTAATAACTTTTAAATGAGAGTACTTAGAAAATATTTTTTTTTATCTGATCATAGATTTTGAGATCTATTTGCTATGGTTTAAGGGAAAAATGTATTAAATGTTTCGTTAAAAAGATGTTTAACAATTACCACTGGCTGTGATGAGTTTTTCTGGCATGGTTTTGGCATCAGCAGCGTACTAGGCTTTAAGCAAAAAAAGAGTGGAGACTTTTTCAAAAAATGCATTTCATTCTCATTTTCTTGAATTTATTTTCTGCACTTAGTGAATTTTACCTTTGAACTGACGATGTGTTCTAGCAGAAGGAGTTTCCCAGAGGAAGACGTGGCCACAGTTAAAATATCTAACTGCAGAACGTGAAGGATGAAAGGGCGCTCCATGCTCCAATCGGGGTTTACAGGACTTGATGATGTTATTATATATTACAAACAAATTATGTTTCACAACAGCAGCATACTAAATCAAAGCCTAGTTGTATCGCTGCTGATTCGAAACCAGACTTTTCTGTGGTCTCATATGAAAAGACAGCATTAATCTTACTTACAAAATTTGATGAAAGGATTCCTTTAAGGATAGTGAACAGCTCTCTCAAACGATTTTAAATTGGCTGGCCCACTCCATGGGTTCTCATATGGATTTTAACTTCTATTTACAGCTCCTCTGTCCCGCTGAAATATTTTGGACAAAACTGCACTTGTGTCTACTTTTTCTTGAGAGCGAAAATAAGCATTTATGATTTATTTTCTATGAAAACGGTTTCAAATTGATCTTTTCTTTTTATTTTTTTATAATATAAACAGACAGGAGTTATTACTGAAGTCAAATAATAAATCTCACCAAAGACCATAAAATGTAGGAAATGTTGCGATTGCTACGACCGCCATTTTGAAAAAGTGTGCTGAAAACATAAATGCAATTTTCTCGCTCCAATTGGACGTAGAGTAAGAAAATTTGTCTGAGTTTGTAGGTTTAAATATCTTTTAAAATTCTTGATCACAATTATTTTTGACATCTCTTTCCCATGAAAAGTTATTGTAGAAAAACTGTCACATTTTATTTGTAAAAAATGGTTTTTAGCGTTTATCTCGCCTCTTGTTCGTCTGAACGAAAAATAAATAAATAGTTTTTTGAAATACACCTGATTTCCTGCATTTTTCATGTATTCAGAACTTTTTCTTATTCTAAATATATTGGAATAACCATGAAGGGTACTACCAGGGTTGTCAAATTGAGCTTTATATCGCAAATTGAGCTATCTTTTTCCTAAACATGAGGCAAGAATTTAAAAAAAGTGTCCAATTTTATATTATTTCTTACAATACTTATCATTAAATATTAAAAGTAAAATTCGTTACATAAATCAAACCATCATGTCCAAATTCGTCCAGGTTTTTAAAATTTGCTCTAAGAAATTATTCAAAAACACAAAAAGAATGTGGAATACAAAAGAAATTAAAGTTTTTTTAAATGAGATTGGGTAGTTTTTGGGCTACATTTAGGGCAGAAATTTTGTACTATTTTTTTTTTAAATTGGGCTACACAAGTGCTTCAAGACGTGGCAACCCTGGGTACAAGTAAAAATAAAAAAAAATACATACAGGTACTTTTTTATTTTAACAGCATTCTACAACACACACATCACTTACATGAGTACCTATATAAATATACACAAATTCAAAGTAAGCTGTGCAAATTAATATGGCTGCTTTATGTGGTTTTAAGAATTAAACAATGACAAATTTCTATTCGTATATTACCTTTGATATGTGCCGCGCTTTAGGTATCTATATTTGTACAAATTGTTTAAACAAAAAGCTGACGTTAAACCAAAAAAAAAAACATCTGCCTCAATATTATAGCTATACTTTAAATTTGATCGATTTTATAAATATACACTTTTCCGAAATTGCAAAATTATACAATTTATTGGTTCTCGTTTTAATTTTGTGATTCAGTTAAGTGTGCTGCAAACAAACTAGTTTCTACGAGTTTATACCTTACCTTTATAAAGAGTTATCATATCATGTGAAGAAATAGGTACAATATCTATTCTATAGCTTTTATTTATCTTTTGCTCGCAATATACTGCCGAAGGCGTTGTCAATTGAACCTGGATGCTATCTGGTTGGTATTGGTATTATTTTTTAAATGCATGCATTCATGAAGAGGTAAAAATAGAAACCTTCTGTAGATTCTCATTTGTCAGACTTTAAAATGAGTGATTTAATGATATAGGACGTATATAGGTACAATGTACCTGCTACATTATATGAATAAAAGAAAACAAAATTGTTAAAGATTGGAAGTCAACTCCCCCGATTGAGGCGATTATTTGGCAATTATGTACCCACATACCTGAAAGGTGTTATTTTTTAATTTAATTTATTTTTACTATACATATGTTCCTGTAAGACCAACATATTTATATGTATGTATATAAGCAAGGGGTTGTGTACGTAATCTCGCACATTCAAATTTCTCATTGCAAAATTATAAAATCTCCGCTTTTCATAATTTCACAATAACAAAATCCCGTTCGCAAATAAAAAACTACAAACGAAAAACTCGCGAATTAAAATCTCGTAAATTTAATTCTATTGCAACAAATAATATTTTTAGTAAAAATCTCGGAGATACAAAGATTTAAGTTCACGGGATTTGGATTTAAAAAACTGTATTTTGTTGCAATACATACTTTTAGACCATATTTGTATTCATAATTTTTATTGTTTATATTTCAATTGTTGTAAAAATAAAATGCACGACTGGATCGCACGTACTTGCTCTTATGTTCAAGTTGTGTGGAACTTAAGAACTTTAAAAAATATTCAAGTAATTAAAGAAAAAGTATAAAAAATCACTTAAATCGTTCTTTTAATTGTTTAAACAGCCTGATAAATAACTTAGAGCGCAAAAAAAAGTATGCCATTTGATTACTTAAAAAAATATCAATATATGCAAAAAAAAAATTAAAATCGTTGGAGCCGTTTTCTTAAAAATTATTTTTTTATATATAAAATTTTTGTAACATTTTTCAAAAAAAAATTTGGTATGCCAATTTTGAGTATATATTAATATACATTAAAAACTAAAATTTCAAAATAATTCATCAACCCGTTTTTGAAATATTGAATTTTCAAAAAAAAATTTTGAATCTTTTTTTAAAAATCCAAAATTAATTTTTTCAAAAATTTTGGTATGCAGTATTATTAATATTCTAACAAAGCTTTTGTGCAAAAAATTTTATTGAAATCGGATGAGCGGTTAATGAGAAAACCAAAAATAAAAAAAACCGTTATATGACAGGTACCGTTAATAAATGTTTTTGGTGATTTTTTTTCTTACTAAAAGGTATATCATATCTACAATAATACACTGATTTTTTTTTATCAAAATCGTTGGAGCCGTTTTTGAGATAAATAAGCTTTTCCTTAACGGTTGTATGGCAAGTACCGTTATTTTTTGAGCTAAAAAAAAAATTTCAATTTCCCCTCTGGAGAGTTACAAAAAAACCTTAAGTTCAAAATTTGAAGAAAATCGCTTCAGTGGTTTAGGCTGTAGGTTGAGGTACGGACAGACAGACAGACAGACAGACAGACAGACAGACAGACAGACAGACAGACAGAATTGTGCCACCCACTTTTTTCGTGTTCTCTATCATCGTAATGTCATGTTTGATTGTTATCTCAAAATTTTTTTTTTGCACGAATCCAAAACTTGCCCTATAGTACCTATATCGCAAGTAAAAAGTAACATAGAAATTGTATACTCAGTTGTTATGTCGAGAAAATTTTCTAATTGTTAAAAATTCGTTTTGAAGAACAATAAAAACCAAAGAAAAAGTTTTTCGTTTTCAAGTTTCTGTATTGGGTTCGTTGGATTTTAAGTTTTCAGTGCGAAACTGCAGAGAGCGATGTTACTGTAAGGTTTTGAATTTGCGAAATTTTTGTTTGCGAGATTTTGATATGCGGGATTTCGATTGATGTTTACGAGATATTTTGGCGCGAGATGTAAATGCGAGATTATTAAAAGTGAGAGCTTGTAATTTTGGGATTATGAAAAGCAGGATTATTACTTTGTGAGATTTCATTTTTCGAGATAAACAAAAAATTCCAGACTTTGTTTTTCGAGAATTTGATTTGCGGTGTTTCGTACTGCTCCCATAAGTTTGAGAAGGCATAGGAGGATCCACTGTGATGCTTTTTTCTTGAGGCTGAGGTTAATTCGTCATAGTTTAGGGTATTTTAGGGTAGCGTACGCTGATAAAATCGTGATAATGGTCTCAGAAAAATTCGTTCCCACACTATGCGAACTCCTACAAACCGCACTTGATAAGATAAGTAAATGGGCCAGTAGCTACGGACTTAATGTCAATCCTCTTAAGACAGAACTGATTTTGTTGAAGAGAAAGTGTAACACCCCAAGTATAAACCCTGTCACCATAAATGGGACACCGCTCCATATTACCTACTGGAACGGCTTAATATCTTGGTTTGGATATCGATTGGAAACTAAACTAGAAAGAAAACATCAAGGAGAGAGAAAAGAAAGCTGCAATAGCTTTCTACACCTGTAGTAAAATTTTTGGCAAGAGATGGACTCCCATAGCCCCGAACCATTCATTGGATGTACACAGCCATTATAAGGACTATCCTTACGTACCTACGTATGTTTTGTTTGGTGGTAAGCCTTGGAAAATGCAACCAATCTTAAAACCATGACCAAAATTAAGAGATTTGTGTGTATTGGCACAACTAGTGCCATGAGGACCACTCAGACTGCAGCGCTAGAAACATTCCTTTCACTAGCCCCACTTAATTTATTTATGAAGGAGATGGCGGCCAAAAGTGCTCTACGACTTCATCATCAAGTCGTCTAACCCTGATTGGGGCATAGGGCGCGAACAAATCGTTTCCATCCTTCACGGTATATTGAGCTAGATATTTTAACTGTGGCCAAGTCTTTTCCTGGGAGTCTGCTTTGCTAGAACAGTTGATTTCCATGTGTTCTTGGTTTTCCAACCCGCCGTGCACCCTGAGGATTCCATTCAAAGGACTGCTTTGCAATTTCATCGTTTGGTTTCCTCAGTGTGTGACCAATCCATTGCCATTTACGCTTTCTTATGTCAACGTTCAGCTGCTCTTGACTTGTCCTGCGCCACAATTCTTCGTTTGATATAATTTGTGGCCAGAGCATCATTAAAATATGGCGTAGACAGCGGTTCACAAAAGCCTGCAATTTCTTCGAGATGGTAGTCGTGACTCTCCGGGTTTCGCAAACATATAACAGCACGGAAGTACGGATTTGACATTGGATTCGAAGAATCTTAACTTTGTGTGTGAAGAGATTTGACTGGATTTCCAAATTTGGGACAGAGAACCCCAAGCTGCGCGAGCTTTATTTATTCTACTTTGAACGTCCAGATCGGTATCACCATATGCTGAAACAATACTTCCAAGGTAGTTAAATTGTTCAACCTCTTCAACTGGTGTCTCCTGCATAAAAATGCGCTGATGTGAGGAGCGGCCTGTGAGCATTATTTTTGTCTTTTTGCTATTTATTTTAAGACCACTCGACTCTCCTTTTACCTTCAGAGCTTGACACATCCCGTTCAGCCCACTGATGTTATTTGCCAAGAGACAAATATCATCGGCATAGTCTAAGTGACTAAGCCTTTCAAACGGTCTCCATTGAATGCCGTGCCTCTCTGCTGTTCCAACGCTGGCCGTCAAAACATCGTCAACCGCCAGTAGAAAGAGAATTGGCGATAGAACATCCCCCTGTCTCACACCCTGTCGCACTTCGAAAGAGTCGGACCGGACAGCTGCCCATTATGTTAAGCAAAACATCTTGTGTTGTTATAGGACTCTCTTATAATGGCAACAATTTTTGGGGGAATTCCCCTACCAAGAAGTGATCTCCATATACATTCACGGTTGACTCCGTCAAAGGCCTTCTCAAAATCCACAAACATGAAGTAAACCGGTGAGTAAAACTTCGCAGACGGCTCAAGGACGATACGCAGAGTGTTAATATGGTCCACACATGACCGCCCACTGCAGAAACCAGCTTGATGCCTCTTGAGTGTAGACTCGATTCTAACCTTTATCCGCTCCAGAATGATGGTTGCCATTAATTTTGGAAAAACGGACAAAACTGTAATACGTCGCCAATTGTTGCAATTCTTAAGATCAGCTTTCTTTGGCAACTTAACAATCACACCATCCTTCTAGTCACTGGGATAGATTTCGTTTTCCCACTCTGTTTGTATCAACGGGTGTAGAATACTAGCCGTTCTGACGGGGTCAGCTTTCAGGAATACGGCTGGTACTCCGTCAAGTCCAGCTGCCTTGTTGTTTTTGAGGAGATTTATCGAAGTTTGAATGTCCAGTACTGTCAATACCCCTATATGATCTTCGCATTTCGATAAGCTGGGGCGCTTCAGCACAGAACTCTGCTCAACAGAACTCTCACTAAGCAAGTCTTAAGCACCTGTCCGTTAAATAATCATCGTTTTGCTGCTGCTTAAAGACTTGGCAACACGTCCCGATCTGCGCTGTCTTAAGCTCAGACAAGACTAGGGAACCCGTCCCACCACCTCTCTGGTAAATAATTTTTGTTTTGCTGCTGCTTTGAAGACTAGAGAGTACGTCCCAACCAATGCTGTTTTAAGGCTCTCCCAAACCAACGCGAAATCATAGCCAATCATTCGCAAAGGCGTTTTTTTGTTGTTGCTTAGCATTGTGTATCTTTCAAATTTTGTATTATTGTGAATGATTTCGCGTCGTCGGCGAATGTTTCGCGTTGGTTTGGGAGAGCCTTTAAGCTCAGACCAAACTAGGGCATCCGTCCAACCGCTTCTCCGTCAAATAATCTTCGTTTTGCTGCCTTTTAAGTTACGTTAGAATGAACGACAGAAAAAATGTCGAATTGTTAAAATGTCAAAAGGTTAAAATATCGAGTCGATTTAAATCGATTTCTTAAATGTACTAAATATTGCGAAAAAATATCGGGATAAGTCGATATTTTTCTCGTTTATTTCAAGGCAGCCGACTTTTTGATGTGATTTTAAATATCGAAATTTAATTAATCTGTAAAAAAAAAAGCTATTTTAGCTTTCAAGAAAGGCGACATAAACTTACATTATTTCAACTGATTAAGTCAACATTTTTTTGCCGGTCATTCGTATGCAATCTGCTGAAATGTGTACGTAGTGGCTTGGAGTCCGTGATTTATTATTTGATTTTTATATTAATTCTGTATTTAAACGTTTATATCGAAAGAGGCGGCTTCCATGAGCATGCACCAAGAAAAGTAACCTGAGCTTATGAAAGTTATAATTCCTACGGACAACGGGCATGTTGTGTTTATTAAATCAATAAAAAAATAATAATAAAACGGCAACATATTCCATACGTCATATCCCATAGTGGCCAGGGAACTATAAAACTCTAAGATTTATCACTTTTTTCTAAACACTAAATGCGGCGGATTGCATAGACCATCGATTGTAGTTGTATAGAAAGCCCCTCTCATTTTCAGCAAATATGATACTTATACCTTTGCGATTACATCCCAAATGATTTTCAAGAGGATGCCATTATATGTGAGTGCATCTGGTAAAAAGGGATGATGCGGGAAAGTAATGCTTAATGTCACACAGCAGGGAGCTCAGGGGCGCACATTGACAACACAAACTCAAGTGTGATTGAATAGCATCGCACTATACAAAAAGTCACACTGTTGTAAAATTTTTTCAAAAAAAAAAAACAAACCTCAAGTAAAACCCTTAAACATAGTTGTGAAACGGTTCCGCTTTGTTAGACCTCTTGGGTGTGAGAGTCCCTTTTTTTTATTTCAAACAATAATTTGAAGTTGAACATGCATTGGCCCTCTTTTGCTCATTCCCTTGCCCATTTTTGACATAAACCAAACCAGCAAAACCCCTAGAAATTGCGGTGGCAAAATAGATACATTTTATTATACCGACATCGACATACCTAGATAAAATATCTATAGGTACACAATGAATTTATGTCTACATAGTTTTGCAGGGATTTCTTGACTTGAATGGCATTATTGTTTTTAAGGAAATTGTTTATTTGTGTACGAGTCTGTGTGTGTGTGTGAACAAGGTTTATCTTTTTTTTTTTTGTTGAGGTATTTATAGATGTGAAAAGAGAAAACCTCTCAATTACCTGCTGCTGCCGTTACACGATGTCAAAATCAATTGTACCAGGACAAAAACAAATAACAAACTTATTGGCTTTCTATTCGTATTTAATGGGCTTAGTGTGCGGCTTAGAGAGGTGAGATCCTTTACTATATAGCTGCTGTCAAGTCAAGGTGTTTAGCAATTGCTTGCTTGCCTTTTTTTTGTTAAAAACCAACACCCGGTATACGCACGAGCATAGATAAGTTGAGTCCTTGACATCTGGACATTGACAATAAGACAATGAATATCCTATTGAAGTGGGGTGCGCCACAACATTGTTGTATATAGAGATAGCATTGTTGTTGAACATTCATCATTTATTATATTATCATCAGTAAAAAAGGCAATGTGTTAAGTCCGGTGACATGGACAAGATTACATAATAAGATAACGAATTTATATAATTTTAATGGTTGGAGTATTAATAGTAGAAGAAGCATGGGTACATTGAAAAACAACTTGGACCCCAACAGCTCAATAAAGAATTCATGAACTAAAATGTATCTACGACGGGGAAAAGACTTATCTTATTTGGAATAACACCAACTGTTATTTCACTACAATACTGTTATATGAAATGCAATGGTGCAGACATCATATATCACCTACCAAGTATTGAAGGAAGGAAGCATGCCCGATAACTGGGCTATCAACTCCATAGCCAAATACCTACCTCAATCTGAAATCGAGATAATATCCTACTTAACGTACATATATTAGATTCTATCCTCGGTAGGTAAGCTGTGAGTCTCACTACTGTGACTCATTTCCAACTTCCTGCCTTTCTTTCGGTGCGACCGACAGCGCGGTGCCTATTCAATTCGTTTTTCGCAGAAGTTTAAATCAATGAGAATGGCATGGCACGTGTATAAACCTCTCACGTAGATCCGAACGACCAGGATCTCGATACGAATCGGTTTCAGGCGGCTGCAAAAGAGCATATTTTCGGATATAGGGCTCAAAATTTTTACGGTGGTATTGACATTTCTGTTGCTCGAATTTGATTTTGCTCCATCATCAATAATAAGCAAATGCGGTTTCGGGAGTCAGATCTCTAAATTCGTAACAGTAAAAGTTCAAGTAGAAGGCGGTTGATGCGCTTTTAAACTGATAATTTTACAGATGGTTATATACACAGACAAAAATGCAATATTCACTTACTTCATCTTTTACTGATGCGTTTTACTTATCGGTTATAAGCCACCCTCAAGAAGGTCTTCTACATTTGGGCCAAAATGCAGAAGTGATGTTTTGAAAGATCTAAAAAAAACCCACTATGAAAACTACAATTTACCAATTGATTTTATTCAAAAAAAATCAGTTAAAAAAAAACAATAAGAATATTTTCAAACCCGCGACATTGAAAGCATTCTTGCCGAAGTCATGTTTTCAATTTTATGGCCTTTTCGATTGGCAATCCGGAAGACCGATTCGATACGTGTGAACGCTTCTCATTTCAATTCTTGCGTGAATGGGACATAGAGCCATCAAAATACCGCTTTTGTTGACCCATTTGTTACTCGCTATAGTCACTGATAGTTTTCATTTTTTTGGTTATTCTGTAACTTATAACGGTACTGGTGTTATAAGGATCGTATAAAAAACCATAATCGAGGAACAAAATAGCTGAAAATAAATGCGCGATTTTTGCCAGCTGTTCTGTTACTCGCTGATGGTTTTCAACAAGATCCTTATATTGAAAAGCATCAATAAGTAGGTATAGCAGAATAGCCCGATTTGTTCTGTTACTAAATGATGCTTTTCAATATAAGGAAATGATCGTTTTGAAAACCACCATCGAGTAACGGAACAGGTGATCAATATGGCGTGATTTTTGCAGCTTTTTTGCCTGCTTCGCGAGTTCAAAGGATTTTAATCCTTTTTATGGGTCCTCAGTTCCACTTGCACAACTCGTTGCTCGGATTAGGATACGTTCAATAGCCAGACAAGCGTCTGTGTATGGAGATGGACAGTGCAAACAATGGTAACTGCATCATTTTGAGATCTTTCAACTTAAATATAATAATTAAAAGCACATGCTAAGTTTGAAACATATAATGGGTGTGGACTTAGAAGCCAAGTTCATAAGGCAATCACACCCTTAGTTCTTATTTATTTTGTTCGTGGGTTTTATTTCCATTTCAAGAATGATAAAACACCCGCGGTTATTTTTTCATTCATTTTTTTTTGGTAATAATACCCACGGACTTTATTTCTGTGAGTCAAAGGAGCCAAATATTTTTTAAGCCGTTGGTTTATGTCAAAAAAAAGACTGTTTTTTGGTAAAATTTGAAGAAAAAAACGGTGACTTTTAGGTCTATTGCTACTATGCCCATCCCAATAAATATGCTCTATGCAGGGCCGGACAAGCTATACATGCAAGCGGTGCAAATGCGCAGGGCGGTTTAAACATGCATTAAAAAAGCCACTTCCTCGTTGCCACAAACCTACCTACTTTTTAATTTTCATTTCTTTCATTCTGAATAGCTCACACCAATATTGATATCCATTATATATAACTAACAGATTATTCTGAATTTAAAGACAGATATATACGTATGTAAGTCGATCCCTATCCCAACCTTCCTATTCACACCCACAGTAAGAAGCTTCATCACCAAATCTTTGATTTTGTTTGCCTCTTATCCCCTAGATCTATTCGTGCAAGAATCTGCAGCATACAGTGCCCTGCGCCTAAGCCAGACTAAATGCTGGAAGCAAAGCACATCGGGCCATACTCAGATTCTGCAGAGATATGTGGGAAATAATGTTTGCACAGATTACACAGCACCCCATTTAAACTTCAACAGACCCTTCACTACCTCTTTTCCTAATAGAGAGGAGTGGGAAAACAACCAACCTTTCAGTAATGCATCTACGATAACTGTCTTCACTGATGGTTCGAAGATGGATACTGGAGTTGGTGCAGGAATTTTCTCGGAAACTCTGGGACTAGCTAGCTCCTTCAGACTTCCGGACTTTTGCAGTGTCTTCCAAGCCGAGGTCTTGGCAGTGACAAAAGCAGCTACGCAAATATCAATGATGGCGACACCACGAGCTGATATCACCCTCTTTATTGATAGCCAAGCAGCAATAAAAGCTATTTCTGCCACTGAGATACATTCGAAGCTTGTGACTTGCTGTCGCGAAGAGCTTAGGGTTCTTGGCATGCAGCATAACATTAGACTCTGCTGGGTTCCCGGTCACAGTGATGTACAGGGAAACGAGAGAGCTGATGAGCTGGCGAGAACGGGTTCGTCGCTTGATTCAAGTCAAGCCGAACAAAATATTAAAGTACCAACCTGTAGCATCAAACAGGAAATTGGTAACAAAATATTAGAAAAAACCCAATGAAAGATGGAATCTGCTTGAAACATGCGCCACAACTAGAAAGTTATGGCCAAATTTCAATAAGCAGAGAACAGACAAAATTATGCAAATGAACAAGAAACATCTCCGTTCCCTTTTCAGCATAATCACCGGACACAACCTACTGAGATACCATAAAAAGAAAATGAGGCTCAGCACTGACGATTTTGCAGAGGGTGTAGCGACGAAGAAGCACATGAGGATACCTTACACTTCCTTTGCCACTGCCCAGCACTCTGTCATTTAAGAAAGAAGCATCTAGGAAATCATTTCTATGACGACCTAGAGGAACTTTCTGGAACTTCGGCTAATAGCCTTCTGAATTTCATCAACGCCTCTAAATGGCTTGATTGCTAACAGAACACATAGGTTTTTACATTAAGTGGAATACAATTTCCTAGGGTATCACAACGGATCTACATAGATCTAAGTGTGACGGTAACGAGATCAACTGTCAACCCTTCTACCTAACCTAACCTTGGCTCTTATGGATACCTCGTTCCCTTCTTGGGGATACCTCGGAAAAAAACACATATTCCCAAGTCTACCTCTTGGGTAATCAAGAAATGACTGCTTCCACCAATAACCGCAATTTAGGGGCGCTAATGATGAAGCTTACGCTGGGTGCTAATTTATCACGGGCCGGCCCTGGCTCTATGCCATAGATACGCAAAGAAATACAGCCAAAAAGTAATGATATGGCAACGCTACCGCCTCCCGACGGTCTTAAACAAACCAGAAATTCCTATGAAACGCCTTGATTCAAAGATTCCAAAAACTTTTGACAATTCGTTAAGACTTTAAGTCCTCAACATCTACATCGGTTCCTATCACGCTCATCTTCAATAATAATGATAACCATGACTCTAGTTCATAAACAAGGCTAATGTGTTTGTAAGGCAATTCGCAACAAACGCGAAACTGCTGGGTCCTATCTGTACCTAAGGTGCCAGTTATAGCTATCACTGAGACTCATCATATGGCAATTTTGTCTTCAATGTTGAGGTATTGAGAAAGCAAACACATTTATTATTTTGATGGAGAAACAAAGATCAAGACCAAATTAATATTTCTAGCCAAAAAAAAAATCAAATGAGCCGATATACTTCCACATAAAAAGACTTCGAATATTTCAATTATCATTAGTTAGGTATAGTTCAATCCTTGAAATTATTATAAAACTCATTTTATTTGAAAGGCTAGAAATAATAACAAAGACAAGAGCTTTATTTTGGCATAAGAAAAATCAATAATTTCGCATTTTAAACATCTCAAAATCAATCAATCAAATTTTCAATTATGAGATGCAATGATTTCTATAACTGGTACCTAATTGAAAATATCAATTTTTCTCTGGGACCATAATGTTAATTTTCAAACCCGTACAGTTGCTAGAGTACTTAAAGATTTCGACATTTACAAATCTGCTAGCCCTAATGGTATACCACCTATTGTTTTAAAGATGTACACGCCGATTACAGAATCCTCATTCGTCGGATTCTGTAATCGGCGTGGAGGGAATCTGACTTAATTTTGACATTTGGCTCATAGTAAAAATGTCAAAATTGAGTCTGATTCCCTCCGCAGTTCATTCGTCAGATTCTGTGATTGGGGTGGTAATCTTACGTTTTGGCAAAACAACTGCCTAAGTTTTTTTTTTTAGTTTTCTTATTCTTTAGGCGACTTTCCCAACCAATTCCTAAATAAAAACATTTATTTTCAACCTCCAATTAACGACCAATTACTCTGATATCCATTCTCTCCGAGGTTATGGAAAAGCTGATTAATCGTCAGCATATAAAATATCTTGAAACGAACAATTCTAAGTGATTGACAGTACGGCCTTTGTTGCAACAGACTCACTGAAGGCTTTTGTTACCGAAAAGTGAAATTAATCCATACGTAAATAATTTTGGAGAAAGCAAAATTATTGACCTTGATATTTCTAAGTCATTTGATAGAGTTTGGCATTTAGCGCTCTTATCGAAAATGCATGCTTTTGGTATCCAGAAATTACTTCTTCGCTGGATTAGTAAATACCTTTCCTATACTGTGCATTAAACATTATCTTAGACGATTTCAAGTTTGAAGCTCACACATAAATGCTGGTATACCCCAAGGCTCCATATTGTCTCCGATACTTATTCTTACTGTCATAAATGATCTCTTGTCGGAAACTATGTACCCACTAAACTGTGTTGCTGGTGACATCACCTTTCATATTCCTTAACCAGATTCACCTTCCTGTTCACCGAATGTAGAGCTGCAACGGCAGAATAATACGTTGAACTCATTAAATCTAAATATTTTTAATGGGGTAACTAAAATTTGTCTTCAGTCGTTTAAGAAAAATATACCCCCATCATCATTATACATGAAAATGAATGAAACTTGCACCGAGGAAACTGAAAAGCTTTCGATTCTTTGTATGTGCGTTACTTATCAAGTTTTAAGAAATAACCACAGACGTATTCGTCAGAACAAACAAAATTTTATAGTCTTATGAGACCGGTTACAGTGCAAGCATTTTTTTCTTCCGAAACCACACAATGTCGTCAGAACCATGGATCGTTCAAATCAGTTTGATTTTTTCTGCAGCGTTCTGACGAACGATTCTGACGAACAATTCCAATGCACAGTTCTGACAAAGAGTTCAAATGAACAGTTCTGACGAATATGTCAGAACAATTGTTCGTCAGAACAATGTGGAATGTGGAATTCCTTACCCAACACTCTTTTTCTTCCCATTTCAATATCCGTACGTTTAACCCTGAGGCCACACGAGCGAGTAATCGCAAGCGAGTTACTAATACATCGAAACTTTTCCCACTCGCTAGTCAACTGGCTTGCCGTTTTTGAAGCCAGTTGTGAAGCGAGTAGAGCGGCGAGTGATTTGACAATTAATGTATGTACCCAACTCACTAGCGACTACTCGCTCGTGTGGCCTCCGGGTAAGAGAAGTGTACCTATACATCATTAGGAGTATTTTTTTAGCTCTGAACAGAACTCGAGCGAGTATCATCAGAGCTTTCCGATATAATTTTGAAACACATCAAAGCACTGAACTGTCATACGATTAGATAAAAACTCAAAACTCTGAACTGCAATTTGATGTGTTGAACGCACCGATTTGAGAGAGTGAAACAGAAATAGAGAAAAGAGTGAATTTGGCTGCGCTGAGCTTTTTGCTTCATTCGCTCATTCTTCTTATTATGAAGTCATGGAGCGTAATCTGAGCTAGTTCTGATTGAAAAAAAACAAGTTGAGCGCTCTGTATGCTCTGAGCTTAACAAGAAACGAAGATAGCCGTTCTTCTGTTTTAGCTCCAGACATAACACTGAGCTGTTAAAATAAGTTCTGTGTTTCTTATTTTTTAGCTCAGAGCACTCAAAGCGCTCAACTTGTGTTTCTTTTTTATATCAGAGCTAGCTCGGAGTACACCATTCATGAGCTCAGAAAAAAGACCAAGTGAATGGAGCAATAAATAGTTGAGTGCAGCCAACTTCACTCTTTTTCACTCATTTCAAATGGGCGCGTTCAACACATCAATTTCAATTCACATTTTTGAATCTTTCGAGTTTTTGATTGGCCAGCTGTCAGATGAAATAAAAACTCAGTTTTAAATTTTGGTGCGTTAAACGCATCGTATTCGTCTACGATAGTTTGAAACACATCTAAGCTATGAACTGTCATACGATCGCGAATAGTATTCGCAATCGTATGACAGTTCATAGCTTAGATGTGTTTCAAACTATCGTAGAGCTCTGATCATACTCTACTCAGCTCAGAGCTAACTCTGCGAAAAAAAAACTTTGTTGGGGAAACTATCTTGTCAATTCGATATGGGTTCTATACATAATATGATTGTGGCAAAAACACTCACCCCCAGTTTCACAGTCTCGTTTAAACCTTGAACTGAGTTCAATTGCTCTGCTGAACTTAAGTTTAAACCAGAAATGGAGTTTAAACTCGCACTGTGAAACTGGGGCTAAATCTTAGGAAAGTAAAAATTTAACCTCAAACATTTTTAAAATAAAACCAACTTTGTGCTACAAATTTGTCTCGCGTTTAAAAAAAAAAAAGTCGGTGAAATGCTCAAAGCATTTTCAATTTAAACAACTGAACAAATTCTAAAGCTCTTTTGATATGCAATTTGACAAGACTTTAATTTATTGACTCAGTGGTCTAGGTATATCTATACACATTTATAGAAATTCAAATTTACCAATAAATTAGTCGACTTATGTATACAGACAAAAAAACAACAAATTTTATTCAAATTTCCCGTTGAAAGCCTCCATATGGGTTGGTCAAGAATCCAAACCCAACGACGAAGACAGCGGCGGCGCGCAATATACATAAGTTCCCAATGGGAGGCCAAACGTTTCGGGTCAGCATCAGCACACTATAATATTAAAATTATATTAAAAGTCAATGAATGGCTTGAAAATGGAATTTTGAATACCATTTCCATTTTTGGTGTCATGTCTCTTGTCAGCTTTTTTGTGTTTGCTCCTTGTTCTTCGATCTTAAGTTATGAGCATTTCTATACAAGAAGATGAAATATTCAAATAATAAGTATTATCGCTCTGTTACAAGTGTCGAAACGTATCTTTTAGGATATACCTATATGTATATGAATTGGGCGTGTGTTTATATAGATATGGACAAGAATATATAAATGGTTTAATAGTTTATTGTTTCCATGTCATAATCTGTAAAATTATGTTTAAAAGCATTTAGGTTTTATTATTATTTTTTTTTTGTTTGAAAGATTCTTTGTTGAAACGATTTTTCCCATAAACCTATTTATTTTTTTTTTACTGTAGATTGAATAACTTAAACGCAGTTACCACAAAAGTGATATAAACTATAAAAAAAACGTGTCATTTTTTGTTTTGTTTGAATTAATATTCATGCAGAGACTGTGGTGGAGATGCAAATTCAGGAATGGAACTTTTATTGCTAAGTTAAAAAATGTCATACATCGTAAAATTTAAGAATTTTGATTTTCTGTGAATAATTAAATATCTAAATTTCAAACAATAAATGGTGGTTCAATTAAGTGCAACATCGACGGATAACAGTATTGTTACTGTTAGCTCTGGTGCGTGTCATAAAAGATTTAAAAGGGTAAGCCGCATGCAGGGAATAAGTTCTCGATCATCAGACTCCCTTTTGTTGTGCTCAATCTTGACAAACTTTTGTGAGTCATGATGGGGACTCGAACTAAAGACTGAATTTCAGAACCCACTGACTGCACTACTAACTGACGTGATACCGAAGTCACAGAATTCAATTTGTCATGTTTTTGTTAAGTAAATATAAAATTCATCTGACATAAGATGTCATTTACAATTTGGCGCCACTTCTATTGATTTGAAATGGCACCTCTTTTTGAATGAATTATAATTTTCATTTCTCACTTTTCACTAAATTTGAATCCCTAACAATAGTCATTGGAGGGATTTCGTGCATTCCAGCTGTACCCTACTTTTTGTAGGTATATACCGTGATCTATCTTCTTCCGGCACTAGGTAGGTATAACACCTAAAAACTCAGTCAATAGAACGTGCTCAGAATCTATAAACATTTAAGAAATCTATCAACAACAAATATTATATAAGCCCATCAGAAAATCTTCCGCTTGTTAACTGAGTTCTGTAGATATAGTTGTTCCCAATCATGTCGGTAGGTAAAATATTTCCACTTAATACCTTTACAAAAAGTTTGCCGCTGCATTTGGAGCCATATATTGGATTTGGATTGAATAAAAAAAACACGTCCTACTCCGGATGTTAGGGCAGAAAAATTAAATAAAATATAGTTTCTTCTGTGCAAATATATGTACGTGATGCTGACAAACTTCACACGTATACCTATCTATAGATAGTTTTTTTTTTTTTTTTTTTTTGTGGTAGATATTTGTATATATGCCGACGCCAGCCAGGCGATGCCCTCAATGATGCTGAACTGAACCGGGATGCTGTGAAGCTTTATGCATTTCAATGAGATAGCTCCCAAACGGAAATGAACAACATCCACCTTTATTGATTGACAAACTTAAAAAAATTCCGAAAAAAAAAGAACAGAACAAAATCCAAAAAACAGGTTAAATATTCATGTTGCAGTTGCAGTTCATCATCATTTGGATTAAAAATGATGTCTTCAACATACCAATACACAAAAAAAAAAACTCTCTTTTGATGAAGTTTATCTGACAATTTATTACAAAGTTGCAATCTATACTCTGCGCCTTGCGCGGTAAGTTGGCAATAAAGTTGCAATATTCCATCACCTAAACGAGTTGCATTGATAAAATGTGTAAAGTGTAACATCTTCATCGAAACAACGCAGGTGTTGTGTTGTTAGCGCAATCTGTGCATGTCATTATCACTTTGGATTAACTATCTTTGACACATTTGCTTATAGTAAGCTTTGCCGTTAAAAAAAAAATTAATTATAAATTCTTTTAAATGACAACTTCTAACAGTGATGTGCAAAGTAATTTGCTCAAATATTTAAACATTTTCTTGGATTGGTTTTGGGCGATTCCAATAACGCGTGTGCAACATTTAGATTAGTTTTAATTACATTTATGTAATATAAAATCAACAAATATTTTAATGAAATTATTTCATTAAATAAATTAGGTCTAGTTTTATTATTATTAACAAATTAAGTCCTTCTTTTTTACATTGTTCTCAAAAAAAAGTAAAAAATTGTTTTTAGAAATTGAAGTCGAAAATCGTCTCTAGCGGAATCGCCCTTTTACTATATTTCTTCAGACAAACGACCATAGTTGACAAGTAAGACAGTATCTAAGCAATTGATAAGATGCTTTTTTCAATAGAATAAAATTCCACATTAGAATAAGACCACCGAGCTTACCGGAGCGAGCAATCACTTCCTCCACCAGGCGACTCACCACTCAACTACTCACTTGCTTCACTTTAGGATGGCACTCACAGTCCAGGGTGGATTACGGTTAACGAGCCTCAACCAACAAGCCCCTCCAGCCAGCTCGGTTTATAGCAAGCTGCCTCCAGTTATGCACTCAAAGTTGGTTGAGGTCGTTCTCCACTTGTGTTGGCCACCTAAGATGGTGTCTTCCTCTGCTGTGTAGACCATCAGGGGTAGATTCGAAGACTCGTCGGGCTGGTACGGTGTCCATACGTTCCACGTATCCCAGCCATCTCAGCCGTTGTATTTTCAGCTTTTTGACTACGTCAACGCGCTGTAAAGCTCCAAAAGCTCGTTGTCAAATCTTCTCCCCCGTGCTCCATTGATACAGGCTGGACCGAAGATCACCCGAAGAATATTCCTTTCAAAGCACCCAAGCTGATTCTCATCCGTTTTTGACAAGGTCCATGCTTCTTCCCCATACAGCAGTACTGGGATGATTAGGGTCTTATGATATAAGGTCTCCTTGGTTCTTTAAGAGAGGGCCTTACTACTCAAATGCCTTCTTAGCCCGAAGAAAAAGCGGTTGGCTAGAATTATTCTTCGTTTGATCTCTGCACTGATGTCGTTTTGCGATGCAATAGTGGAGCACAGGTAGACAAAGTCCTTGATGACTTCGAAGTTGTACCAATCCATCGTGACGTTTTGCCCGAGTAAAATGATGTTGAGATTCCTTTCTCGATGATAGCATATATTTGGTCTTGTCCTTAATAACAGCCAAACCTATTTTCGACGCCTCCAATTCAATACTTGCACGCTCGTTTTGTTCTCCCAGATGATGATCGATAAAGAGGTTGTTTGTATCGATTTGAAACTTCTGAGTTTTTTTCCTAAATCTGTTGGAGTGTGAACATTTGATCGATGGTTGATTTGCTGGGCCTAAAACCACACTGACAGGGGCCGATCGTTGACAAACAGTTTAAAGTGATCACACAGTACAGATGACAAGATTTTGTATGCTACGTTGAGAAGACTTATACCTCTGCAGTTGGCACTGCTAAGAGCATCTCGTTTCTTGTGGATGGGACATACTATACCGAGGTTCCATTCATCTGGCATACTTTCATCCGACCAAGCCCTACAAAGTCATCTTCCCCTACTTTGAATAGTTAGGCTGGCAAGCCATTCACACAGCAGCCTTGTACACTTAAAGTTTGGCTATCGCTTACCGCACTTCAAATATGTTGGGTGGTCAGAAATGTTGACCATCATCATCCAGTGTGGATGGAGTATTCTGTCTAACAGCGGAATTTTGGCCATCTTCGCCGTTTAGCTGTCTAGAAAAGTGTTGTTTCCAGATCATTAGCACGGACTGTGTGATGTCTATACCACTATATTCCCACTCTCACCTCGGCAGGCCTTGTAACCCGGTAGAACTTTCGAATATCCCCCTGCTGCTACAGTTATCTATAGACTCGACCACCCGCTTCGCATGCTCCCTCTTTTTCCTCCTGACATGTCGACATTCCTCCCTTCGTTTTTGCCCGTAGAGCTCTCTCAGCAGTTCTGGTTCTTGTCTGCAGCAGTCATTGGTAGGTCTCATTCTTTGCTGCATGTGCCAGCCTGCGTTCTTTATTGAACCAGGGGTTTCATTGTGGTGGCCTAGTGAAACCCAGCACATCAGTGACATCTGCAAAAGTCCTGGCGATCTTTTGGGATTTTAACTTTGCGACGTTAAATATTTTCACAGCATCCACTCGTCGTTGTGGTGTCATGGACATCCGCATTTATACTTGAGCTACCACCAAGTAGTGATCCGAGTCTACTTATGTTGACACTTTGGAACGTTCAGACATCCAGGATACTGGAAGCATGTCTGGCGTCTATCGCAACATGATCAATTTGGTTGACGGTTCGTTGCCCTCCTTTCCAATCTTGGCGCTGAAGTTGCCAAGAATCATCTTTTTCTTCCATTGGTCCATGGATACAGATCAAAGTGATATTTATTTTAATTTTGCTTTGATGCGAATTGTAACCTGGCATACATTAATGAAGCCTTAGATTTCTTGCCTAAGTCTTCCCTTTACCGCAAAACCACAACCAAAAAGCCACTGAGCCTACTCCTTGCAGCACCCGCCAAAGTAGATGTCACACCTCCTCTTCATATCTCATCGCGCTTCCTGGATGGTTGTTATGTCAGCCTTTAACCTATCCAGACTCTCTCCTAGTAATTCGGCTGCACGTGGCCTGTTTAAGGTCCAGACATACCACGTGCAGATCCGAAATTCATTGTCCTTGTTTAGTTTGCATGGGGTCGTTAACATTAAATTCGGCCATATCTGAGGCTTGTAGTTGTTTTGGAACCGGTTACTTTTTTGTGGTAGGGAAGTTACCCCGACACATAACCCCCGACCAGGAGGGCCAGACCCTTAGTATTACTCCAAGGGTGGAGAGCCGGATAAACCACTCCATAGGCCTGAGATACGAATATGTCGTAGTAGCCCATAAAAGGTGTTTATTAGATAGTTGATCCCATCTGGGGAATTCTTCCACTGCCACCTGGATAAAGGAGGAGTACATTTGTGGGATCACTCCCCTCCCCCTCTCTCGTTTGCGCCACCTAAAACCGCCCACAAGGATTGGAACCCCATCTTCAGTTAAAGGTCATAGGCACACGATGTTCACCACGGGGAGGTAAGAGTAGGAGTTTATAGACAGAGGTTGGCTTTGAAAAAAGCTTGTGGACGCTTGTGTCCTCTTGAACGCACACTTGCGATTAAAAAATCGGTATCGCAAAAAATTATTGTCATGCGATTATCTGCCGGTGTATTCCTTAGTTGCAAAAAATAAGCATACGACTTTTAATGCACGTATACGTCAAGGCAATTGCGGCTACTACGATAAGCCTTGGAATAACCTTGAGATTTTCTATCATTGCGATTATACAAAAGCTATTGTCGTGCTACCACTTCTAGTAATCTGTTGAGCGATAATATTTATAATCGCAAGCAAATACAACGTGTCGCAAGTGCGTGAAGATTCAATGAATGTCATTTGATCTATGTATTTAGTTTTGCGACAAAAAACGCAAACACAATAGAATCGGTTTAATTTTTTAAACGCAGCGATTTTTAAGTCGCATATATACACACTCCAAAAAACCATGCATACATCTCATTTCTTGCTATATAATCGTTCGATTGAAACTCACAAGTGTGTGCATGACTTTTTCTAGTTGCGACTTGAGAATACGATTTTTTATTTATCGGTAGCATGTGCATTAATTCTCATCTAAACGCATTTATTCTATTTCTTGTGACTGAATACTGAATAGTCACGTGCTCAAAATTGCAAGTGCGGTCAAAGTCTAAACAGTACATTCTAAGCTTTAGATTTAGATATACAGATACAGCCTTGTTTATTAGAAGTCTTAGAGGGTTGACTAGTTAGGCAGTTTTTTAAAAGTCTGTTTTACTATTCTATAACTTTTTTAGCTTGATTTCATTTTAAATAATTGTACTTTTCCTGTGGAATTATAATTCTTAATTCAATATTTAATTTTTAAATAAACATTTAATTTTTAATTTATCAATTATTGTGTTTTTGAATCAAAAATAACAAACAAAAAATTATTAGTTTATGGTGTCAAGGCCAATACAAAAATTAAACAATACAACGTTTAATTCAATGAAAATACGACAAAAAAGTATAAGAAACTAACTTCAGTTTCAACTTTGCAATTATACATGCTTTTCTGTCTCAACAACGATATGCTTGTCACTTTAGATCTTGACAGATTCACAAAACGACTTATACAGAACGGTTCTCAAGAATTATTTAATGTGTTTTCGACAGGTTGTTTGCAAGATCTCTTAGGCAAGACTAGATTAGAAGAAGTGAGCACAACTTGAAATAGTGAATTTGACCATATAATTTTTTAAATGTGTTCTTTTGTTAAAAACCCAAATGCCATTTTTCCCCACAGAATAAAATGAGTATGACCTTAGCAATTAATTCCGTACAAAAATTAATTGAAGACTTCTGTAAATATTCCGCTGCAACTATCAATATATCGATCATCAAACAGCACCAGCGTAGCCGTAGGTATACTGATCAGAACTAACAGAGGAACGAAAGGAGAATGGGCAAATTGGCCCATATGCTCAACACAATTGTGTCATATATTTTTGAAAAGGTTATTGTTAGGACATCATTTCATTATATAGCCGTTAAGCTCTAAACCAGTGTTTCCCAACGTGGGGCCCACGCCCCACAGGGGGGGCAATTTGATTTTGTAGGGGGGCAATTTAACATTATGTTACATTTCACTTCTCTTATTTATTTATTTATTTATTTTTATTTTATAATCAATAATTAGAAATCTCGTCCAATAATATTTTCTCTTTGTGGTTCCACCCTTGGAAATATTTTTCTGAACACACCCATAATCTGACATTCATCAATTGTGTCAACTGTTTCCAACTTCACTTCACTCAATGTGACTTGCCGTCAAATTTGAATCGATTGTTTTTGTTTTCTTTCACTTTGCTTTTGCAACGGTTGTCACCAATAACCAATTCCTATAGGTACGTGAACAACAACTTTTTATTTTGATATTTTAATTATTTATTTCGACCCATAGTGAAATGAGTAGTGAAAACAAGACAAAAATTCGTCAGTATTCGAACGAATATTTAAAATTTGGATTTATACCTGCTACCCATGATGAACGTTCACCTTTTTGTCTCCTATGCCAACAATGCTTGACCAACGAATCAATGAAACCAGGTCGTCTTGAGAGACATTTGAAGGCGAAACATAAAGTCCATATCAATTCAGACTTGAGTTACTTTCAAAATTTAAAGAAAACTTTCGAAAAAAGAAAAACGGTGAAGTCTTTGTTTACTACTCAACATGAAAATATTAATCGAACTCTTGAGGCTAGCTACAAAATTTCATTACTTATCGCTAAATCTGGGAAAAGCCATACCATAGGTGAGAATTTAATCAAACCATCAATTTCAACGTTCTGGAAAAAGATGACAAAGACGTTCAAGCTATGCCACTGAGTAACAATACTGTTAGCAGAAGAATAGTTGAAATGAGTGAGGATATTGAAATCCAACTCGTTGAAAAATTGAAATCAAGAAAATTCTCATTGCAAATGGATGAATCAACTTTAAGACAGAGTGAGGCCGTACTTTTAACTTACGTAAGATATATTGACAAAGGTGATTTCGATGAAGAAATGCTGTTCTGTAAATCTTTAGAAGGCACCACTATACTGCCATAGATATATTTAGTAAGCTTAAGGATTATTTAGATGTCAATAATATACCAATGAAAAATATAACATCCTTCGCTGCAGATGGTGCTCCTAATATGATGGGAAAGAAAAATGGTTGATTAAAATTGATGAAAGATGAGAACCCGAAAATGCTTCTTGTCCATTGTGTTATTCACAGAGAAAACCTGGCAGCTAAAAACATTTCTCCTGTTCTAAATGGGGTACTAAATTCAGTTGTAAAGTTTATCAATTCTATTAAAGCTAGTGCAAAATGTGAACGCATTTTCAAGCTCTTTTGTGAAGAACAAAATGAGGACTATGTAAGACTTATACTTCGCACTGAAGTAAGATGGCTCTCGAAAGGGAAAAGATTTATGGAACTTTTTGACACTCTTAGTGATTTTTTAAGCGACAATCCGGAAATGAAAAATCTGTTAACGATTGATGGCAAGGCATTTGTGAGTTATTTAGCCGATATCTTTGAAAAACTAAATACATTGAATAAGCAACTTCAAGGAAAAAATAAAACTCTTGTTGATTAGATTAGAGATAATAAAATGAAGTTCTCATAATAACCTTTTCAACCATGTATAGTGGGGTCGCTTAGCGTCAAATTTCGAGATGATGTGTTTTTGCCGGACAAAAGCACCAAATTTTTTTTAGGTACTACTTAGGTCAATAGCTTGAGATTTAGGGTAGGACCCATCTCGGCGGTCAGCCATCTTGGATTTTATAGCCGCCATTTTGAAATGTAGGTATATTATTAATATCTCGGCTTCTAAATCACTTAGGATCCCAAACTTGGTGTCTAGGTATACATTTTTGGGGTCAGGGAATACAACCACATACTTTTCAAATGTAATAATAAGTAATGTGTTCCATACAGGAACCCATGATCCACCATCTTCTTTCTGAGTCTAGCCCCAGCCTTCCGGACTAGGAGCACACTGTTGAATGTGTTCACTGGTACACCATACTCCTGCCTGATTTATACAGTCCGCTTTGAGTGTGGAAGTAGTGCATCTTTTGTTGGAGGAAGTTTCTCCATTGTCTTAGTCTTCTGACTCGTTGCTGACATCATTCACACTGTCCGAATTACTGTATTTATCATATAATATTACCGTGAAGCGTTCTAGCCTTTTAAATGTTCACCATCAAGCTCTGTGTAGGGATGTAATGCTTTGCATGTTAAGGTATATGTCACCTCATGATAACAATTCCACGCAGATTTCTTGCCTCGTCCGAAAAATGAAGGTGTTGTATCGCAACCCGTAAAACTGTGAAATACGGGGAGGCCAAGGATTTTTGTACGCCCAGTTTTTAATAGCATTGATGTCTATATAATTAAATGATCTGCCCGTACCAAAGGCAACAGAAATCTTCAAATTTGTGCACAAGTTCATCAGGTGATGGAACTTGCCAATGAGGATTACCACCACGTCCGCGTCAACAGTACGAACCATTCACCTACTACAGCCATTCTTCATTATGTTTGAAAAGAGTAAGAGGGAAAGAATCATCGTGTAATAGAGGACTTAGAAAAATCTTGCGTAAATGGTCGCATTTAGACAACTAACCAAAACATAGATATTGCTTAAAACAGCTGACAAAGAAATCAAATTTTAAATTTGATTTATGACCATCTCTATGATATTTTAAATTGTATTTGCATTTAACTTATTCATTTTCCTTTCAAAAAACTCGATACGACAAAACATACAGTCTTCGCGAATAATATTACCATGGTCTCATAAAAGGTAACATTACGGTTATGAAATAATTTGGGCTAGCCATAAGTCGCGTCAGTTTTTGCACTTCTGTGTGTTTAAATGAAATTTGTTTTTTATTTATACTTTTTCCTGGGCTCTGAGATGAGAGGGGGGGGTGTCATGACCCCCCATTTCCCTCCTTGGATAAGTTTAGTCAGATACATTTTAAACTTGTGTATATACAATATACATATACATTATCCGACCCTAAGTATAATATTATGATTGTCTTCGAGCAAGGGGGTCATGACCCCCATGCCCCCTTCGTATATTTGCAAACTTTAACATTTGAAAAGTATGTGGTTGTATTCCCTGACCCCAAAAATGTATAACTAGACACCAAGTTTGGGATCCTAAGTGATTAAGAAGCCGAGATATTAATAATATACCTGAATTTCAAAATGGCGGCTATAAAACCCAAGATGGCTGACCGCCGAGATGGGTCCTACCCTAAATCTCAAGCTATGGACCTAAGTTGTACCTACAAAAAATTTGGTGCTTTTGTCCGGCAAAAACAGATTTTTTTGCTAAGCGACCCTACTAGTATGACACATTCGTGTTGAGTAGATAGGCCAGCACCCAATGCAGAATTGCACTATTTTTTTATTTGGCTTTTTTTATGCCAAATCTCTCTCGAACCCCATGGTCTACAGCTTGTCGACTACATAACAAAATGAAGTACATGCTATAACCTTTCTAACGATGTACGACACATTGATGTTGAGCAGGAAGACAATGTCAAAATGCGGAGTTGCAGTATTTTTCTTTTCGGTACTTTCAAGCCGAATATCTCGCGAACCCCATGGTTGATAGCTTAACGACCATATAATGAGATGATGCACTTACTGTAACATTTTCTTCGATGTATGGACACATTCAAGTTGAGAAATGGACCAGCTCCCATACACTTTTGCTCATTCTCCTTTCGATGTCATCTTTGCTCGAGAATTTTCGTTGTGCATCAGCAGCGTTCATGGCTTTATAACGCTGAAAAATTTTAAACAAAAATTGAAGGCAGAGGAAGCTACTAACAACCTGTAATCATTCGCTAAAACATCTCTCGATGGGTGAATACGCTGTGTCTATGCCCTTATTAAGGCTTTATTCAACGTTGCGTGAATCCTTATTCATTAAACATTTCCAGACCCATTTTAGTAACAATACCCTTGGGTCAAATAATGTACAAGGAATATAAATCTATTACCTTTAACTTTAAATGTCATACTAAAATATCCTTATATAGCCATTATTCAACCTCTAAGCGCATTTAGCTTAAAATGGCTCTATTCAACATGACATACTTGTAACTTTTGAATAAAATGTCTCCGTCTAAAGGCATTGTAACTTTAAGCAGTCTCTAAAAATGAGTTTATGAATTAGGCTGTATGAGTTAAAGAAATATTTTTTCACAACACTGTGCATTCATCATCGATGATTTGTGCGTACGTGTATATGGATATTGGGGCATATACACCAAACAACCCAACCACCAATGCCGTGCACCAGTACCAGTATTTGAATTATTAATTATTATGCCATCATAATCCTGCTTAACATCAATTCAAGAATGAAGTCGTTTTGATTGCCATCAGCACTGTCACTGTGTTGTGAGTGTAAAAACATTTGTTTTTTTTTCGTTTTGATCCGTAAAAAGGTTAAGTTTTTAATGATAAATTAAGATTCACGGTTACAAACATCAGCAAATGATCAATAAACAAGAATAAGGCCTTAATCAAAACCATTATTTCGAGCGACATTTTAAAAAGTTTGTAAGCATTTCAAAGTGTTACATTTTGTGATACCTATGCCTTTTAACATTGTTTTTGTTTGTGTGTTAGAGATAAAAAGAATGCAAAACTGAATTATGAAGCATGAATGTTAAAATGTAAATATTATAAGAGATTAACTTATATTTGTGTTGAAAAATTTAAATTTATATAAATGATACGTTCTATACTTAACCATTGGATAGGGCCAAGAATTTGGTAGTATAGTCGAACAAACCTGCTTTTAAGCATTTCTAAAATCAAGGGTTGCGCTCCAGTAAACTTAAATCAGCCTCTTGTAAATATTTATATGGATATGAATATAGAGACGCAGTGAAATGGCTACATGTAAATAAAAACAAAATTCAATAACCATAGAAACAAGACACCAATTTATTGTATTTAATCCTGTCCTGTCCCAATTTTTCATAAACTTAATCGCAACAGGTAGCTAAGTCAATTTTGTTCTTTTCGGTTTACATATGATATCCTATACTGGCATTGAATTCAGTTAAATAATTCCGCTCGATTCGAAACGGTTCAATTCAATTAGTTTTGAATGCACTGGAAATAGGAGCCGCTTTGATGTGCATACCTGCTTCAATAGAAAAGGTTTATGATTTATTTTGACTTCATTTGTTGTTTTTTTAGATCATTATTATTCTCTTCAATAGCATCAGAAAAACATAGTAAAAACAGTAGCTGAGCCACAACGTTAAAGTCGATTAATACGAAAAGAATAGGCAAGTCGACTAATACGAAATATAAATGAAAGTTAAGTATTCTGAAACCAAGATAACTAGGTTTCTTTTAAAGATACTATAGTTATTAGTCTCATAATAAGTATCGCAAGCGGAGGAAACAAAAATGACCATGTTTTATCGTGGGACGTAGCACTTTGTCCCAAATTGATCGAATTTGCCGGAACCACATACTATACTCGTATAAGGTGCAGGCAGGGCTACCTTCATGGCTCTAAAGAGCCAATTTGGCTCTTATTTTCATGTATGGCTCCTTGGGTCCACTTTTCTTAAATCATCCAAAATTGTCTCTTTTTGATATTTTCATGGCTCTTTTCACTCTTTTTCAGAATAAAGGCCTAACTACATTCATTTCATGTTTGTACAAAAGTGCAAAAGTGAAAAACACAAATATATTCTAGTGACACCTTCCTGCGAAAAAGATTTGAGTTGAGCTGAATACATTCAAACACCGGAGGGGCACTTAAGTGGTCGGAAGAAAGCAAGCAAATACAAGGAAAGCTTTTGACACGACTATAATTGCGGAGGGGAGCGTTTCATCAAGTTTCGTTCAACTTTGCTTACGGAAGTGAGGTTTTCTCCCGAGCGCACCTCACTTATGTAAGTCAAAATGACATTTGGTGAAATAGGAATGTCAAAAAGAGATAGATGATAATTACATCATGTGTGTGATCCCATTTTGACGCTACGGAAAGCAACTTTTCGTTGGTTTTTGACTTTAACTTCAGTGGCTTTCTGACCACTATAGTTCTACCCTAGTTCAGCAACTATTATCGATGTGAGTGACATCTATGAATTAGTTTTTTTACTATTTGTTTAGATGTAGCTGTGTTTCACTTTTCTACAAAAGTAAAAGTTAGGAATGCTCTTACTTTTACTTTTGTAAAACTTGAGATAAAAGGTAGGATTGAACAGTTTATTGGAAAAAGACAAAACACTTTTTCACTTTTGTACAAAAGAGAATTGAATGTAGCTTAGCCTTAATATATCTATCTACATACTTAAATTTCCTTTTTCAAAATTTTCGAATTTCCCTCTAATAAAAAATTCTTGGAAATTCTTCATCTGAGTAAATAATTCTTTGAAATCTGAACGCGTTCACTTTCATTAAAAAATAAATTTGTTTCATTTAAAAATCGAAGTCTATTCTTGAAGCACAAACAAATTCAAAATATTAACTACGAAAACGAATTGCTCATTAAAAATTTGGAAGATATTTATACTAGGTATAGGCCACGAAGCTGAAGCTTGTTTGAAAAAAGAAAATGTTTCTCATGATGATTTTGTTGCTATAAGAAAATGTTTTACTATACCTATATCAGACAATCTGCGATAAAATCACGTTAAGAATTGATTTCAAATATAAAAGATTGTATGTGCTGAGATTTTTAGATCCAATCATTATTAATTCTGATGAAGACATATCATGTTTTGATCTAGGTTATGAATTCTGCCATTTAATAAGTTCTCCAGAAAAAATATAAATTGACTTAAACTTTTTGAATTAAAAGCAAAAGAAAAGGCTTACAGAATTTATTTTGTAATCACTATTATGGAGGAATTTCGGTTTAAAATTGGAAATATGTTCATATTAAAAATCATTTGGACGAGTAACTCTGTCCTAACTTATACAGATTTCCAGCACACATTTTCACTCTCCCGCATAGTAGCGTGTGTGTTTTTAGTGAAAAATAAATGTACAAACTTCCTTAAATTAGAAACATGTCAATCGAATCTTTCAGCTTTGAATTTAACTGTTAACAGAGAGCTACAAGATTGGACAACAATGTGATTTTTTTTACAACTGTTTTTTTTAAGTTTTTTTGTTTTTGGCATTTTTTTATTTGGGGACGTTTGCAGTGGTGGCTCTTTTTTTGTTTAAATGCTCTTTTTATTGGCTCTTTCTCAAAATCTAGAAAGGTAGCCCTGGGTGCAGGTGCTTACAAAAAATGTTCTGTGCACACATACGACATACACATAAATACAAAATGATAAAGCTATCAGTGGTTCAGTCAACCGACTCCATTTTTAAGGAAGAAGAATATGTATAAATAAATAAATAAATTGGGTGGCGCAACCGCTCGTGGAAAACCAAGGCTTAGTGACTTACAAATCTCAACCATTCCTGTGTGCGTGTTATTGGCAGGACCTAATTTATCTTCAAGTGGATGCAAGGAATAGTTGTGTTTTATCTTATGATCTAATCAGGATCAGGTGCCAGATGAGAATGGTCGGCCGCTTAAATGAAACTCATTTTGCAAGCTTATCTTCGCAAGTCACAAACCAATAGTTTTTCGTGAATTTTCGCTTGGTCTTGGAACTAACCCGCGAACTGATAATTTCGCAAAATTGTTTAGATTTTTATATTAGTTGAAGTCGTCGCTTCCAAGATTTTATTTTATTTTTCTTATTCAGCGACTTGTTATTTGGCGGTTTACCTTATTAGCAGAATAACTGTGGAATGTTCAGTTTTGTCACCTAACGCATCCTTTGAAACTTTAAAAGTAAAGGAAAAACTGCATATTGATACTAAAATGATATTCGGCATGAAATGGAAAAGCTGCAACTTCTTCTAGCTTATTTGTAGTATATTTTATCAACTTGGTAGATACGAACAATTCAAAACTTCTCAAATGTATATGCAGAGGGGGATCCACTTTAAAAGGGTATTTAATTCACAATTTATAACTATGTATAGGTTATAGCCGTTTAATAGTAGTTTTTTACTTGCGATATAGGTACTATAGGGCAAGTTTTGGATTCGTGCAAAAAAAAAAATTCGAGATAACAATTAAACATGACATTACGATGATAGAGAACACGAAAAAAGTGGGTGGCAAAATTCTGTCTGTCTGCCTGTCTGTCCGTACCTCAACCTACAGCCTAAACCACTGAAGCGATTTTCTTCAAATTTTGAACTTAAGGTTTTTTTGTAACTCTCCAGAGGGGAAATTGAAATTTTTTTTTAGCTCAAAAAATAACGGTACTTGCCATACAACCGTTAAGGAAAAGCTTATTTATCTCAAAAACGGCTCCAACGATTTTGATAAAAAAAAAAATCAGTGTATTATTGTAGACATGGTGTACTCTCTGGTAAGAAAAAAATCACCAAAAACATTTATTAACGGTACCTGCCATATAACGTTATTTTTGATTTTGGGTTTTCGCATTAACCGCTCATCCAATTTAAATAAATTTTTTTGTACAAAAGTTTTGTTAAAATATAAATAATACTGTATACCAAAATTTTGGAAAAAATTAATTTTGGATTTTTAAAAAAAGATTCAAAATTTTTTTTTGAAAATTCAATATTTCAAAAACGGGTTGATGAATTGTTTTAAAATTTCAGTTTTAAATGTATATTAATATATACTCAAAATTGGCATACCAATTTTTTTTTTTGAAAAATGTTACAAAAATTTTATATGTAGGTATATAAAAAATTAATTTTTAAGAAAACGGCTCCAACGATCTTAATTTTTTTGTTGCATATATTCATATTTTTCAAGTAATCAGATGGCATACTTTTTTTGAGCTCTTAGTTATTTATCAGACTGTTTATACAATTAAAAGAACGATTTAAATGTTTTTTTATACTTTTTCTATAATTACTTGAATATTTTCTAAAGTTCTTAAGTCCCACACAACTTGAACATAAGAGCAAGTACGTGCGATCCAGTCGTGCATTTTATTTAATTTAACATTAGTCATATTTGTTCCCAATCGTTCAGTATTTTCTGGCAAATCACCATGGAACGTTGAACAATAACGTGTGCATGGTGCAAATCATAAAATTTAATTTTAAAAATCAATGTTCCGTTCGAAACACGTGTTGCGATTTTCCCCTCTTTAGATATCATTTTCATGACCCGATTTGTTGTAAAGGGAATTCAAAATGAGGGGAAAATCAATGTATTACAACATCTACAAAAAGATCGTCATTGGAAAAATCGGGTCATGTAAATGCCGACTTAGCTACGATGCCAATTTTTGGATGAATGATTGTGTGAATAAGCAAAATTGATACAGTACCATCAAACGCATCCCACTTTATCACGATAGTGATAGGTTTTATGCTCACGGGAATTTCAATTTTAGTGCAAAGTGTAATCCTATAGCCTTAAAGTTGTTTATTCCAAGAACAACATATTTTTCTGCAAGAATTTTAAATGTTTGTACTTTTTATGTGAATTTGACTAAGAAATCTGAAATTAATGTCGAATTCCTTACAACCAAATAATCGATTTTTTTCTAAACAGAATCGATTTTTTTCTAAACAAAATCGATTTTATTCTGTCAAAACAAATCTTGCATTTTCAGCAAGATTTCAAATCGATTTCACACACACTAACAAGATTTGACATTTCTCTGGAGTTGAAAGTATTTTGCGGCGGGTTTAACAAATGTTCTAAAGTCTTCGTCGGTCATTTAAATAGATTAAAAGCAAATAAATCATTAAAACAAATTTTAATTCATCAAAAAATAGTGGAATGGTCAGTTAGAAGTTATAAAAATATCAACTAACTTCGATTCAAAGTGCCCAAAGTCAATTAAAGATATAAATCGCGCGCTCGCCGATGTGTTTCTCGATTAATGTGTTTCTTGGATGAATTTGGGTTGTTTTTTTTACTTTAATGGCCACATAACTATTTTCTGTTTATTTCTGCAACTTTTCCTGGAAATGTATATGTTTTTAATCTAACAAAATGACGCGAAAAACTGAATGCACTTTGGAATATTTGTAACAAATTTATATGCGCATAGTTTGTTTACTTTTTTGCCTCAAAGCTACTGTCAAATGACACACACACAATCCCACACGAAAAATTTGATTTTTTGTGTGTTCCTTACAACCAACAAAAAAAATCGATTTGAAATTGTTGTAAGGAATTCGACATAAGTCTATTTCACTTTTGAGCGTCACCGCGCCGTCGATTGAGCCCGAGCGATGATTGATGTGATTTCAATAGGATTGCGCTACGTGCTACACAGTACATGCAATCTACGTAATCCCAAATGAAAAAATTCCGAATTGTTAAAAAATTAGAATCCCGAATTTCATAATGACGAGTGCCCAAAATCCCGATTGGTCAAAATACCGAATGGGAAGAATCCCCGATATAAAAAATCCCGAAGCCATTCGTGTTGGAGATAAAATCCCGAATTTAAATACTTTTTGGTATGTACCTAGGTACCTACTATGAATTTTGTTACTTTCAATAAAATCAAACTGCTTTGTACCTTTGTCTTTTCTTCTGTTCATTTTGGGATTTCGAGTGACAAGAATCGGAATTAAAAAAATTTTTAAATATAAAATAAAAATTTCGAATGCGACTAAAAAAATGAGGAGCATAATTTCAAAACTCCTCTTTTTACCTAGGGAGAATTTTGAGTGAAACGAAAAAAACAGTTTAAAGCTGTAAACATGATATTAGCGATTTGTTTTACGCTAAAATATAACTTGAGAATAACCTTTATACAGGTGGGATCCAAGATATCGTTCGAGTTCTAGTGAAACTTTCAGCTTCTTTTTTAGCTGGAACAAGATAATTTGGCAAATCGCCTTGTCAGTTAAACACTATTTTCGAAAACACCATCTGCATCAAAAATGCATTTGCAGAATGTTCTAAACTGCAAATCTTCTGTTTGAAAACGCGCAAATACAAATTTTATTGTATAAGCATTATTTTCGATAATGCAGTTTGCTAAAGTCATCATGTTCGAAAACATCATCTGCGGTGCAATTCTGCAGTAAAAATTGAGTTAACGACAAAAATATTGGGAAACCAGAGAACGTGTTCGTTAACGTCAAATGCGTTTGCTAGAAAATTGACTGACGTTGATTTTGTGCATTATATATAAGATTGAATCTTTGACGATAGTAATATTCGCGTCAAAAAATTTCAATTTTCGAAAACGGCCAAAGACAACACTGTCCTAAGGTGTAGAAGTTCCATCCAACTTCTCTTCGGCAGTGATTTCAGTAAGTTGTTTTCTGTTTTCATCATCGAATTCGTACTCTTCGCCAGTTTAATAATATGGAAGTTCCTAAAACGCAACGCAGGTAAGGCTCAGCTGGGAGAGATGAGAAACATCAATTTCGTGAAATGAAAATCAAGAAAATAGAAGCTTATTCTTGGCAGCCAAAGAGGATTACACCGTCTTTTGGATGCCAAGAATACATTTTAGAAACATAGAACGAAAAAACATTTTTTGATAACATTTTATTAAATTCATATTTTATGTTCCGTTCGTTCTTGCCCAGGGGAAGCAACTGTACCCATTAACCTCCACCATTCACCCCTCCCCCTCTTTATCCATACCTGCTTACATCAAATTCGTATGGTGTGAACTTAAAAATTGTATAAAATTAATTTAATATGGAAGTAAAGTTTTGAAAATTACGATTGGAATTTTGTATGGGAATAGACGACTTTTGATTCGTTAGGAAAAGAAGAGTTTTGAATATATGTAAATAAATCTTAACGAAAATTATTTGAATTAAAATAATAAAAATGTCCACCTTTTTTAATGTCATTGGAATACACGAGCTTTAAAGAGACCACTTCGTTTTGCAAGGAAAAACAATAGTGTTGGTGCGGAATTTGATTTGTACGGGAATAGATGAGTATTGAATAATTTAGTATTTAGCAAATTATTTCGAACAAAATAGACATGCGAATTTGTTCTAAGAGCCTAGTTTACATCTCTCGTGCGAAAAAAATGATGCAAATATTCTCGCATGTCAAAAATTATTTAGGTGAAATATAAAATTATTTTTTGCATGATTGGTTTACATCTTCATGCAAAAAACGAAATGGAATGGAATGTCCTTGGATGCGAAAAAAAAGTGTGGTGAATAAAATATATTTTTTCGATGGATATATGCACCTCAGGCATTATTTGCATGCAAATGGTTTTTTCATCAAAAAAATTATAGTTTTCCATTTGTAGGCCAATAGTTTATTTAAATTGATCACTAAATTTAGGCCAAGACAAAAATTTTTCGCCTTGAATATTATACAATATAGCCTAGTTTACAGTTCCCGTGCGCAAAAAAAATCTATGCAAATATTCTCGCATGTCAAAAATAATTGAAGTGAAATGTAAAATTAATTGTTTGCATGATTGGTTTACAGTTTCAAAAGAAAAACTATGCTGTCATGGAATGTCATGCAAAACAATGGACCGGCAATTGATTTGCATGCGAAAAAAAGTCTGGTGAATAAAATATTTTTTTTTTTTTATGGTCGGTTTATACTTCCGAAAAAAAAATATATTCACCTCAAGGCATTATTTGCATGCAAATGGTTTTCGCATCCAAAAATAATTATTTTCCATTTTTAGGCCTATAGCTAGTCAATTAAGGGTAAATTAATGACTCAATGGGCTTAGGCCAAAGCAAACGTTTTTCGCCTTGAATACTATTCAACTTGGTGCGCAGAATAGGTGGAAAATCGTTTTGAAAATTTTGTTTTTTTTTCGCATCGGAACTGTAAACTATGCTTATGGGAACTGTAAACTATCCTTGAGGAATCTAAGCAAATTACTTGGCAGATTTTGAGCCGTTTGTATTTGGAAATAAAAACATTTATGTATGGTATCTACATACATATGTCTTTAAGGCTTCACACAGATGAAATGTTCTGTTTAACAGCCGTTGACTTGATTTTCGAACTTTGACGCTCGAGACCTTTTTTCTTTGACATCGCCGTAATTCGATAATTTCATACTTTCGAGCCTTTGTCTTTGAAGATTTTGGTTTCCAAAATTCCAATTCAAACCACAATGATTTGAAGTTTTTAAATTTTGTTTACACTCAAATTTATTTAGTAGAAGTATTAAAATATGTTAATATAAATAGCCGATGTATACCTAATTGTATACATGTTTTTAGATAACAAAAATAAAAAATAGTATTCAACTATAACTTCAGCTGTAAAACCTACTATAAAAATGCATTCCTTATTAATAATTAAAATATTCATTAAATGTAATACTCATTAAAGAACTCATTACCTGAAACTGTTAAATTTACTATTTATTGGTTAACTTATTATTCATGAACTTAACTACTTTACAAAACTAAAACATTTTTAGTGCCTTTAGCACGCAGATATTTTTTTGCAAAACCAACGATTAAATAATAATCATCTAGAGAGTCGAGGTATAAATTAAATGTATGTACGTCTACTTTACATTGTTGATTTTTTTTTAATATGAACATTTTATCAATTAAACTGGATTTTATTCGCATACGCTGTAAAAACAGTTAAAATCAATAAGTTGTAGTTATTGACTATCTACATCGAGTGTTTGTAATAAATATGTCAAAATTAACTGGTGCAGAAATGTGTTGTCATTTCGTAAACAAAATAATAATATCGTAGGTTAGCAAGTTTAAGTGACCATTTCGATTTGTTGAAAGCGCGTATACTGATCTAAATAAAAATATTTTAATGAATAAATGCATTCATATGCACGAAACGAGTTTGAAGTAATTGAAGGGGGTTTCGGAGAGAATGTTTGAGTAATTAAGTTTTTTTTTATTCAAGGATTTTGTAACACCTCTACATATTTTGTGGTTAAGTGCACCCAGTGAATTAAAATTTTATTTTCAGATTCTAATCTGGACGTGCACTTTAATTATTGTTTGTTTATCTGATAATAAATAAATAATATGAGATATGAGCGTGTGTATGAAGGTAGTTAGGTATGTGATGTTAATTTATTATTCAGTAAGTTTAAATCACATTTTGGTAATCAATTATTTTTGCCATAAATATGCAATTCACTGATTTTATGATCCAAAACAACATTTCTATTTTTTGTCAAGAAATGATGGCGTTTTGTTAATAACGTTTTTTTTAGGGAAACTTATAGGTAAATCACTTTTAATATATAATTAATCATCTAAGATCGGTTGTACAATAGTTTATTTTATTATTATTATGACTAAAAGCTTCGCATTTGTTGTCAATAAATAAAATTTAGCAGCTGAAAACTTACATACTATGTGCATTCATACATAACTACAATCTTCTATTATATTTATATAAATGCAATGTCCGTTCCTAGAAAAAGGCTATTACATATTTGCGGCACAGGTTTGCAAATTTAAATATTGCAATTTTCAACACATCAACAAAAATTGGTAATTGCGACAGGTGACAGGTGACAATTTGTACAATGACAACTTGACAACTGTCAAATTTCTATCCCAAAATAATTTGACAATTTTCTTGAATTATCAAAATATATGTGACAATTGTCCAGTTTTCGGTTCATAAAAAACTTGTCATGACAATGAATTGTCACGAATCAGTCCAGGAATTGTCATGAATTGTCTGACAAACTTGTAGTGACAATTTCGCTAAGACAGTTGATTTCCATGTTGTTCTTGGTCTTCCAACCCGCCGTGCACCCTGAGGATTCCATTTAAAGGACTGCTTTGCAATTTCATCGTTTGGTTTCCTCAGTGTGTGACCAATCCAACGCCATTTACGCTTTCTTATGTCGACGTCCAGCCGCTCTTGACTTGTCCTGCGCCACAATTCCTCATTTGATATTATTTGTGGCCAGCGAATCTTTAGGATGTGGCGAAGGCAGCGATTCACAAAAGCCTGCAATTTCTTCGAAATGATAGACATGACTTTCCAGGTTTCAAAAGCATATAACAGCACGGATTTGACATTGGATTCGAAGAATCTCAACTTAGTGCGTAAGGAGATTTGACTTGATTTCCAAATTGGGGACAGAGTACCGAAGGCAGCACGAGCTTTATTTATTCTACTTTTAACGTCCAGATCCGTACCACCGTTTGCAGAAACAATACTGCCAAGGTAGTTAAACTGTTCCACTACTTCAACTGGCATCTCCTGTAGAAAAATACGCTGCTGTGTGGAGCGGCCTGTGAGCATTATTTTTGTCTTTTTGCTGTTTATTCTTAGACCACTCGACTCTCCCTTCACTTGCAGTGTTTGGCACATCCCGTTCAGCCCACTGATGTTATTTGCCAGTAGACATATGTCATCGGCATAGTCTAAATGACTGAGCCTTTCGAACCGTCTCCATTGAATGCCCTGTCGCTCAGCTGTACCAACACTGGCCGTCAATACGTCGTCCATCGCAAGCAGGAAGAGAATTGGCGATAGAACATCCCCTTGTCTCACACCCTGACGTACTACGAAGGAGTCGGATAGCTGCCAATTGTGCAAAACAAAACACCTTGCGTTGTTGTAGGAGTCTTTTATAATGGCAACTATTTTTGGTGGAATTCCTCTACCAAGCAACGACCTCCATATACATTCTCGGTTAACTCGATCAAAGGCTTTCCCAAAATCCACGAACATGAGGTAAAGCGGTGATTGAAATTCCATCGACTGCTCGAGGACGATACGCAGGGTGTTGATATGGTCGACACACGATCGACCACTGCGGAAGCCAGCTTGATGCCTCTTGAGTGTAGACTCGATTCTATCCTTTATTCGTTCGAGAATGATGGTTGCCATTAGTTTTGGGAAAACGGACAAAACGGTGATACCAGGCCAATTGTGTCAATTCTTTAAGTCACCCTTCTTTGGCAACTTAACAATTACACCATCCTTCCAATCCCTGGGATAGCTTTCGTTTTCCCAAATGCTTTGTATCAACGGATGTAAAATACTAGCCGCTGTTACGGGATCGGCTTTCAGGAATTCAGCTGGTAGTGGTATTCCGTCCAGTCCAGCTGCCTTGTTGTTTTTGAGGAGATTTATTGATGTATGGATTTCCGATTCTGACGGGGGTTCGATGTCAATACCCCTATAGGACATGCGCATCTCGTTTAGTTGGGGCACTTCAGCACTCTGCTCAACTGAATCCTCATTTAGCAGGGCACAAAAATGGTCCTTCCATCTACGAAGCTGATCCTCAATTGATACCAAAAGTGTGCCATCCACATCCATTACAGGATGATTGGTGTTGCTTTTTTTACAATTTATATATTTGTCAGGATTAAATTGACAGTTGATACAATTTTTTTCAAGTGAAATTGATGAACTGTGTCAAAAAGAATTTCAAGCTGACGAAATTATCACGACAAACTTGTCAGCAACTACAGCGACAAATTTTTAATAATCTGACAATGACAAAATTTTCGTGAAAAATTTGTCACTTGTCAATGTTTTGTGAACCAAAAATTGTCAGATAAGTGCGACAAATTTGTAGAATTTTTGAGGAGATTTATTTATGTATGGATTTCCGATTCTGACGGGGGTTCGATGTCAATACCCTTATAGGACCTGCGCATCTCGTTTAGTTGAGGCACTTCAGCACTCTGCTCAACTGAATCCTCATTTAGCAGGGCACAAAAATGGTAATTCCATCTACGAAGCTGATCCTCAATTGATACCAAAAGTGTGCCATCCACATCCATTACAGGATGATTGGTGTTGCTTTTTGTACAATTTATATATTTGTCAGGATTAAATTGACAGTTGATACAATTTTTTTTCAAGTGAAATTGATGAACTGTGTCAACAAAAATTTCAAGCTGACGAAATTGTCACGACAAACTACAGCGACAAATTTTTAATAATGTGATATTGACAAAATTTTCGTGAAAAATTTGTCATTGGTCAATGTTTTGAGAACCAAAAATTGTCAGATAAGTGCGAAAAATTTGTAGAATTGTCACTTGTCAATTCTTATGAATTGAGTCCAGAACAGTCATAATGAAGGCTTTAATATCGTTTTCACTTGCGATATAGGTACTTCATATACCTAAGTTCAAATAAAATAGTTTAAGTAGAGCTCACAGCTCACTTCTTTATTTGAATATTCTCTTTAATTTTCTTCAAAATCATACGTACTTGTTCAAGTTTTGGATTCACGCAAAAAAAAATTTTGAGATAATAATCAAACATAGGCTGAGCTGAGCGGTGTCTTTTAAAAAAAAAATGCAATTCGTCCTTTTCCTTTTGGTGTTTTCAGTTAAATAAATTTTTCGACAACACAAAACTACAAACAAAATTTATTCAACACCAAATCAAAAATTGTCTTCATCTCCTAGTGTGAACACGACCTAGAATATATTTGTACCTGCACTCATTGGCTGCGTTTCTGTCGGCTATCGGATAAATTATCCAAGATAGCTGAGAAGCCGATACGTTTGTGACCAGCAGACAAGGAAATTGAATAAAACATTTTATTTATATGCACAAATTTTTTACTTTTTAAACGAAGTCTTACTCTACTTATATTTTCGTATAAGGTGATGAAAATAACAATTTTGTAGTTGCATCAAATTTATTATTTTTCCTTTCAAAAAAGCCGACATGGCAAAACTCAACATGAACAACTCCAATTTCTTGTAAAATATCAGCTGTTTTGACATTTCTTCTCGGTTTGCTGAGTATCCTAGAAATTTAAGGGTAACTTCAGATTTGTTTGTTGAGAACAGATGATTTGTCATCAGCTGTTTTTAAACAAGGGATAACAACAGCACAAAGTTATCCGGATAACTGAGAATTTACATCGGAACGCGGCCATTTTCTTCTGAAACAACGCCATCTTTTTCTTCAAACTGTCACTCATTTGACAGTTCAGTCCATACCTCTTTTTTGTCTGTTTAAATTTAATGCCACACAACAGGTTTGTTTTATTTAGTTTATCGTGAGTGCTTTTTCAATGTGAAAAGAAATGACAAGAAATAAAATACCGAAGCATAAATATACCTTTAACGAAGAACTACAGAAAATATCCAATGTTTCGACAAAAAAAATGTAAATGAATGACAATCGGTTAGTATTTTTTGAAATTTTCATTTGAAATTTTTAAAGGTATCCCCTTTTTCGTTGGTTTGGATCTGGTCACCCTAATCAGACATGACATTACGATGAAAGAGAACACGAACAAAGGAGGTGGAAAAATTTTGTCTGTCTGTCTGTACCTTGACCTACAACCTAAACCACTGAAGCGAATTTCTTCAAATTTTGAAACTAAGTTTTTTTTTGTAATTTCTTAGGGGACGAAATTGAAATTCATTTTTTTGCTCCAAAAATAGCGGTACTACGACTAAAGAAAAATCATTTATCTTTTAAATAACTTTTACGATTTTGATACAAAAAAATTGTGTTGTATGGTATGTTGTACTCTATCTGAAAAACAATTACCTTAAACTGTGGTTAACGGTACCCATTTTTTTCGATTTGCTCATTAACAACTTAACCGACTTTTAACAAAATTTTTATGCAAAAGCTCCATTAAAATTTCAATAAAATTGCTTATCTAAATTTTGGTGCTTTGCATTCGGAATACTGTAGTGCTCTCACTATGGATCCAGTACTGTGACTTCAATAAACGACATATAAATATTCTGACGTTTTTTTTAATAATTTCCTTATTTTTGGGTTATTCCCGAAAATATTTTTTAAAATATGGTATGACAGGTGAAATTGACTTCAAAGACTGAATTAATTTTTTAATGTCACGCTCTAGCTCGTATGCAATCCATTATATTTTTTCGCACGAGCTGTCATTGATTTAGGTGTGTATAACTTTAGGCACCTATTATGACTTGCGATTCACCGAGTCGAACGTTCGAAAGTGACTATGTGGCATTACCGTTTGCGACTCGCCTAAATCAAGTTCGCCTTAAATGGCTAAAATTTGGAAAATTTGAATGTCACTCAATGCCTTTAGCATACGTTCGCCTATATCATCGATGTCAAGCTGTAATTCTTGGTGACTTTGAACAAAATTGCAGTTTTTATTTTTGAAATGTCGATAATTTTGCGCCAATTTTACGAATATCTTCTTTAAAAAAAAAAACTATAAAAACACGTTTACGACAACTTTAGGCTGTTGCATGAATACCCTTATTAGTTTTCAATTCGAATTCAATATCAATTCAAACTTCTTATATTTTTTTTTTGTCGTGTTTGTAATTCTGTGAACTGTAATAAGTTTCAGCTTATTACTATCCCAAACAAACAAATCAGCTCGTGCTTTGACATTTTTCACTCACTTGCTTTACATTAAAAGAAGGTACAGGAAATATTGTACGAAAATATTCGGGAAAACTTCATGGAGAACACGAGCAAGAGTTTTACGCACAGAAAACACTTTTTTGTTCTCTCCTGATCTTTTCTGTAATTTTCTTTGCAGAACAGATTCATTATACTTGTCTATTGATTAGTATTTTTCTTAAACTATTTTTTTTTACGTAAACTGCAGCTGAAAACATATAACAGTGAAAGTTCGTCCAAAAACATTCAGTAAAGGAATTTTTTCAAAAAATCGTATTAATATCGTACACATACTTTGTGTTCCATACCCTGATTATTATTAGCAAAAATTATGTCTGTTCCAAGCATTGACCAAAACTACTAATTGTTAATACTTGTCACCAACTTTTGTCCAATTCCTGTTCGACACTTCAAAAATTTTGTAGTTTTGGGCAGAAAAGAGCCCTAACGAGAGAAAAATAAAATTAAATTAAAAAAAACTACTTAGACATGTTCGGAAAAATGAGATCCCAAAGACTTGAACAAATTTTGATCCATCAAAAAGTCAGCAAGTTGAACCAATAGGCATGTTCAGGAAAATGAGATCTCAGTGTCAAAAACTGAGCAAGCGAATACAATATTTTGGTTCCTCATTAATTTGACAACAAAAATTCTAAGGAATCCTGTTCTCGAGACTGAGATTGCTGAGTTCTCTGAGATCTCATTTTCCTGAACACGCCTAATATTTCTGTCCTCATTAATTTGACATAACAATTGGGCACGTTCCGCTGGTTATTCTCAGTTATCCGGATAGCTTTGTGTTGTTGTAATCCCTTGTTAAACAGCTGATAACAGCTGACGCAACAACAACTCAAGTTATCTCAAAATTTTTGGGATAGCTAGATAACATAGCGAATAAACATTGGAACGCGAGGATTGATGAGAAATTTTGCTCTGGAATCCTGTTCATTACCTACAGACTGTTGAAGTCTCTGAAATCTCATTTTTCTGAAAATGAATATTGATAAGTTTGTCAAATGCCGAAGTTGACGAAGTCAGCTGCATATAAATAAAAAATATAAATAAATTTTCTGTTGCAAAAATTTGTTGACCAAAGATGTTACCACACCGTTCAACACTTTTTCGGTAATTTGCTTCTCTCTGAGAGAATTTTAATCAAAATTTTAACCGACTGCAAATTTTTGCTCAAAATCTCGGGAACAAATCTTTTAGTTTTTTTATGTAATGAATGCGTTCAGCGCGATATGGATAGGATATGTAGGTGAATGCGATTAAATTTATTTTTTGGTATTAATAAGATTAATTTCTAATCTACTAAATTCACGAAATTAATTTGAATCGAAAATCTTTGAGATTTGAAAAAGACTCAGGAATCTTATGGCCTTTTGGATTGGCAATCCGGAACACTGATTCGAAACGTGTGAACACTTCTGGTTTCGATTCTAAAATCAAATCCAGAAGAATTTCATCTTCTTTTCAGAACAAGAACTGTCAATCTGCTTCCAATCGAAAAAGCCATTTTTGAATCTCGGTTTAGTGGTCTAGGGAAAGGAAAAATATAACTCGACTTGAAGAGTTATAAACAAAACAGAGCCTAAGGATACTAAGGATACTCTTAATGACATACGCATCTTCCAACAACGAAACCAAAACAACAACAAAGAATTATAGCGAGATAAAATTAGATTTAAGGTAGAAATATAATTCTCGGAGGGGGAGGGGAAAGTATTCGAAAGAAAAGACAAACGAATACACTGAAATAATAAGGCACGGTTATAATTACGAAGCGGGAGGTTTCTTTTAGTTTCGTTCACTTTTTCTTTCGGAAGTGAGGTGCGCTTTGGAGTGCACTTCACTGAATTCAAACTGAAATAGGAATACCAAAAAGGGATATGTATGTAGATGTTAAGTACAGTATGGATGTGCTGCCCGTTCGACGATCTACTTCTAGCTTCTAGCTACTTTTCGCTGGTTTATGACATCAGCGCCCTCCCGACAACTATAGTACATACTGCCTTTACCTTTTCCTTAATCCTGTTCTAAAAGACTGTCCATACAAATTTGGCCATTTCGCGAAAACGTCAAATCAAAGTCAATTTGATCGTCTAATTATCGTCATTTTTAACGAAGATATTGCTATCGTCATAATATGCAATCGTCGACTACTTGTAAAAGTCGGTTTGATGAATGTCAGTCAATTTACTTATGCAAACGCATTTGACGTTTATAAAAACCCTCCCTGGCTCTTGCTTTTCAATATTTTTTTCATAACTGCACCACAGATGATGTTTTCGAACATGTGTAAAAAAGTAAAATTTCTATTTGAGTTTTCAAACAGCAGACTTTTGCAGTTTGCGTTTAAGATCATTCTGCAAATGCATTTATGACGTACATGACGTTTACAAAACATGAATTTATGTAGTTAATCAAGTATATTAGAAATCAAACTCATTAAATCTTCAATTTCTAGCAATTTTAATTCAAGGTCCGTTGAAGTTCATATGTATACAAAAATAAAAATGGGTAGAAATTGACTGTTTTTGACACTAAACATTAGGTACCTACCTATCATTCCTTTTTTTAATCAGTTATAAGCAATTTTAAATCATGTTACCCTTCAAAGCTTTAAAGTCTGAAGCTCAGCTTTTAATATCAGCGACAGAACCGATTTAGTTCCCTTATGTTGGCATTGAAATATTTTTTTCAAAATGCCGACGCAATTCAAATTATTTAAATTTATCAAAAAACACAAATATGTATACCTAGATTGTTTCAAAACCTACCTTCATTTTAATTGCTTCCACAATTTTGACGAAATTATCCACTCTGTGTAATCTGTATCTATAAATCCAAATTAAATCACTTTAACGCACTTTTTATCAGCTTATGACAAGCTGATAACAAACTTCCAAATCACTTATGTAACAATTTTTATCCAAACTTGATCCCACTTCACAATAAATTAATTATTATTTTTACAATAATTTTCCTCAAAACACCAATTGTGTATTTTTTTTTTCTTCACACGGTTAAGTAGTTAAATCCGAAAAGTTAAACGCCACGTCAATTTTACCATTTATAACGGTATATTTTGCTCTTATATGAATACTATTATCAAAACAAAAACATCGAAACCACGACGGCAGACAATAAATTCACAGGTCGTCGTCGATACGTTCTCTCGTCGTATACGCTACCGCCAACACAAGACCACTCGACTGTCTGAACAAAACTGCCTGTGTAAACCAGAAATCCCCAGTAGAAGACAGATGCCGTTGCTGATTCTAGAAAAGTATTCATTAAACGTTGTTGTTGGTATATTCCCTACTACACGATACACGGTTGTTATTCAGCTGGTTCGAAAACCGGTCTGCGGAGACAATCCAATTGGTTGTGGCGCAATTGGTTGTTATTGCAGTGGTTAGGGAAATTTGTTCCGCCTTAATGTGCGCAAGGCTGGAAGGCGTGGCAAATGTCGCGTGCCAAACTAGGTAGGCCATCAACAATGGAGTCGATCGAAAGAGATTGCATATGGCACCATCTCATTCTAGCGTATGCTATCTATCCTAGCTTGTTGTGTATGTTATATTTGAAATTGAGATTGTGTTTGTCTTTCTTTGACGTTTGGGTGACAGCGCCACCTCTTTTTATCTACTTTTTGTTGGTTTTAGAAATGACTTTACCGGAAATGACATAAAAACAAGATTTTTAAAGATTTGATGTTAGGTATAGGTAGGTATACCTTCATCTACTTTAATAGAGAAATACCGACGAAGGTATAGAATATCTAGCATTGTAATGTAACATAACCCTTATGCCTTATGGTTTCATTCACATTCGGTATTTTGTATGTTGATTGACAATTTTAAGGGTTGATTAAGGAAGAAATCGTTGGATTAAATGCTAAATGTAAATACTTACCTTGTTTCCTTGGAATTTTAAACCGTCATGGGGTGTATATGGTAGAGCCGATGGTAGTGGTGGGGCTTTAAAAAGGTGGGGATTTATTTTAAAAGGATTTGTTTAGGAAAGTTTTCGCGTTTTATAGAATATATCAATATTTGAGTGTAAACATTCACGTGTTTTCATAGATGAATTTTCTTTTGTTTAGTTTTTGAATACTAAGAGGGTCTGAAGGAGAGATGAGGTTGTTTTCGCTTTTAGTGCCCTAAATTTATGTGGGTGAAGTTTTGAGTTTTTGATCTTCGCAAAACTATGAAGTTATGTAAAGGTCTAGGAATATTCATATGTACTATTTGTTGTAGATAGGTATTTACCTACCATCATACTTTTTAACTGGTTAAGAATTATTAAGGTTTTGTTCTGGTCTTGAAAATATTAGCACATTTAGTATTAAATTTTATTTCTAAGTACCTACAAATGCAAATTTTGATAGAAATCTTTGGAGAAAACTGCTCGAATAAACGATGTTGGGGCTAGCAAAGGAGAATGCGCAAAAGAAACCAGCATCGATTAAGATAAAACATAATCGGTAAAAAGGGTTATTATTGCAGGTAACGAATATGGAATTACTTTATCCACGAGATATGGCTATTACAATTTAAAAATATAAGTACCTACTTGATAGTTCCACATACAAAGAATTATCAATGGCGTTTTAACTGTTTCAGTTCTGGGCATCTATCAAAATGACGGATTCAGATGTCTGTATACTTTTTAAAGGTCAATATTTGTTGTTGTATGCAAGTGTTATCCTAGGGACTCTTGAATAGCCGATGTTAAGCTTGAAAACCTGCACGATATATTAGATGTGTGTACTGTGGCGAATACTTACCTTTTTTAACGACATTATGTAAGTACATATAGATCCAAATATTTAGGATTTTTGTTTTTTTATTAAATATTTTTTTATTAAATCTTGGTGCACTAAAATGGGTTAAAACGTAACGTAACGAAAGTCACTCAAGCACATGGAGTGCTAATAAGTCACAGCTATTCAAATTTTTAGAAACACTGGCGCAAGATTTTAAACATTGGTCGTTTAAGAACTAATAATACAACCGGCTCTAGTTAACGTAGTCGTTTTGCTGAGAGCCCTTGTAAAACTATTTGGTAATTTTAAACGCATTAATAGGTAAATCATTTAACTAGATTGAACTCCGCTATTTCCTTGAGTTGTAAAGGTACAGTGTTTCTGTGTGCAAGGCCTCAATTGCAAAATTGAAGATTGGTTAATTGGATTCGTCCTAATTTTGTTTGGATCTTCAAAAGTCTAAAAAAAAACTTTTAGAAATATTTTCCTTCAACTCTTTATAAAATAAAAATTTAAAGTCATTCAAAATCTTCACGCTTACAAAACAAACACGGCTAGACTTTAACACTTCACTAAAGTTGAAATCATAGAAAACAGATATTCAGCCTTATCACAGGCACAGGCCCCATAGTAATAGATTCGTACTCCGAATGCAGAATAAAAAGGATCATAGCTCCCGTCATATCATATATATTGCTACGAAATGCCGAATCGGTAAAAAGTGGTACCACAAGCTCCGAATTACGTAGCAATTTATGTGCTAGGTCGGAAGATAAAGAACTTTTTTTCTTGATTCTTCGTACAAATCTATTACGACTAGCACTGTGATAAGCAGCCCCGGATCTACGATTTTTCCGAACCGAGGCAAAACTTGATTTTGGCGCCCTTGCCGTTTTTGATAAAAATAAAAAAAACACATATCTGCTTGGTTGGATTTTTTGTCACTGGGAGAATAAAACTTTTAATGGATGTGCAGCCAATACCTATTCAGCAACTTATTACTATAGATAAGAAAATTAATAATCCCTAAACAAAGACGATGCACAACCAAGGTTCGTAGAACGATAAAATTGTACCGAAGCGTTACACTTTTTCACTTTTCCGCCGAGTCCCCTTTCAAAATTAATAATTATTTACCGAACCCTGGGTGTATTTTATTTTTGTCAGTACTTATTTGCATCCTGACACCGAACCCTGGGTTGTTTATTCGCATTATGCTATGTTTCCACCAAAGGTTTATCTCAGATAAGATTTAATAAATCTTTTTGGTGTTTCCACCGCACAAAAAGATTTAAAAAAGATTAAATTTGACAGCACCTTCAAAAATACAAATGGCGTTCCAATTTTTCTTATGAAGTGCGAATGAGACAGAATGTTTGATTCGTGTGAAACAATGAAGAACTGAATGCGAGTCTCGAATGAATCGTTCAGCACCATGTAAAAAACTTATTGTTACTTATACGAAATACCTTGTTATATAAAAAAATAATAATATAAATAACGAATATACTCATACTGTCTTTGGTTTTGCCCTTAGTATCCTACGGTGAGATAGTGTATAGTGATATCGATTCACTATCCCAACGTAAATTACAAGTTGCTTTCAATGATGCTGTTCGTTACGTCTACGGGTTACGAAGACATGACCATGTCTCTGATTACGCCAAGAATCTGCTGGGTTGTACCTTGCAGCAGCATATCAATGCAAGAAACTGTGTTTTCTTACACAAATTAATTTATCTTAGGACTCCGTCATATTTATTCAACAGGCTCTCATTCAGTCGGTCCCCAAGAAGTATAAATATTATTCCTCATATCAGTAATTACCTGAACTCGTCCCGTTTATTTTTCATTCGCGCTGTTAAACTTTGGAACTCACTTCCGTCTTCAACAAAATCAATAGTTAACTTCAATGAATTCAAACAAGCTATCTTTCTTCACTTTTCGTCCCTTGCAATCCAACCATAACCCTTTCCCTTTCATTGTCAAAAATAGTTAAATATTAAATTAAATTAAAATCAAATTTAAAAATATTATATTAAATTAAAGGGTTGGGGTCAGAATCCCGAAAACTTAAATCCCGAAAACCCAAAATCCCGAAAATCCAAAATCCCGAAAACCCAAAATCCCGAAAATCCACAATCCCGAAAACCCAGAATCCCGAAAACCCAAAATCCCGAAAACCCAGAATCCCGAAAACCCAGAATCCCGAAAATCCAAAATCCCGAAAACCCAAAATCCCGAAAACCCAGAATCCCGAAATCCCGAAATTGAAATCCCGAAAAATTATATAAAATGAAAAATTTGCGCAAATTTTTCATTTTATATAATTTTTCGGGATTTCAATTTCAGGAAAAGTATTTCTAGATTTTTGATGTAGATAATTTCTGTTATATGTATCTTACCTGTATGGGAAAAGCAAAAACTGTATTAAAATTTTCATCTGAAAAATAATTAGCTTTGAAGAACTAAGTAAAACATAACGAGATAAAGAAGAAAACGAAAATAAATCAGAACTTTAAAGACCTATGTTCATAGATTTTCCACATAGGTACCTATAAATGTTTGTCTGTACACTACGTGAATATTCTTTTATACGTTTTATTTTAAATGAAGATGGCATGCACTTACTTCGAAATTTAGTACTTCTTTACTTTGTGTGTTTAATAAAACCATTTTAATGATATGATCAATTAAAACCAATCTTTTATAAAAAAATTTAGTGTACGAAAGTTTTAAGAATGTGCCTAGGTCAGAAAACAAGCAAGACACGATAAAAGTTAAAAAGCATTTCTTTAAATTCAAAATATTAAAAACAAAGCAACTATGCTGAAGCTCGGAAGAGGGTTTAAAAACGATTTAAATATAGGAATTCAGTTAAAATTCAGATTTGTGAGACATAACTGTTTTTAATTTGTTAAACTATTTGATTAAGATTCAATAAGGCCAGATCCACACTATTTTAAGAAAAGCTGAAAGGAGCGAAATCGTATCAGGTATCGATGATGTGAATGTGTAGGTACTCATTGTGTCATGTTTTAAAATACTTTACCATGTATCGCTATGGACATCAGATTTTTAATTTGAATTTGGCCTAAAACTTTGTCAATAAAGTCCAAGTAATGGCTGTAACCTTTTTTTTTCAAGTATTTTTTTCGGGATTTTGGCCTTTCTGGATTTTGGGTTTTCGGGATTTTAGGTTTTCGGGATTTTGGGTTTTCGGGATTCTGGGTTTTCGGGATTCTGGGTTTTCAGTATTCTGGGTTTTCGGGATTCTGGGTTTTCGGGATTTTGGGTTTTCGGGATTCTGGGTTTTCGGGATTTTGGATTTTCGGGATTTTGGGTTTTCTGGATTCAGAATTTCGGGATTGTGTCCGTCTCCCTAAATTAAACACTAACTTATTTATTGTAAAATACTGTGTAATATCTAAGCATGTCATACCTAAGTACTATAAAAGATGTTATCTTATTGTACAAACCATTATTGTTAAATAAATGAATGAAATGAATGAAATATTGTAAAATACTGTAAACTTGACTTGGAATTAATAAAGTTTGTTTTGATTGGAGTTTGGAAACTTCTACCCAAGTTTTTTTGCTTTCTTTGGGATAAACCCTGGTCACCGACGAGCCTACCTCAGCCTCGACAAAAAAGCATCACAAAATATGATTCGTTCACTCGTGAACAATTCAAAAGAATTTTGTTTTTGATTCTATCACGAATCTTATTTTTTGGTTCCTAATAAAATTCGTTTTCATTCGAATCAAATCTGCAAGGATCTGTTAAATATAGTTCGTTCCCAAATTTATCATGGGAGAACTATTGAAGATCCATTCCCTGAACCGAAGAAAGAAAAATGTAAATTTACGACAGGACACAATTTCGAAAAGCCAAAGTTACGCAAGATAAAGTTCCGAATAAAGTTTTTAAATCCTCGGGAATTCGTTGCTCCTTGAGCGATTGCAATGAAATTGACAGAGGTGATAGGTGAGACAGAGTTATAGCAGAGAAAAATATTTTCAAAATAGGATGTTTCTAAAATATGTCACCATTTTGCAACTTCGTTCTTTCTTGAGAGATTGCAATGAAATATACTCAGGTGATAGCTGATACCGAATTGTAACGGACAAAATATTTCACAACAGAATCTTTCAAAAAATGTTAACATATTATAACTTCGTTGTTCCTTGAACGATTTCAATGAAATTGACACACACAATTTCAAACCTTAATAGTACTAGATGTATGTTATAAAATGGTATGCCGTATAAATTTTGCATATTTGTACATCATTTAAATCAAGTTTAATAGTTAATTAATAATAGTCCGGGAGCCGATCGTAAGATTACCTATCTCATCGCTGCCACGCAAAAATTGGATGCCAACCGATAGCTTTAGTCCAATAATTTACAAAACTGCTGGACGGACAAGCTCTATCTGGTCGCAATGGTTAGAAAATGCACTTTTCAGGTTGCATTTTCCGCTAAATGTACCTAGAAATGGGATATCAAATGAAAGTTAGGACTGCCCTCTACACGAAACCAATGGTCGGACAGACTTTTGCCATGAGTCCGACCACTTTTCTAAAATTAGGGATTTTGTGCATCCTTGGATGAAAATGAAAAAAAAAGTGGCTTAGGCCACTTTCCTAACCATTTGATATGATTTTACTCAGTTTTCCCTAATGTAAATAAAAATAAATAAATTGGGTGGCGCAACAGCTCATGGAGAACCAGGGCCTAGTGACTTACAACTCACAACCATTCCTGTGTGCGTGTTTGTTGGCAGGAATGGAGGGGACCTACAGTTTTTTGCCGAGTCCGAACGGCTAAATGAGAAGCATTTTTTCATGACAAGTATACTCTTGGAGGATTTGTCAGTTCCTCGCAAGAGGCAGTACCTCGGATAAAGCATTTCTGTTTTTAGGTGGCACGGCTGGGAATTGAACCCAAACCTTCGGCATGACAGTATTACGCACTAACCATCAAGCCACGAGGTACTACCCCTAATATAAAACGCAGTGTTAAGAAAAGACCTTTTTTTTTTTTAAATGGTCGCAGTGTTAAGAAAAGACCATTTTTTTTTTTAATTGTCGGACTCGTCGCAACAGCCAAAAACAGTCTGTCTGACCAATGGTATCTTGTAGAGCCGCGTTTCCCAAACTTCAATATTCAAGTGCTCCGCGGCAATATTGGAATAAAATCAAATTTCAATTACATTTGTTAATTTTGCGGTTCTCAGTTTTTCATTTGGATGGAAACAATCGAATTTGAAATCATCGGTGTTGACCTTATACCGCATTTACACGACTTGAAATCTGGCAGTATAATGACCAAAACAACAACAAAAGACTCGAGAAATTCATTCCTTTTGTCATTAAATTAGCAGTTTTTCAACTATGTATGTAAATGCGACATTATTTCATATTTCTTAAGTTGTTCGTTATTTTCTATTCTCGTGTGAAGGAAAATAACGCAATAGAGATAGTGCCGTCAGAACTTTCTGAAGTTTTTGAGGTGGTCAATCTTCCTTGATCAGTGCTACAGAAAACAAAACAGTTAAAAGGAAGTACCACGATTCATACTTGGATCTTGGATTTGTTGAGCTAAGTGACAGCAAACCCCAAGGTGTAATTTGTGGCAAAGTTTTACCGAATAGTTCTATGTTTCCAGCAAAAATAAAACGTCATTTAGAAGGGATTCATCCAGACTGCAAAAGCAAACCGACTGATTTCTTTAAAAGGAAGTATGCTAAGCTTAAAAAATCTCAGACAATCATTAATTACCACTCAAAGACAGTAAACAAAAACACATGGAAGGTGACCTACCTAGTAAGTTTCCGAGTTGCGAAAACTGGTGAACCCCATACAATAGCTGAAAACTTAATCAAGCCATGCGTTAAAGACATTATTGAATGCATGTCTGGCGAAAAGACCAAACAATTAGTTGAAACCGTCCCTTTGTCAAATAACACAATATCAGGACGTATCGGAGACTTAGCAGAGAATGTGAAAGCTACTTAACGTTCAAGAATAAAAGTCACGAAATTTGCCCTGCAAATGGATAAATTAACGGATGTTGCAGGCTTGACCATTTTAATAGTTTTTGTGCGCTACCAATACATACAGTCCTTTCAAGAAGATCTGCTTTTCTGCAAGTAGTTGACAACTACTACAACTGATGCTGAAATTTAGAAATAAATAGACAATTTTTCACTTGTTAATGAGATGCCATTGTTTAACTGCGTAGATGTGTCTACAGACATTGCCAAGGCCATGGCTGGAAAAATTTCCGGTGCCGTCTCAAGAATAAAACAAAATGTCATTGCGTTCTACACCGCACTTTCCCTCGAAGAGATCTTGGACGAAAGCATGAAAATAATTAACTTTATTAAATCACGACCTAAGAACACCAGGGCCCAGATCACGTAACTCGATTCGATTGAACGATCGTCGTTCTGACTCTACCTGTCTCTATTCACATCTACAGGAAAATATAGAGAGAGTAATAGTAGAAACGATGATCGTTCGATCGAATCGTGTTACGTGATCTGGGCCCAGGCTATTTAAAGTATTGTGAGCTGACATGGGTAATCTGAATACGTCGTTAAGATTAAAATTTGAAAATTAAAATTAGTACTTTCAGAAATCTGTACATTTCAAAAAATAAAAATCAATTAGCATAGTTACATAACCCCAAAAGTGTCGAAAACACGGTTTTTTGGCACTTTCTAAGGGTAATATCTCGAAAACCAGAGCTGATAGCGAAAAACGGATAATGGATTTGAGTTCGGGGTAAAAAAATACCCTTAGAACGACTCTTAATTTCACGTGTCGAAAAGTTAACCGATATTTGTAAACCTGTGTAATTATCATTTTAAATAACCTGTTCAAAACAAAATGATTACAATCCTCCCAGTGAGAGACAAATCAACACAGTATACAGGTGGGGCTAAGTTTTGTGACCTTGATTGTTTTCAGCCGCCAACGCATGGACCCTGATCGTTGTTTCGCGGCACTTATGATCTTGCCCTATGTATTTAAATCCAACCGTTATCATTGTTTTCCAAACTGTTCCATATTTCGATTCGTTTCCAGAAACCTAAAAGATGGCATTATAACCTTATTTTCGACAGAAATTGACTTCGATCGTTCTTTCCCGCAACCAGTGGTCTAGCAAGCGTTCGAGCCGTAGGGGGGTGACTTTCATTAAAATGCCGACTTATTTTAGGAATTTGCCGACTCAAAAATAAGGGAAAATAAAAAAGGGATTTTTTCCGAGTGGAATGACATTCGGGCGAAACTCCTGATAGGGCTGATTGATTTTAGCTCAAATCTTCACTTCGCCACATACACTTTTGAGATTTCGAAATGCGAAATTTTTAATGAAACCGCCTTCAGCTGATGTAAGAGATTTAAAAAAACTTAGGAGCAATGATTTTCCCTGAAACAATTTTAAAATCTTGGGAACTACTATTTGGTAGAAAAATAAGATATCAATTATTTTTGGAACTATGTATTTATTAATAATAAATAATTAATAACAATGGAATAAATGAATTAATTTTATTATTGCAACGATTAATCTAAATAAGAAATAATTTTTAACAACGAATTAAATTCATGAACATTTATATTATTATTTCAGCAATTTTTTTTGTTTAGGTATGGGTATTAAACAATCTGTATAAAAAAATTTAAGTAACGCATAATTCTGTCAGCATCAGCAGTTTAGTCATTTATAATAATAAAATACATTAATTTATTAATATTGCAGCAGTTTATTTATTTAAAATAAACAATTTTTAATAATATAGCTAATTATTTATAATAAATTCGTTGATTTGCTTTGTCTTGAATTTGTTGGCATATTTGCGAAATTCGCAATCGGCAAAAATGCTCGTTTTATTAATTTTGTTTTCAAATTATAAATATAAATTTGGTGGCGCAATTGCTCATGGAGAACCAGGGCCTAGTGACTTACAACTCTCAACCATTCCTGTGTGCGTGTTGTTGGCAGGAATGGAGGGGACCTACAATTTTATGCCGAGTCCGAACGGCTAGATGAGAAGCACTTTTTCATGACAAGTATACTCTTGGAGGATTTGTCAGTTCCTCGCAAGAGGCAGTACCTCGAATAAAACATTTCTGTTTTTAGGTGGCATTTCTGTTTTAAGCTTCGTTGATTTGCCGACTCTTGAATTAGTCGGCATATTTGCGAAATTCGCAATCAGCAAAAATGCTCGTTTTACTAATTTTGTTTTTTTCAAATTAAGCTTCGTTGATTTGCCGACTCTTGAATTATTCGGCATATTGGCGAAATTCACAATCAGCAAAAATGCTCGTTTTATTACATTTTTTTCAAATTAAGCTTCGTTGATTTGACGACTCTTGAATTTGTCGGCATATTTGTGAAATCCGCAATCAGTAAAAATGCTCGTTTTATTAATTTTTTCTAAATGAAGCTTCGTTGATATGCCGACTTTTAAATAAGTCGGCAAATTTCCGATATCGGCAAAAATGCTTAGGCTCGTTTTATTCATAATTGTTTGCAAATGAAGCTTCATTGATTTGCTGACTCTTTAATTATTCGGCATATTTCCAAAATCTGCAATCGGCAAAAATGTCGATTTGCATAGGTACATTTAAAAGTTTAAAAACCTAAATATAATGAAAATACAAACTTACTTTTTTTTAACTTTTTCCGAAAAATATTAGGGGTATTCATGCAACAGCGTAAAGTCGTCGTAAACGTTGTAAAGTTTTAAACTTCGTAATTCTGTCACAATTTGTATGGAAAATTTGACAGATTTACGAAGTTTAAAACTTTACAACGTTTACGACGACTTTACGCTGTTTCATGAATACCCTTATTGTAAAATTTCTGGTTTTGTTATTTTTTTTTGTTTAATTGCTTGAATTATTAAATCTAGCTTCCTGAATTTGCTGACTTTTGAAAAGCGTGGGGGTGGTTTAATACTCTTCAATAAAGGTTTAGTAGAAGTGCTGATCATAATTGTCTCTTTTTAGTCTTTGAGCTGACACGCGTCTATGAGTGTTGTTGGCAAAATGTCGCACCTTAAAATCGCGCAAATCGAAATACAACGTCACTGACGATGACGGACACAATAATGACACAACGACGACTGCACGATGGTGATGGTGACGATTTCTTGGCGTCATCTTGCCGATTGCGTTTACACGTAGTTTTGTGTATCGTTGTCCCATGGCATAGGTACGCCTCGCCATTGCCGTTTACAAGTTGTTTTTTCATTTGTAGCCAGTGTGTTCATATCTTCTCCCCGTATGCAATCAGGTACACGTACACGAGGTTTTTTCGCTTATGTTTATAATTTCATCTCGTCATGGTCTTATTTGAAAAATTAGCTTTTAGAGATCTTTTAAGGTTAGTCAACACTTTTCTTGAACGATTGTGCGTTGGCTGTTCAACGGGTTCTCATCTGGACTTTTACTCCTTCTTTGGGGCCTCTGTGCCATTCACGCAACTCCGTTGATCCACTTAGGGTATGTATGTTCAGTCGGCAGTAGGTGTCAATTGTCATTGTTAACAGTTTTCTTTTTCCAGTCAGGCACCGTTGTCATCAGCTTGAAAAATGTAGCTAAAATTAAACTGTAATTGCTGAAATAGTCGGACTTTGGTAACTTAAAAGCGAGACCACAGCGAGACGATAAGATGTGAACAATGACAAAAACCACGTATAAATGTCATGGCGTGACTATAGCGATAGTGTTGCGAGAAATCCACGATACAGGTAGCCGTGTTAATAAAACCACGTTTGGAATTTTTACCACAGATTTAGCTTATAGCAACCTAATTGAAAAGTAATTTTGAAAAAAAAGAGACTATAGCGAACGAAAGCGAGATGATGGAAAAACATTCTAAATGACAAAAACTACGTGTAAATATCACGGTGAGACTAAAGCAAGACCATTGCGAGAAAACCACCACACAGATAGCCATGTAAACGGGCACGGCGAGACAAAAGCAAGATTAACACAATGACCATGAAACATAAAACCATGATGAATTTTTAACCACTTTTTTAACTTTTTGAAAAAAATAATTTAGAAAAAAAAAATTTTTGGCGAGACTATAGCGAGACCAAAGCGAGATGATGGAGAAACATTCTAAATGCCAAAAACCGCGTGTAAATATCACGGCGAGACCAAACTGAGACCATAGTGAGAAAACCATGACACAGATAGCCGTGTAAACGGGTACGGCTAGACAAAAGCGAGATTTACACAATGTCCACAATGGCACTGAAAGCCATTTTATAAATATTGATGACGATTTGAGTCTACTGAGTTCTGAATTATCTGAAATATTTCAAGCAACACAGATTTTATATCGGTTTTTTATAGAGAAAATGGTTTATTTTCCATGAAACAGTTTTAGGTTGATCGTTATCCTTTATTTTTTAGCAAAAAAGTCAACAGATAAGATTTATTCTGTTAAGTTAAATGATAAATCTCACCAAAAGACCTACAAAATTAATTTTTAAAAATAAATCTCGGACCGAGATCAAAATTAAATTTGCCAATTAAATATCTCTCAGTGAGAAACCAATTGAAAATAAAAGTCGGTCAAATGTTATTTTCGATCTCTGGTTTTAGTGTTAAGCGACGTCTAGATCAGAAAAAATGTACGCTGTACGCCATACGCCTTGAATTTTGTATTTGCGGCCGAAAATTCAAATCTATTCAGAAATATATTTTTGCGTAGTTTGCCGTGCTTGAGTGTTCAATTTGCATTAAAATATTTTATGACGTCTAAAACACGCGTCGTAAATATTTTTTATAGCGTGCGTTGAATGTGTAATGGATGTTTTACAATGACGCGTTCGCGTTCGCGATGCGTACGTTACATTAAACAAGCGTTACGGCTGCGTCGAGATAAATCGAGCAAAAAAAATCAAACTTTTTTCAACACAAGATGGCCACATACCTAAATTGAAATCGAAATGCCAAAACGCTCGCAAAAGTTGAATAATCTCTACTTTCGCGTTGCAGCCGCTTACGTTACGTTGGTTTGTGTACCTACTAATGGATGCAAAATCGTAATATAATGCTCAACGCGTCATTGTAAATACTAATGCCGGATTTACACGAATGGAAAGCTGCCAGTATAATGACAAAAAGAATGAATTTGTCCATTTTTTTGTTGTTGCTTTTGTCATTATACTGGCAGTTTTCCAATCGTGTAAATCCGGCATAAACAGAAATTCCTATGCCTGAACTTTTGCGTTGACAGGAGAATCTTTCAACGCGTTATTGTAAAACAGCCATAACTATCAGAGAGAAACCAATTGAAAATAAAGGTTGACAGTTATTTCTGATCTCTAGCCTCAAACCCGTTGGAATGTATGGCATCCAACTATGGGACTGCACAAAGAGAACAAATACTGAACCCATCCAAAATAAAATGCACGTCTGGGTCGCACGTACTTGCTCGTATGTTCAAGACACTGCGGGTTTAAGAAATTGTATATAAAAACATGGAAATGAGGGAAAAATGTAGAGAAGCATGAAATACGACATTTAGGGCCTGTTTCACATTCACTGAGTAAAGTTCTGATTAGTTATTCGACACATAAATTTTGAGGCAGGGTCATATGTTCACAAATAAAAAATTGTTTATAAATTTATAACTTAATCAGGTGGGTCATAAGACAAGTATTGTGAATTTTTCTTCTGTGGACATATTGCCCTGTGCTAATATTTATGTGTCGGATATCTAATCAGAACTTTATTCAAACATTGTGGAACAAACCCTTAAATTGGCTAAAACAACTCTTTGACAGTTCGAGGTGAAAAAAAAGAATGCAATCTTAATTCTTGATTGAATATGATTGTACGGGAAAAAAATTTAAAATCGTTGGAGCGGTTTCTTAAAAAATTAATTTTTATATATAAAATTCTTAAAACATTTTTAAGAACAAATTTTGGTATGCAAATCTTAAGTATATATTTATGTGTATATAAAAACAAAATTTGTCAACCCGTTTTTGAGATATCGAATTTTCAAAAAAAAAAAAATTTAATTTTTTTTTTTTAAATCCAAAAACTTTTTTTTTTGAAAATTTTGATATACAATATTATTTAATCTTATCTGAAATTTATATAAAAAATTCATCTAAATCCGTTGAGCCGATAACGAGAAAACTCAAAATAAAAAATACATTCTATGACGGGTACTATTAATAGTTGCTAAGTGTAAAATTTTATAATTTTTTATAGTAGATCGTACTAATTTTAGTTTATGATAAAAGTTTAATCAAAATCGTAGGAGTCGTTTCTAACTAAAAAAATATTTTCCTTTGCGGTTTTTTAACTTTTTTATGGAAGGAACCGTTTTTTTTCATAAATGTAATTTTTTTATAAAAATATTTTAGAGAGTATCTACTAAAAAAGTCTTGACTATCGAGTTTCAAAAAAATCGATCATGTCGTTTTTTGAAAAATATTTGATTTTCCAAAAAATATTTTGAAACATTTTTTAAAAATCCAAAAAATATTTTTTAAACAATTTTTTTCTGAATAAAAAAATAATTGAAATCGGTCGTACCGTTTTGCAGAAAATCAAAAATTTAAAAAAATCCATTCTTTGGGAGGTACTATTAATAACCATTTTTAAAAAATGGTTTTCCACCCAATGAAAGCCTTTCCTAAAATAATTTAATTGAATTTTTTTTAAGAAAAGTCGTCGAGCCGTTTTTGAAAAAAATACGATTATGTAAAATTGCTAAAAAAAATAGCAGGTACCTTTATTTTTGATTCTAAAAAAAAATGAAAAAAAAGTGTGGGCATAATCACCAAAAACCGCTTTGTACCAATTTTGAAGAAAATCGATCAAGCCGTTTAGGCTGTAGACGAACAGACAGACAGCCAGAATTGTGCCACCCACTTTTTTGTTGTCCTCTATCATCGTAATATCATGTTTAATTGTTATCTCAAAAATTTTTTTTTTGCACGAATCCAAAACTTGCCTTATAGTACCTATAATCGCAAGTAAAATATTAAAAATCCAAAATTTATCTTTTTCAAAAATTTTGGTATGCAGTATTTATTAATATTCTAACGAAGCTTTTGTGCAAAAAAATTTATTAAAATCGGATGTGCGGTTAATGACAAAACCAAAAATCAAAAAAGCCGTTATATGGCAGGTACCGTGAATAAATGTGTTTGGTGATTTTCTTTCTTACTAAAAGGTACATCATATCTACCACAATACACTATTTTTTTTTATGAAAATCGTTGGAGCCGTTTTTGAGATAAATAAGCTTCTCCTTGTATGGCAAGTACCGTTATTTTTTGAGCTAAAATAAATTTCAATTTCCCCTCTGGAGAGTTACAAAAAAACCTTAAGTTCAAAAGTTGAAGAAAATCGCTTCAGTGGTTTAGGCTATAGGTTGAGGTACGGACAGACAGACAGGCAGACAGAATTGTGCACCCATTTTTTTCGTGTTCTCTATCATCGTAATATCATGTTTGATTGTTATCTCGAAATTTTTTTGCACGAATCCAAAACTTGTCATATAGTACCTATATAGCAAGTAAAAACTGAAAGCAAAGTACTTCGTGGAATTATAAATGCCCCTTGGTACATAAGAAAAATCCATCTACATAATATCGTGACGAAATATCCCTAAAAATGTTGTAAAACTCCTCATGACATGAGATGATGGTCTAAAAGCTATTACACCATTTTATCTTCACTCAATTCTTTTCTGGGCTGACATATGGCCCCCATGTATGTAGGTGCCTAGCAAGTGTTAAAATAAAATTTTCATAACTTTCCTTGGAACATATCAATAAATCAGGGGTGACATTCTGTATGGCAAAAACGAACAAACGTTTTCGTTTGTACGAACAATTTGCTTCATGTAACTTTAAAAACGAAAGAATTCTTTCGTGCGTGCGAAAGAACTTAAACGACAGCTATTTACTTCACGTTTCTAAGATTAAAAATAATTTAGTTATATTTTTGGAAAGCATTAACGAATCAACCAAACAGAATGATGGATTAATGTAACAATAATTAAGGACCATTCACATGAGAGCGACCAACGAACGACGAATAAACGAACAAAACGGGATTTAACACATTTATAAACCAAAATTCTTCGAAAAAAACTAGACAAAATGGTCGAAATGTAACTTACGTCAATGTTGAGGTAGAAATATTTGCATTTCAATTGTTAAAATTAGAGAAATTTGAGAAATCAATTTGGTCGTCGCGAATTACAATCTATTCGCGACGACCAATTTGTTTCCTCAAATTTATCTTATTTTAGCTTTTAAACTGAATATAGCTCAATATTCACGTTAATTAAATATCTACCATTTTGTTTTGTTTTTTATTTACGAACAAACCACCTTCACTCACGGTCTCAAATATTCACCAAGATTGAATCTCAAACAGCATTAAATACCCATCCTCAAAAAATATGAAACACCTATAAAAATAAAAGGTTCTTTAGATGTCAGCACTGGGGCGCACTGGGTCGCCCTGAACTCGCTCTAATGTGTTTTATGTGACACTTTTGTCACCCCAGTTTATTTGCACTGTGTTCGATGTGTGTTCGGGGCGAGCACTGAACTCGCTCTTATGCATACGCACCCCAGGTTTTTTTCAGGGAAAGAAATCAGAGCTGCGAAATTGAAATCAACTGTTTGTAAAAGTTGAATGTCAAAGGAAAAGGATTAACTTTGCGAATTTTTATGACGATATAAATAATAAATGCGAAGTATTTTGTATACTATTTTGTAACTTTTTATTAATTTATATATTAATAAATAGGTACAATGCTAAGGAAAATATATGGATATCTAGTGCTTGCATAAAGATTTTGAAGCTGCAGAAAATAGTGTCCAAGCACCTTAACATTTTTATCATACAAAAGAAACACTGAGGTGTTCGATGTGAAATCAAAACCCGGGCAGCCCCCAGTTTTTTGACATTTGAATGACATTCCCCAGTGCGCCTTGGGGCAGGGAACAGCGAACAAACCTTAAGATTTTACACCAAGAAGAAATGATTTGTCAATAGTTTTATAACAATTAAGCCACGATAAGTGTTATTTTTACTAAATTATGACTTCCCTACAAATTACAAAAGAATTGTTTTTTTTTTTTATTTATTCTATTCGTCCAATTCTAGGTGTGCCTCGCTTTTCACCACATTTTACCATTTATGAAAAGCCACCATATAAAAAAAAAGATCTACTTTGTTTTGAATCAAGACGACTATGGCTAAAAATGATACTTATATTCTCCTTAATTAATTGTAGAGGCTTTCGTTCAAGTTATATATAATTTTGTATCCTTAATTATATATTTATTTATACTTTTCGTTTTCTGTGTTCGACTATTCACCATCTGCATCTATGTCATCTCTTACCAAATTCAAAGCAACTAAAAGTAGGCAATGAAAAACATAGGCTCTCAAACTTGAGCGAACCAAATACATTAAACGAAATGCGATATGGATTGCCAACTTTCGCACGATTTCTTTCGTTTTTGAAAAACGAGCCTTCGCTTTCGTTTCGTTTATTATAGAATCTGGCCCAGTTTTGATAAAATGACGCAATTTTGCATCAATTTTATGCACTTTTAGGTTTTAGCCCTTAATACCTCCGAAAAGCACTCGGTTTCAAAGTTCATATTATCCTTTCGTTCATACCTACCATAGTGTGCATTCAGAAAAAATCTCAGCTATGATAAAATGACGTATGTCTGGCGACCCTGGGATCTTACTTTATATGAGAAATTATTAAAACTTTAAACTTCTTAAATTATTAAAAATTTTAAACTACCAAAGAAAAACTATTTGTCGATCTTCCATAGATTGGTTCTGATTTACCAGTGATTTTCGTGTGGTACTCTTCTTGATACCGATTATTATGCATGCATTTTTAACCTACCTCTTTTAAGCCTTTACTAAACTGATTATTAATAATTAATTGATTGATTATCTGTATCAATTAAAACCTCACATTTGAACTAGCGTCATTATTTGTCTTTTATTAAAATGGTACACTGTGGCGAGTGCGTACTATTATCAAAATTATAAAACAGGCAAATCACTGCAAATTGAATAGCAATACCCAATTTTTTAAAGATTATATTGTTTTAAATGGATAAATAACATACATAATATGTGCATATTTATCTATATGTGTGTTGGCAAAATGGTTATGGTATAAATAATTGATGATAAAGTTATATTCCCAAAAATTTAAAACTATGTCTTAAATCATCACCGTATGCCATTAAGGTCCATTTGCTGTAGCGAAATTTATATACTTAAGTTCAACATGTACGAGCTTAAGTGATAGTTTACAATTAAGAAAAACAAGAATATCAGCCTTTAAATTGAACATATTTATCGTCGTCGGTCCAAAGGTTAAACTTACTAAGTGCAGAAAAAAATTATGAAAATGATAATGAAATGCATTTTCATCATCCAAAAAGTATCATTTTGCCGGGTTTTATAAAGACATTGAAAGAAATCCCGGGAACTTTATTTAAAAAATTTCGGATTGTGACTTTTCAGGTTCAAAAATTATGCTTCTATCTAATTTACTTCAAAAGGGTAATTTATTAGTTCGTGAGTTTTACCTTTGAGCCGATGATAATTAAGTTTTGTTGAAGCAAACAGCTCTAAGACGAACAGACAAGAGGTCGTTTTCGAAAACGTCAAATCAATGTCAATTTGACTGTCAAATGATCCTCAATTTTTGACGTGCATATTGCTTTCATCAAAATTTTATATCAAATCGACATTTAAATTAGCTAAAACAACTCTTTTCATAGTTTGAGGTGAAAAAAAAGAATGCCATCTGAATTCTTGATTGTATGGAAAAAAAACGTTTAAGATCGTTGGAGCGGTTTTTTAAAAAATAATTTTTTATATATAAAATTCTTAAAACATTTTTAAGGACAAATTTTGGAATGCAAATTTAAAGTATATAAATTTATGTGCAGATAAAAACAAAATTTAAAAACAAATTTCAACCCGTTTTTGAGATATCAAATTTTCAAAAAAAATTAGAAACTTTTTTTATAAATCCAAAAACTTTTTTTTGAAAATTTTGATATGCAAAATTATTTAATATTATCTGAAGTTTGTATATACAAAATTTATCTAATTTCGTTTAGCCGAAAATCAGAAAATTCAAAATAAAAAACGCTTTATGACAGGTATTATTAATAACTGCTAAGTGTAAAATTTTATAGTTTTCGGTAGTTGATCATACTAATTTTATTGTATGGAAAAAGTTTAACCAGAATCGTAAGTCATTTTTGAGAAAAAAAAATATTTTCCTTTGCGGTTTTTTAACTTTTGTATGGAAAGTACCGTTATTTTTTCATAAATGTAAATTTTTTCTAAAAATATTTTATAGAGTACTAAAAAACTCTTAAGTATCGAGTTTCAAATAAATCGATCATATCGTTTTTGAAATATTTCATTTTCAAAAAAAAATATATTTTTTTAATTTTGGTACACAAGACTATTTATATTTTTTGGACGCTTCTGTATACAAAAAAAAATATTGAAATCAGTCTCTACGTTTTGAAGAAAATCGAAAATTTAAAAAATGGTTCATTGGGAGCTACCATTAATAACCATTTTTTGAAAAATGGTTTTCAACCCAAAGGAAGCCTTGACTAAAATGAGTTTTTTGATTTTTTTTTAAGTTGTGGAGCTGTTTTTGAGAAAAATACGACTATGTTAAATTGCTTTAAAAAAAATTGTATGGCAGGTACCGTTATTTTTGGTTCTAAAAAAATTAAAAAACGTGTGGGCATAATCACCAAAAATCACTTTGCACCAAGTTTGAAGAAAATCGATCGAGCCATTTAGGCTGTAGACGAACAGACAGACAGAATTGTGCCATCCACTTTTTTTGTGTTCTCTATCATCGCTAATCAGCCAAATTATGAGTTTCGCCGGAAAATATTTTGCCCGAAAAATTTTTGTTACCCCGAATTTTTAAAGCTATTATGAGTTTCGCCCGAACTTCTCTTGACCTAAAATAAGAACAAAAATTTACAGATTTCACTCCTTGAGTAACGATGGGGACATTGAAAATGACTTGCTAATGCTAGATAAATCCTTAATCTTTATAATTTATACTATCTTTTTTCTCTTTTAAATTTTATCTTTACCAATTTATACGTACATATCAATTTAGTTCATCTTTTTTATGAAGACCAATCCAAACATTATATTGAACTAAGAAAACTAAAAATTTGTTAAACAAACTTTATTCGCACTTCCATCTTTACTTGCGCTTAGTTACACCAAATTGTTTTTTTTTCTTCAGCTTTAAAAATAATTAAGGAAGGATAATTTTTAAGCCGTTAATCCAACAAAAATCGGAGCTCTTAATTGCTTAATACATACATTTAATTTTCCCTCCGTTTTATCTTCAACCAAATTTTGATTCTTCCTTAAGCGCAAAATGATGTCTTTTTTTTCCTATTTCGTCCTGTATTCGTTTTTCGTTTTCCAAAATCACGTTTTTTGTAACACTAAATAAAATTATATTTTCCAAAAAACAAATATTTAATGTTGGTAGTTGTTACCTCTCCCCAAAATTTGTCTTCTCTTATTCCCACTGTAGTTTTTTTTATTTTGTTTCATTTTCAAATATACAAAAGAGGTGTTTTCTTTTTGTTATTTTATTGACCCACATAAATTATTCTCCCGCTTGTCTTCTAATCTTATATTTTTCATTTACTTCGTGCGGTACCTTACTTTTTTCTTTTTGATTTAGCTTTGTGGTAGCACCAAACAAAAATTAAAAATTTCTACACCTATTGCTTGTTTATTTCGGTCTGTATTTGAATAGATTTTTCCTAACTCGTGTAACTGTTTAATTGTGGTAGGCAACGCTAACTTATATTTGATTTTCCCTCAAATATATGCCTACAAACGAATTTTCAACGCTGCTGTTTGGTACGTGTCAGAAAAATTCTATTTTTCTTATGCCCTTTGTAGTTTTTTTTTAATTTTGGGGTTTATAACGAGTCTTTTCGAAAAAATTCGGCAAGACAAAAGTCAACCAAAAATTCTTGATGGACTTAAAATTTCTATCAAATAGGAAAATATTTACTAATACAAATTAGCAATAACGATAAATCGACTTTTAGTCTAATCAACCAGTCTGTTTTGAAGAGACTCTTGCAATACGGTCCTTTATTGCATTTTCAAAAAGAGGCTGGTTGTGACCCACACTAGTAACTTCCAATTTGTGGTGCCCCGGAAGCTAGAGGTCCAATGTTATTTTTTTGTATTCAACAATTTTTGGTATAGTTTTTGTATTTTTTTTTTTTGCATTAAAAAAAAAACAGTTTGTTGAATTATTATACAAAACCTACCGATTGTCAATTATAATCTAGTACATACATATATAGAAGCCCGAAACCAATATGATTATTTGTTCCTAACATATTCGAGACTAAAAACAATTCAACATTTTTTGGTAAGGTTTTTTGTAGTTTTTTTGCTTAAAAAACTGGTTATGGGATATTTTTACAAATCCTTATTTATAGAAAAAAAAATACCCAAAAGCTAATATCATTGTTTGTTCTCAAGATATTTGGGACGAACAAAAATTTTCTACAATTTTGTTAAGTTTCTTGTAGTTTTTTCGATAAAAATAATTATTTGTTGAATATTTTTACAAATTTTATCAATCATTTATTATAAACTCATTTAAAGAATAAAATTAGCCTGAAGTCAATATCATTGTTTGTTCTCAAAATATTTGAGATGAAAAAATATTTTCCACAATTTTTGGTGAAGTACCTATCTTGTAGTTCTTTTTCACTTAAAAAAAAAACTTTTTGTTGAATTTTTTTATAAATCCTATCAATTATCAATTCTAAGCTAGTGTGTGGACTTAAATTAACCCGATGTCATGTCATTATCTGTTCTCAAGATTTTTGAGGCAAAAACCAATTTTTTAATAATTAGTGTGTAGAATTGCTTGCAGTTTTTCGCTTAAAAAAAACTATTAATTCAATATTTTTTAAAATTTTATCAATTTGTATCTATAAACTAGCGTATAAAATAAAATAACCTCGAAGCCAATATCATTGTTTGTTGTCAACATATTCGAGCCAAACAACTTTTTTCAACAATTTTCATCTACATTTTTTTATTAAAAAAAAAACTATAAGTTGATATACTTCTATATTTTAATCAATTCCTTATTACGTCAATTTGCGTAGAATAAAATTAACCTGAAGTCGATTTGTTCTCGAGATATCTGAGACTAAGGAAATTTGAACTGCTTCTTGAATTTATTGAAAGGTCCTTTCTGCTTGTAATGAAACTACTGTGTATACAATAAAATCCATGCGAAGTCGATATCTTAATTCGTCCTTGAGATACGGTGAACAAAAAAAGCGAAGGAACGTACGAACACACACAGACATCTCTCTACAAAAATGGAATCCGATTCTAGGGAGCGAAACGTGAAGATATGTTAAAATTTTTATTTTGACAAATCGGACCATTTACAATAACTTCCAATGGGAAGTTAAAAAATTATAACTTTTTTATGTTTAAGTTTTGTGATTTTATTGACCTATATTTGTATTCCCACTTGTAGGTATTCTTATTTCATATTTTTCATTTTCTTCGTTAATCCATCTAATCATAGCTAAACAAAACACAACAGTAAAATAATAAACAAACAAAAAACCCCCAACAAATATCCTAACGAACCTACCTGAAAACTAAACATCCCACATGCATTCTATCCTACTTACCTTTCACGCACATCGCATTCTATACTATTAATAAAAAAATATTTACCGGCAAGCAGCGCAAACAAACCTCCCAACTCCAAGGCATCTTTGCAACTGAAGACAGACTGAACACTGAACACTGAAATGAACAGTCTCTTATAATAAACTACTAGACAGATATCAGGGATGAAATCGTGTTTCAGCAATGTATCAAAATATAAAAGGAAAGTGTATCGAATTGTACTTTTTGATTTGATTTGATAATATTTTGTCCACATTTGCTGTTGTATGAACGTATGTAATATTTCTATATCCAATTAATTAAAAAACAACTTAGCTGTTTATGTTAATTAACATATAAGGTACATACATACTTACATATGCGAAACTTTTATAACAAAACTGTAGGAATTTGTTGCAATACCCTTCGATTTTGCGAAATTTAAATTTTATAAATTTAATGTTTTCGATTTTTAATTGCGAGATTGTTGAAACCGGTATTTTGTAGATGCCATTTTCTCGAACAAACTGTATTAATCATTTTTATTTCTTCTGTTATATCGATGTCAGCCTCGGTTCACAGTATACATTTTGTGAGGTCAGATGATTTTCTTTTTAATTTACTTTATCTTTTTCGTTGAATGCAAAAGTGGAGTACTTTAGCAAAGTGGAGTGTATCGAAAAAAGTACAATCTTATCGACTTTTGCAACCCTGGCAGAGATAGAAAGAAATCTTCAATGAACTATGGGACTATATTTTTGTGCTCTGTTTATTTGGGCTGTTTGTCCGCACAAAAACTTGCAAATCGACGACGATGAATTTTAGGAATATTGATTAAAGATTTAGTACCACTTTTTAATTAATTGTATTTTCGATTTGTGAAGCTTATATAGAACGTACAGCAACGTATGATATATCAAAATAATTTTCAATTATTCAAGCTGCTAATAAAACAAAAACTAATTGTCTAGGTGCACAGATTAAAGAGTTAGTAGGTGATATGTAAATGAACAGAAATATGTTATTATCTCGGCTTAGGTACGATTAAAAAAATCAAATTTTACATGTTATATGTGAATCTATATAATCTATCTCCGGTATGAATTTGAGATTTTTAAATGCAACCATTTAAAAGATAAAAAATAATAACTGCGAAAAATCGATCAACAAAAATTATATAAAATATATAAAATATAAAAAAATACTAGGTATCAAAATTTCCTGAAACGAAACAATTTGTTATTTATTATCTTTCTTAAACTATACAATTTAGTACAATCAGCCTTAACTCTGATGTGTAGCATTTATGAGCCATCTTTTTTAGAACTTTGAACTTACAACCAATAATATCTCACTTTGTAGATTTTTTGGAATTGCAAAATATATGTACAAAATTGTTATATTAAACTTAACCATCGATAAACAAAAAAAAATATTACTCTGGCACTTCTCATTTGTTTTCTTTTTTTGTTCGACCATTTCACATAAAACCATATTTTAAAAAACGTCATATTGCACCTCTACATTATTTTCCTATCATAAACATTTTCAAAAAATTTCCAACGCTTAGATTTAGTTTTAGAAGCACAATGCACTGCTGAGTGCTGACTGCACTAGCTCTTGCATTTTATAATTATAGTAATATGTATAGTTAAAACTTATATTGTTCATTTTAGAAACACCAACCAAAAATTCAACCGTACCCTCCCTATCCGCCTGCAATCATCTTCTATACATATTTGTTCATTCCAAAATGAATGGTAACAACACCAAAAATTCGATCTTATCCCCAGGGCTGTCGTTTCACTTTTTCAGAAAGCAGTACTTCGAGGAAAAAAATAGCAGTACACAGCAGTACGGCAGTAATATGTATATTTACAAACATAATTGTTAATGCATTTAATTTGGTTTAAATGTATATATTGTTCATTAAAAATTATCACATACGCGCCCATTACCTACTTAACTCTAGCGCACTGCAATGGTGGTATCAAATTGTTTTCGTTACATAAAAAACGCTTATTATGTTTGTGCAGGTTTTTCTCAAAATCTGTTGCTTTCAGGAAAAAAGGTAGAATTTTGGGTAGAATTTTATGAGCTACATACAATATGTATTGTAATTATTTTTATTCTTTTCCCCTCCTTAATATACCAAATTTGACCCGCTGCAACTTCATTAGTACATAAGTCCAGTTTTACACAGCGCATGTTTGCCTTGCATGCTTGGAGTGCGAAAGAGAAAGATAATGAAATAGAAATAGAAGAAACTAAACATGCACGGGTAGGACTGTCCCTGCAACTTTTTGACGTTTCTCTTTGTCTGTATTCTTTTTGTTCTTATTTTGCTATATTTTTGTTCTGGATGTAGCTCAAACCTGCAGATAGCTGTCAAAATGATTCGCAATTCAAAAAACAATGCGCAGCTCGAACATGCTTCGTGTAAGAATGCGTGCATTACCGAATGCAAGTTCAAAAGGAAATAAGCAAGAGTTGCGCATTAATTTCATGCGCTGTGTGAAACTGGACTAAGTACCTTACCTATAGGTTTAGACAATTTTACTGCCTAAAAGTAAATTTTCGTCATTTTGTCGTAAAATGAAATTCCATAAGGTTATTAAGTAAATTGAAACCACTCCTTTTTTCCAGATGGTGGCCTTACTTAGCCGGAGCACAACAATAGCTTGGTTTATAATGAGAAAACGTAGCGAAACGCATATAGTACAAACAATATTGCTGATCGATTAATGCTACTTTAATAAATTTTTGACTTTATTTGCTACTCCATAAAAATCCTGCATGATTTTAATCTATTGGTTGTATGAAGAAAAAACATGGTAATTTTTTTTATTGTATAGAATTTAATAATTTTACTTTAATATTTCATTCCAAGAAGTTGATAGTTTTCGTGAATTTAGCAAAAAACTGAATTTTACACTTTTTTACTTCTCCAAAAATTCTTTCTTCAGCCAAAATTTAGGGTGGTTGCTCAGGAAGTCAAAACAAAAATTCAGCTTTGTAGGAGTTTTGTGGAAGAACATAAAAGTCTAAATTTCCTGGGCTAGAGATCCATTAATATAATTTAATATTGCTTGACAGATGGGTTAAAAACTACATTTGTACGTGTGTGGAATATTTCATTTCAAATGACTTCAAAATGTCCATACACCTCTTTTTTTCTTTTGAAAAGTTCCAGAATTTCGAATTTTTTACTTGTGATATACAAGCAATGCCTAAACAACAAACTATGTACTCGTAAAAAAATTTTACGCGAGATTTTGTTCATTAAATCTACGACTTTTTTAATTTATTTATTTTAAAGCTTTTTGGGTAGGATTATGATTTGCAAATGTTCTGTGAAAAAATTTTCAAAAAAGCAGTACTTTGGTCGAATTAGCAGTACGGCAGTACGGAGTCTCAAAAAGCAGTACAAATACTTCAATTGCAGTACTTCGACAGCCCTGCTTATCCCCCATATACGCCAGCGTTCATCTCATATTACCATTGTTCAATTTGTTCATTTTAGTAACACCACCAAAAATTCGATCTTATCCCCCTTATACGCCATCGTTCATCTCATATACACACTTGTTCACTTTATTCATTTTAGTAACACCATAATTTACTCAAAACGACCCTATAAACATTTTCAATGTTAAAAAATTGGCACAAAGGGCACCAGTACCCCTTGTTTATCTTTGGTTCGCCTTCGAAAAATATGTGATAATTTAAGACCTTATTTACGATACATTTCACCCGAAATGAGTACTCAAAAAAAAGAGGAATTTTCATTTTTCGGGTAAAACTCACCATAGGCGAACAGCGAAATTTCAATTTTTCCGGTTGGAATGTTGCTCACGTGAAACTCATAATAAGGCTGAATGTCATTTTTGATTATTTAATTTTTACTTGCGATATAGGTACTATAGGGCAAGTTTTGGATTCGTGCAAAAAAAAAATTTCGAGATAACAATCAAACATGACATTACGATGATAGAGAATACGAAAAAAGTGGGTGGCACAATTCTGTCTGTCTGTCTGTCTGTCTGTCTGCCTGTCCGTACCTCAACCTACAGCCTAAACCACTGAAGCGATTTTCTTCAAATTTTGAACTTAAGGTTTTTTTGTAACTCTCCAGAGGGGAAATTGAAATTTTTTTTTAGCTCAAAAAATAACGGTACTTGCCATACAACCGTTAAGGAAAAGCTAATTTATCTCAAAAACGGCTCCAACGATTTTGATAAAAAAAAATCAGTGTATTACTGTAGATATGATATACCTTTTAATAAGAAAAAAAATCACCAAAAACATTTATTAACGGTACCTGTCATATAACGGTTTTTTTGATTTATGGTTTTCTGATTAACCGCTCATCCGATTTCAATAAAATTTTTTGCACAAAAACTTTGTTAGAATATAAATAATACTGCATACCAAAATTTTTGAAAAAATAAATTTTGGATTTTTAAAAAAAGATTCAAATTTTTTTTTTGAAAATTCAATATTTCAAAAACGGGTTGATGAATTGTTTTGAAATTTCAGTTTTAAATATATATTAATATATACTCAAAATTGGCATACCAAATTTTTTTTTGAAAAATGTTACAAAAATTTTATATATAAGAAATTAATTTTTAAGAAAACGGCTCCAACGATTTTAATTTTTTTTTTTGCATATATTCATATTTTTTTCAAGTAATGAAATGGCATACTTTTTTTTGAGCTCTAAGTAATTTATCAGGCTGTTTATACAATTAAAAGAATGATTTAAATGCTTTTTATACTTTTTCTATAATTACTTGAATATTATTTAAGGTTCTTAAGCCCCATACAACTTGAACATAAGAGCAAGTACGTGCGATCCAGTCGTGCATTTTATTTTGTTTGCACGTATCCAAAACTTCCTTTATAGTACCTGCATATATTGCAAGTAAAAATGACAATCATTTGACGATCAAATTGACTTTGATTTGACGTTTTCGAAAACGGCCTTTTTTCATATTGGGGGCTATCGTGGATAAAATCTCCCACGGAATTACTCCCATCTTCTCAAATTGGAAATGCCAACAATTTTCCACTGTTCCTTGCAGGTTTAAATTTTATCGATCAAATGGTTGCCCAGTGGCCATGGAATATTCATCTTCGATGCCAATTAATTCCGAGAGAAACTGCGACCACATTTCACGATCCCAGTTTTTGCCGATGGGAAAAATTCTGTGGGAAATTTTACTCACGATAGCCCCCATTACTTTTATAAATAAATTTGCTGGTGCAACATCTCATGGAGAACCAGGGCCTAGTGACTAACAACCCTCAACCATTTCTGTGCGCGTGTAGTTGGCAGGAATGGAGGGGACCTACAGTTTCCCGAGCCCGAACGGCTAGATGAAAAGCACTTATTCATGATAACTCTTGGAGGATTTGTCAGTTCCTCGCAAGAGGCAGTACCTCGGATAAAATATTTCTGTTTTTAGGTGGCACGGCTGGAAATCGAGCCCACGCTCTGAGGCATGACAGTCCAACGCACTAACCATTATGCCACGAGGAACTACGCATATTTTTTAAGGGAAAAGATTAAAAAAAAAACGAAAGGGAAACGATAAAAAAAGAAATTTTGTCAAAAACGCCTTCAAAAGTTGGAGCGGCAGACATTTTGCATCATGTTTTGCTCCTATTATAAGGGCAATTCGTTTTGTTTTCATAGAAATTTGTCAAAAATGTCACCAAAAGTTTTGTATGGAAGAACTATTACAATTATATTCAGATTCAGCTTTATTGTGAGTTTAACGTGAACAACAATCCACGCGTAAAAATTGACATTTCACTTTTCGCCAATTGTGAGTTACACCCGAAAAACGAGAATTCCTTGTTTTTAAATACTTATTTCGGGCGAAATGTAACGTAATTAAGAACTTAAATTGTCACTTTTTTTTTTTGACGGCCAGCGAAAGAAAACAGAGGGTGAGTACCGGTGCCCTTTGCGCAAGTTTTTTTTAATGCCCAGAGAAGTTCAGGCAAAACTCATAATAACTTTCAAAACTCAGGGGAACACAAAATTTTTCTGGTGAAATATTTTCCATGTGAAACTCACAATAAGGCTGATTATCTACATCTTTTCTAAAGAACACATCCCTCATTTTCGTCAACTTGCGCTGATTAAGACCCGTTTGCTGATACGATGCTTAGGTATTTATGTTCTACTTAAAAGCTTATGTTCTACTTTTTCATATGCGGAAACTGTCAGGTAAGCTCTTATGTTCTACTTATATATTTAAGTTTCGTATCACCAAATGGGCCTAAATGGCCTATTTTAAAAAGTGGGCGGATATTTTCTCTGATGATAATCTTTATCGTGTCGGAAAATTTCATCCGAATCGGTTGATTTTAAGACCTTCTCTCCATACAACTTGAACCACTGTGCGACACCATTATAAGCCATTTTCCTTTGGAGGTGGCGAAGTACTTACGAGTAGATGAAAACCCTAATCTAGTACTACCAACTGCACATGCTCTCATGCGCGAGTAGATACATTTTACATGGGAAAGCAGTATGATGTATTCCATTGAAAAAAGCTGGCAAAGTACTTGCAAGTACTTCGCCACCTCCAAAGGAAAACGCCTATAGAACAAAAATGAAGTTTCCAAACAAACTGTTGTGAAATTATTAAACGCGAATTTTAATTTTATGATGGTGGAATTTCAATCCACAAACTCAATGGATTTAATTAATCCAAACAATCGAAGTTATTAAAATAAAAAATAATTAATAAAACAACCGAGCACAAAATCTGCGTGCGCCGCGACCATACAACGAAACGAGAGATATGAACTGTCAAGCGATGGGTGCGTGTAATAATTCGCCAACTGACAACACATAAAGTGCTGCCACCCAGAAGCTCAGCAATGCGGTGGGTTCAATAGTAAAAATAATTTTATTAATCGAATTCGATTAATAAAAAAATAAAAGCTAAATAAATGATGAAAAGTGTAAGTACAGGGTGTACTTACACTAAAAGTGGGCGCCAGGAATTTTTTTAATAATAAAATTCCAAAACTAATTTTGTTGCGTCTTAAACAAGTAAATGAAATGGAAAAACAACTAGAAGAACCAAAAGAAAAAAATAAAATACAAGATTTATATGCCCAGATGGGGACTTCAGTTATTTTATTTGGGAAACCTTTGAGCCGAAACCCAGGGATTAAAACCCAAAATTTTTTCAATATGTAGGTATAGCCCAGTCGGGATAAACATTTGAAATAGAAAAAATTTTATCGTACATTTTTCTTTCACAATTCGTTAGAGGGGGTCATGTATAGGGAGCCTGTGTAGTTTTTCGGGAAAATTGCCCTGGAGCTTAAACCGCCATCTTGGATTTCACGAAAAATAACGTTTTACTCAATAACTCCTATACATTTTTCAGTTTTGTCAAAAAAGGTTTAGGTAAAACTGAAAGTTAATTTAATTTTACTGTATAGAATCTGAAGTGTTAAAAAAATGTAATGCATAGGCGTCCGCAAGTTGGGGGCAAAAGGGTCACTTATCACCCACTGGCTGGCTGTAGACTATACTACTCTAGCAGTACATTTTGATTGTTTTATTGAGGAATTTTGAAAAATACAAGAATTCTCTTGTGTTTTTCTATCGGATTATGCCAGGGGCATAAGTCCCGATGTACGTCCTTTCCATACTCAAAATGTTAACCTGGTATTAAATTTGTTTGTGTTGAAACATTGAAGTGGACATCAATCTCTTTTTCCATATACCTCTTTTCCGCACCACCCACCATAGAGGTTGAGTAATAGGCGCGTTTTTTTTTTGTGACGTGGTTTCCCCTGTAGGCCTAGTCTACACATAATTAATTCTTATAAGTAATTTTATTCATATTTTAATTTTTTTTCTGTGAAGGTAACATAAAATTGACATCTTCGGCTTCATTATCATCTATAAGATATCAATTGTTTCTTCTTCTGTATTGTAGTACAAAAATTGAATATGGAAGGTTAATTTCATAGGGACCAAAGTCAGACGAAGGCAAACAATAGGCTCCGAAAGAAAGGGATACAAAACACCTACTTGGATTTCTCAAAGCTCCCAAGTTAAAATATGAAAATGGGCAAGAGTACGATAACTTAGGCGGCAAGAAATAATAACGGATTTTTTTAAGAACAGTTTAATACAAGCATTTTTTTACTATTTCTTTTGCATTTAAAGCTCTCAACAATAACACCTCAAAGTTTGATCACCGCAAATACCGTTTTATACTTATTTCTAGTAGAAAGAGCTAATTTTTTCATAATCCTCAAAGAAAAAGAAAAATCTAATAAAAAGTAGGTTTTGTAATTTTCAATTTTCTCAAAAACTGGAAAACATAAAACTATCAGTCTTCAGTTTTTGATTAGGACTTAATTAAAGAAACAAATTTAAAAGAAGAGTAATATATAATTTCAAAAATTTGAAAAATTGTTTTTTATGTTTTTTTTTCGCAAATCTTGGATTTAAAACTCGTTTTTCCAAAAACTTTGCACAAATTTCACTTAATTTAAAAACTAGCTAGTAGACAATAGTATTGGCTTTAAAAAAAAGTATAATACTTAATTGTAGTAGTACCTCGTGGCTTGATGGTTAGTGCGTAGGACTGTCATGCCGAAGGTGTGGGTTCGATTCCCAGCCGTGCCACCTAAAAACAGAAATGTTTTATTCGAGGTACTGCCTCTTGCGAGGAACTGACAAATCCTCCAAGAGTATACTTGTCATGAAAAAGTGATTCTCATTCAGCCGTTCGGACTCGGCAAAAAACTGTAGGTCCCCTCCATTCCTGCCAACAAACACGCACACAGGAATGGTTGTGAGTTGTAAGTCACTAGGCCCTGGTTCTTCATGAGCTGTTGCGCCACCCAATTTATTTATTTATATTTATAATACTTAATTGTAAGTATATTACCATTATTTATTAATATTTTTTTCCGTTTGTAGTACTAAAAATGCTTGTATTAAACTGTTCTACAAAAAATCGTTACCATTTCTTGGTGCCTTAGTTATCGTACTCTCCCCTAAAAATGTACTGGAAGGGCAGTTCAGAGCCAGACAGGGGGTGGCAAGTGCCCCTCTTACCCCCAACTTGCGTACGCATATGTTAAATTTGAACACAGTCATATTTACTTTCAGTTATGATTCATTTATTCTATCAAAAGTGAAAAATGTAGGAGTTATTCAGGAAAAAGTTATATTTTGCTAAATCCAAGATGGCGGCTAAAGCTCCAGGACAATTTTCCCGAAAAACTAAACCTAGGCTCCTAATAACCCTCTTTAACGAATTGTGAAAGAAAAATGCACGATAAATTTTTTTCCTTTTCAGGCAAGTTTTTTGTACATAGCGACTGGACTAGTATGGCGTACAAAATTTAAAAGGCTTAGGCCTGGTTCACACGAGGTTGTACCGCACGATTTTTTGCAGTATAAATCCGTGCGAATGAGCAGTGGCGTATATATTTTACATAAAGCCTTTCACACGATGTTTGTACGGCAAGAAAACGTACTCAGCTAAGTACGTTTCTCGAATAGGTACTCAACGGACTTATCAACAAAAAACGAATGAACTGCGACGTATCGTCTTCCAGTGGCGTATAGTTTTATATAGTCTCGTTCACACGGTTTAAATCCACGTTGGGTATTTGTTCATTAGCATCGAATGAGCTTCAGTGGAGAGAAAAGCCGATGTACACAAAAAAAAATTAATCGACCGGTATGGTTGATTTAAAAAAATTATAACTCCGGTGATACTCATTGGATCTTGTAGGTTAAGGTTTTAAAATAAAAAAAGAGGAATGAGGCAATAAATATGCGTTTTTAGTTTTTCAAAATTATAAAAATTTTCATCAACATTTGAATTTAGAATAAAATAAATGGAATTGAATTGGGCTTTATTCACCTCTTTAGTATGAAAATTTTTGCCCCTCCTCAATAATTTGTTTACACAGTATAGCCCGTTTTTTCAACTTTCTTACGAATAAATATAAATATCGTGTGAACACCCGATATTTGTTCGGTAAAAACCGAATGCGATAAAAAAACGTGCGGTACAATCTCGTGTGAACCAGGCCTTACGGTGAAACGTAGGGCCGAAAACAAAGAAAGAAAATGCAAGGAAAACGTAAATGGGCCGTTAACGATGCAATTACCATGTCCCACAAAATCGGGATAAAACTCGAATGAAACAACCAAAACTAAATCTATCGAAATTGATGCGAACAAATAGACTTTTCAAGAATAACACTCTACTTAGCTTCTTTTAATGGTTGCGGAACTCCTATCCGCCTTTTTCCGTCTATCACCTCGAATATTCCTCAAAACTGCTTCGCACCTCGAAACACTAATTTTTTCCTCCAGATTTTCTCAAAATTTTCCTTCAATTTTTCTACAAAAAAATTACTTTTTCTCAATTTTAAATTTCTTCCAAACTTTTTCGAATTCCAAAATCAAAACTTGTCGCTGGTAATGTTCTCCCAAGAGTCGACTTTCCATGCTAAACCTATTGTCACTTCGGCCTTTCCAGTCTCTCACACATTCATACAACCAGCCAATCGTTTTCGAGATCTTCAGTCACGGGATCACGGCTTCCTGGAAAGCTACGTGCTCTCCTCGAAAACCTTTGTTCCTCCGTTGTCGAATCTCATCGAAGCTTTACTCTCACACACACATTCACGGCCCTATCGAGGTAACCGTCGGAGCGGAATTTTCTCCGATTTCCTACGAATCGGACACATTTTGCTTCGAGGTAGTTCTCCAATCAGCTGGTCGGAAATTCTCTCCGACGAAATCCAACGCATGCCATTTGTATGCGATGTAGTACTTCTAATGGTTTTATTTTTGACGGATACAAACACAATTTTTTCCGAAGTCCTCCGACAAGTTATTGTTGCGGAAAGTGTTTTCTTTTTAAAGAAATATATAATTAAAAATGTAAGTAATTAAGAAATAAACTTTATTTACGTTGACTTGTGGACTTTTTGTTTCGCCTTGACGGTTTTCGCCTTGACGGTGGCGAGGGGGCTTAAGTTTGTTCCTCCAGCAATCCAGCTGCAGGGACAAACAACTAAGTAAAACCAACAAAAACAGGGATGTTCATCCAAATAATGAAAAATTATGGAAAAAGAAAAGTTTACAAATAATGAAATTCGAGTGGGGATATACACTCAAGTGTCGGCAGAGGTCACGGCTGCCGGCGAGGGCTTGGCTTCGGATGAGGCTAAGTCGCCAGTGACAAATGTAAGCAAAGAAATTAACAAACCAGTGTTAAAAAGACAATCCAACGCTCTCAACCTTTCAGCGACTCTTCTTCCTGCACTAGATAGCTTGGCTATTGACGGTAGGGAGACCTTGGACAGACTTCCCTCTATAGGAAGTCAAACCGAGGACGAGTTACTGAAAACTCGAATGAAACAACCAAAATTAAATCTATCGAAATTGATGCGAACAAATAGACTTTTCAAGAATAACACTCTACTTAGCTTCTTTTAATGGTTGCGGAACTCCTATCCGCCTTTTTCCGTCTATCACCTCGAATATTCCTCAAAACTGCTTCGCACCTCGAAACACTAATTTTTTCCTCCAGATTTTCTCAAAATTTTCCTTCAATTTTTCTACAAAAAAATTACTTTTTCTCAATTTTAAATTTCTTCCAAACTTTTTCGAATTCCAAAATCAAAACTTGTCGCTGGTAATGTTCTCCCAAGAGTCGACTTTCCATGCTAAACCTATTGTCACTTCGGCCTTTCCAGTCTCTCACACATTCATACAACCAGCCAATCGTTTTCGAGATCTTCAGTCACGGGATCACGGCTTCCTGGAAAGCTACGTGCTCTCCTCGAAAACCTTTGTTCCTCCGTTGTCGAATCTCATCGAAGCTTTACTCTCACACACACATTCACGGCCCTATCGAGGTAACCGTCGGAGCGGAATTTTCTCCGATTTCCTACGAATCGGACACATTTTGCTTCGAGGTAGTTCTCCAATCAGCTGGTCGGAAATTCTCTCCGACGAAATCCAACGCATGCCATTTGTATGCGATGTAGTACTTCTAATGGTTTTATTTTTGACGGATACAAACACAATTTTTTCCGAAGTCCTCCGACAAGTTATTGTTGCGGAAAGTGTTTTCTTTTTAAAGAAATATATAATTAAAAATGTAAGTAATTAAGAAATAAACTTTATTTACGTTGACTTGTGGACTTTTTGTTTCGCCTTGACGGTTTTCGCCTTGACGGTGGCGAGGGGGCTTAAGTTTGTTCCTCCAGCAATCCAGCTGCAGGGACAAACAACTAAGTAAAACCAACAAAAACAGGGATGTTCATCCAAATAATGAAAAATTATGGAAAAAGAAAAGTTTACAAATAATGAAATTCGAGTGGGGATATACACTCAAGTGTCGGCAGAGGTCACGGCTGCCGGCGAGGGCTTGGCTTCGGATGAGGCTAAGTCGCCAGTGACAAATGTAAGCAAAGAAATTAACAAACCAGTGTTAAAAAGACAATCCAACGCTCTCAACCTTTCAGCGACTCTTCTTCCTGCACTAGATAGCTTGGCTATTGACGGTAGGGAGACCTTGGACAGACTTCCCTCTATAGGAAGTCAAACCGAGGACGAGTTACTGGAAGACTCGAGTCACGAAGAGACTACGCTGAAGCCTACTGCACCCCTCAATGCTTCGAGGCAACGCAGTAACTACAGATCCTCTAAGCGATTCGTGAGTGCTACGGAGAAAAAAGACCCATCTTCTCTCAGTCCGAGAGACAGGGCCCTACTAAAAAAGCATAGGAAGTTGGTGAGAAACTATGAACGGCAGTTGGCAGAGTCTGCCACTGCACCCACTGTTTCCACCCAGCAGTTGAACGCTAAAAAGCCGGACAGCGAAAGAGTAAATGCTGCTACATCTAGGTCTATCCCTAAAAAGATAAACCGTGAACAGGCTGGCAACAACTCTACTGCTCGTACCGGCTCAAATCCGAATCTGGCGTCCTCCAGTAAGAAACAGCAGACCAACGCTATATCAAACCTGAAAGGGAATGAGAAAGCACAGGTAGGCAGCTCTTCTGGGACGAAGCCAGGTTCAATCAAGAGAGCAAGATAGATCGGAGGAGGCAACCAAAACTGTAGGCTCTAAAAAGCTTAAAACCAATAGTTTTGACACCACCCCGATCGATCTGCAGGTGGCCATAATAAGTCGAGACGACCCAGATGGGAAAATCACGGCAAAAAATTGGTTACTTGTGGAAAATGAAATCCTCAAAGCCATGATGGCGGCATCGGAGAGTGATAGTTCTGACGACTACACCTTTGATGGAGCTGGATGGCGGAAAGGCGTTAAAGTGGTATGCTGTGGGGACCAGAAATCTCGGGAGTTCCTCACTCACACAATCGCCAATATTGGCGAACTGTGGGAGGGAGCTTCTCTCGGGGTTCTTCCCGTCACATCTATTCCGCTTCGCCAGCAGGTTAATATATGGATTCCTCCTCCTGCCACGCACGAGGACTCATCCATAATTAAACTGCTGGCGAAACAGAATAAGGAGTTCTCCATACCCGAATGGAAGCTCCTTCATTCCAGGAAGAGCTTTAGCGGGGAAGGGAAGGACCTCTTGTTCGTAATTGACAAGATATCTGACCTTCTCCTCAAAGAGAAAGGGGACGTGCTGAGATATGGTCTCGGAACCGTAAGGGTAAGGAGGCATGATGGCAAAGGGGAGTCAAAAGCTGCTAGTGGTGCAAATTAATTTGCACCACGCCATAGCAGCAACGCACGACCTGATGCTCTTCATGTCTCAAGAGGCCGTGGATGTGGCCTTAATCCAAGAACCTTGGATTCGTAAGAATCAGGTACAAGGATTGAGGTCAAAAAACTATAACCTGTTCCACTCCACGTCCGAAGGTGAAATAAGAAGTTGTATTCTAGTGAAAAAGTCAATTAACGCTTTCTTTTTATCTAGGTACAGCAACAGAGACAACGTGGCAATCAGCGTTGAGACCAAGGAAGGCAACTTCGTCTTGGCATCAACGTACATGCCGTACGAAGAAGAAGACCCACCATCAAAAACGGTCCGCGACCTTGTGGGTTACACCATAACACGTGGGACACCTTTGGTGATGGGCTGTGATGCCAACGCACACCACACTCAATGGGGCGGTAAGGATATCAACAAAAGGGGTGAGTCAATTTTTGAATACATTCTCTGTTCTAACCTCATGTTATGTAATAAGGGTAATCACCCAACATTTCGAAACAAAAACAGGGAAGAAATTCTTGATCTCACTCTTATGAGTTATAATGATAAGATCTCTGTAGAAAACTGGAGAGTCTCACCTGAGGAATCCTTTTCGGATCACTTTAGGATACTCTTTACTTTAGACAGAAATCAAAATGATATTAAACCTTTTAGAAACCCTACTAGAACAAATTGGACAGAGTACACAAAATGGTTGAATGAACGTATCAACCCACCTGAGGAAGAAACGTTTTCGATAACCTCAACCATTGACACTGTTGTTCAAAACCTAACTAGTAAAATGAGAACGGCCTTTGAAAAAAAACTGCCCTATATCTCGTAACATTAAACCCACTAACCCACCATGGTGGAACAGTGAACTTAAGAAACGAAGAACAGGGGTCAGAAAACTTTTCAATGTAGCTAAGCTGAGCAAATTAGAGAAAGACTGGATTTCATACAGAGCCGAACTTAACTTATACACCAAAGAGTTAAGAAGGGCCAAGAAAGATTCATGGACTAGGCACTGTGAATCCATTGAGAACACAAGTGAAGCGGCGAGACTTCGAAAGGTTCTTACCTTTAACCCCACGAATCCAGGATACATTAAGCATCCCGATGGATCATGGTCGAATTCGAGCCAAGAAACACTTGAACTCTTCATGGAAACACATTTCCCTGGGTGTAAGAATCCTGAGATCTCAGGTTATTCACAACCAGACTACTTAGAAATTTTACAATCAACACCAGAATTGGAACAGGTTATCACAGAGCAGAAGATTATGTGGGCTATAAACTCGTTCAAACCCTATAAATCAGCTGGACCAGACGAGATTATTCCGGCATTTCTTCAACACGCTCTACAGATAATCACCCCATGGCTTAGGGTAATCTTCAAAAGTTGTGTCAAACTTAGATACGTCCCTACTAGCTGGAGAAAGGTTAAAGTTGTCTTTATTCCAAAAGCTGGAAAACCGACACACTCGACTGCAAAGGATTATAGACCTATAAGTCTCTCTTCGTTTCTCCTCAAGACACTGGAGAGAATTATTGATCTGCATGTCAGGGACCTTCTTAATCCAAACATTTTGTGCAGCTACCAACACGCTTACCTCAAAGGTAAGTCAGTGGAGACTGCATTGCACGAAGTCGTTACACAAATTGAGAAAAGTCTCGAACACAAAGAACACACCCTTGCAGCATTTTTGGACATTGAAGGAGCGTTTAACAACGTAAAAACGGAGTCCATTAAATCTGCTCTGGAAGAGGTTGGGGTTGAGTCTGCCATTGTGGACTGGATTTATACCATGCTCAATGGTAGAATCATAAGCTCCCAACTTGGAGATACGATTGTTGAGAAAACAGTAACAAGAGGCACTCCACAGGGAGGGGTGATTTCGCCTCTTCTTTGGGTCCTGGTTGTTAACAAAATTCTTACAAGATTTAGGAATCAGGGCATTAAAATCGTGGCCTATGCAGACGACATAGTAATTTTGATATCGGGTAAGTACCTTACCACCATCAAAGATATTATGGAATCCGCACTCAAAGAACTATCTTCGTGGGCAGTACAAAACGGTCTTGGGGTTAACCCCTCAAAAACTGAGCTAGTTTTGTTCACGAATAAAAAGAAATTAGAGGACTTTACTCCTCCAAGGCTTAATGACATTCCTTTGAAACTTTCCAAAGAAGCTAAATATCTTGGCGTAATCCTTGATTCCAAGCTAACATGGAAACAGAACACAGAGGAAAGAATGAAAAGAGCACTATGCGCTTTCTATACATGCAAGAAAACCTTCGGTACACGGTGGGGAATGCGACCGCACGTCATCCAGTGGATGTACACGGCGATTGTTCGTCCTATACTAACCTATGGTTCTATTGTTTGGTGGAAGGCTGTTGAAAAAGTAAGCTATCTCAAAAACCTGAACAAGGTACAGAGACTAGCCTGTATAGGAACAACGGGGGCTCAGAGGTCTACGCCACAAGCAGGGCTGGAAATTATTTTAAATCTTCCGGCACTTGACGAGTACATAAGATGCACAGCAGCCAAGAGCGCACTTCGACTCAAAGAACTGGGCTCTTGGAAGCAAAGCACCTATGGTCATGGGTCTATCCTCCAGAGGTATGACACAGTGGCCGCACTTGATGTGACGACTGACTACATACCACCTTTTATAGATTTTAATAAACACTTCTCTATTTTAATACCCCAAAGGCATGGCTGGGAACCCAACTCACTTACCAGGGAACAGGGTATCTCATTCTACACCGATGGATCGAAAATGGAAGAAGGAACGGGAGCTGGGGTGTTTTGTGAAGCTCTGAATATTAGATATTCGTATAAACTCCCAGATGAGTGTAGTGTCTTTCAGGCTGAGATTTACGCTATTGAAAAAGCGGCAGAAATGGTACAAACGAAGAAACTGAACTCGTCGGAGATCACATTTTTCGTTGACAGCCAAGCTGCTATCAAAGCTTTAGCCAGTGAGACTATAAGATCCAAAACTGTAGCAAAATGCCGAGGCAAACTGAATGATATTTGTGACACTAACCGAGTCAAACTCTGCTGGGTTCCTGGACATAGCGATATAGAAGGGAACGATATAGCAGATGAACTGGCAAGGAAAGGGTCAGTATCAAATAGAAACAGTAGTAGCCATTTAGATATGGGACTTAACATCCCGATCGGCGTGATTAGAACGAAAATAGACCTAATAACAAAAGAGCAAATCAATAAATCCTGGAGGACTAGGAACGACTGTGTTATCTCTAGAAGTTTATGGCCTAGAATTAATGAAAAGGAATCTCGGTATATTTTATCACTGAGTAAAAAGAATATTAGAATCTTGATAGGTGTACTAACGGGCCATTGCGCCATTGGCACAATGGCCATCAGACTGGGTGTATTTGCACCCGATTTCTGCAGGAGCTGTCAAGACGTAGAGGAAATAGAAACCATTCAACTCCTGCTCTGTGATTGTCCAAACCTCCAAACAAATCGACTCCGTTATTTTGGAAACAGGTTTTTTGAAGAACTGGAAGATCTGGCACAGGTCTCAATGGCAAACATGAGAAAATTCATAGAAAGCACAGGCTGGTTCGCAAACGATCCAGTCTATGTGAACCATTAGTTTGGGTGCATCTCTGCCTTCTTTTTTTTTAAGGGGATCACAATGGACCAATAGGCCCCCGTGTACGCAACAGCCTCTGTGCTGTGCACGCCCCTCTTAACCTAACCTAACCTAAGCCTAGTACGCTGCTGATGCGAAACGAAATTTTTAGTTGGTCTCCAACAAGACAACGAAATGCTTACGAAAACACAGCGAAAAAATATTCATTGACAGTTACACCAATTCAAAACCAATGCAACTGAAAGAAAAGAACACAGACAGCCACGCTGTAATGAAAGAAACAACAAAAATACACACGAAAAACACAATTGTCATTTTTCCGCACACGATAAATGGCCTGGGTAATTAATTGTGTGCGAAAAAAGAGTGTCGACTTCTCCAAAAAATATGCAACAATTTTCAATTTCGTTCATCGAACAGCGTATTGCAGAACGAAAAGTGATACTAAATTTTTCGTTTATGATTTCGTTGTCATTTTTGTATGGGATTTTTCGTTTCGCATCAGCAGCGTACTAGGCTTTAGACCGAACGAAAAAATAACTCCCCAGCAATATGAGCGGATGGCAGGGTGAATTAAACACTCAAATGATCTCAAATTCCGTGATATGGGATCCGCGGGAGCTTATCTAGGGAGGGGTGAAAACCAATTTCGGCTAACACGATTTTCCTCGAAGTTGCATTCATATTTTTTTTGATGCACTGTTTCTCGCAAAGGCCCCAGTTGTGGACTGCAAGACTTTGATTTTTTTAATAGTCTTTAATGAAGCTTTCGACGCCTATATTTCTTTTTTTGCTATCGTTCACACCAGTAGCGTATAGCTACCGCTGTTTCAGCCGTATCAATGATACGGGGCCTCCAAGATAAAGGGGGCCCCACGATACAGAGGACTCCATGTGTGTAAGAAATTTTTCATTGAGATGAATACGACACATTTTTAAAATGTACTTATATCTTTTGCGTGTGTCTTTTCGCTAGTTTTCCTATAGGTATCCTATGTAACTATCTTCATCCTACCAACTAAAGTAGCCGTTATTGTAACGTGCAACCACTTTTTTTGTATTGCCAGAAGCCCGGGAAAATTAGACGAAAATATGGCACAACTAGGAAAAATTCTTAAAAAACTGAATTTAGATGTGGAGCTTCGTTTTAACGTCTTAAGCATTGAATTAAAAGTTCCTACTCTTAATTTGGGCTCAGGCTTATATTTTAAGGGGTAAGCAAATGTTAATATGCACTAAAAAAATAGCTTACTTTTTACCCTACAAGAGATGAAAAACCTGCAAGAACTTCATGGCCAGTTTAGTCGAAAAAAAAATTATTAAAATTTCGTTAGAGCGACAGATTGTGAAAGAAGCGTGCTACGTGCCACACTACGACTGCGACACACTGGGGTTAATCTAAATACTGAGCACACTGAGCGTTTAACCGTGTTTTTCTCAAGATTTGTTGCTCTGTCGAAAAAAATGTTATTATCTTTTTTGTGTACAACTTCATGAGTTAAATTTAAATCTTTGAAAAAAAACGGTTTTTAAGGTATTTATAAAAACCCTGTATTTTGTCCCTTTTGTCGTACAAATAAAAGGCAACCATTGAATCGCCAAAACTTCAAAACTAAAGCTCATATTACACGGTCAACGTTAATGGTCAACGCATTGAATCCTTGACGTCCCCAGAAACATCGTCAATTTCAATTTACACAGCAGAACGAAGCTTGCGTTGACCCTCATAGCAATCTAGAAAATTTTAAAAATTTAAATTTGTGACAACGAGAGTGTCAACGCAGCCACCAACGCTTCAGACAGTATTCTGCGTTGATTATCACACGACAACTCAACTTTGGGACAGAATTTGACGTCTCTTTGACGCCAGACAAAGACACCGACGGATCGAAAACTGATGATGGGGTGGGTGGTGGTGTGTACTCAGAAAGACTAAAATTAAGTCTCTCCTTCCGTCTTCCTAATCATTGTAGCGTGTTCCAGGCGGAACTTATGGCGATCAAAGAAGCCTTATCTTGGCTGAAAGAAAACGTGTTATCAACTACAGATATCCGCATCTTCTCGGATAGTCAAGCAGCTTTTAAATCTCTGGAATCGGTCTCTACCAACTCTTTAACAGCCCTAAATTGTCGTTCATCTCTGCTGGAGATGGCGCAGCAGTTTAACATTCACCTGTGTTGGGTGCCGGGGCATAGAGACATTCCAGGTAATTGTAAGGCCGACGAACTCGCTAAATATGGAACAACTCTACCTCTTCTACCTAGTAAGGCAGATATTGGTATTCCCATCGCTACATGTAAACTTATGCTGAAGCAAGATGCTTTAGAGAGAACAAACCTTAGGTGGAACAATATCACCACTTGCTGGGCAACAAAACAAATCTGGCCAGTAATGGATTTTAAGCGGTCTAAATGTTTGATATCTCTAAGCAGATTGCACATTAGCTCCATGATAGGTGTCATAACCGGACACTGTCTTATAGGCAAGCACGCAACGCGTCTTGGCGTATTCTCTAACGATTTTTGCAGAAGCTGTATGGACGAGGAAGAGGTAGAATCGATTCCTCATCTTCTATGCACTTGTCCTGCTCTATCTCATAGGCGAAGACTCCATCTTGGAGATTTCTACTTCAATGATCCTAGTGATTTAGTAAATGTTGACATAGGTAGTCTGTTACGCTTCATATGAAGCTCCAAATGGTTCATCGAGTAGGGAAAAAGGCTTCCCAGATTCTTGTGGTATCACAATGGGGCAACTTATGGTCTAAGTGTGTCAGTTTTCATGACTGACAGCCACTTCAACCTAACCTTGACGCCAGAGTCATCGCACTGACCATTTGTGTTGACCGTCTAATCGTAGCTTAACTTATTTAAAGTTCCTGGTATGTTATACCTACTTTTAAAAAAAGTTGATGGAAGTTTATTTTGCAGGAAACAAAAAAGGTATTGCCACAGTCAAGAACAAGGGGCCCCTAAAAAAATTTTGATACGGGCCCCTGAAGTGTCCGCTACGCCACTGGTTCACACCTAAAATCTGCTGTGGGCTCTCGGTCTAAAAGGTTTTTTTTTTCAATTTATTCTTTTTTTGACACTTCAAACGGAAACAAAACACATATGTTTGGAAATAGGGAGGGGACTTTGTTCGATAGTTTGATTTAAAAATCGGTGCATCGGTGAATTACATTTCTTAAAATCACTAGCGCATTATAGTTGAAAAAATTACTTTTGATTAACAATAAATTACACTCTCTCACCGATTTTTCATGATTTAAGACGCTTATGGTGTTTATTTAATAAAAAATTATAGAAAATACATCGCATTTTCGATATATCTGTTAATTTGCACATCTCTGCCTGGAATTTATATCCATCGCAATGCGTCGTCGCATTTCTGTAAAATTTCTTCCGATGAAAGCTACTTCAAACCGAAATTGAATTTCCGAAGAAGGATGCGTTGCGGAGACTATTCCGCTCCGACGGTTACCTCGATAGGGCCGTCAATGATTCAGCAAGTTGTTGAATGTCTTTCCAAAACTTGCCGAATCCAAATGGCCGAGTTCAGAACCCTTTCAACTTTTTCGAGAAAATTTAAAAGAAATAAAATCGAGAAAAAGTTTCCTTCTAGGCATTCTCCTAGTTACTCTAAAATGATCGCATGTGATTCGAAGCGCGAAGCAATCTCTCCAAAACTAATTACTCGAGGTGAGAGAGGAACACATTTCTTTTAATGCTATGTTTCCACCAAAGGTTTATCTCAGATTAGATTTAATAAATCTTTTTGGTGTTTCCACCGCACAAAAAGATTTAAAAAAGATTAAATTTGACAGCACCTTCAAAAATGCAAATGGCGTTCCAATTTTTCTTATGAAGTGCGAATGAGACAGAACGTTTGATTCGTGTGAAACAATGAAGAACTGAATGCGAGTCTCGAATGAATCGTTCAGCACTATGTAAAAATAGGTTAGTTCGATTTGTAAAACTATTTGTCCTAGGAAGATTTAACAAGATTAATTTCTAATCTTCATGATTTACGAAATAAATTTGTATGGTAAATCTACGAGATTTAAAGGAGATTTAAGGTTAATCTCATTAAATCTCAGATTAGCGCTAGGTGGAAATGTAGCATAATCCTAAGATCTACTCATTTCTTTTTTTTCCGCGTGTCAATTCCAATAGATCTACTATTTAAAATATTAAGTTTTAGGAATTTAAAAACACTTTAACAACCCATTTACTCACAAAATATTGAATTTACGTAAGCTAAATTAAAGTTGAGGATGATTTGATGCTTGGTTTGTTGAGTTATAAGTAAGAGTCCGCCTGAGCTCATCCGCTGGCACATCGACGAGACCGCCCGTCTTCTTGATAATTAGGGTTTGTGGATTTTGGATCCAACTGTTCCACTCAAAGCGCAAATCGATCGAAACCCTGTTTTTGTTCCTTTTCCAAAATACTTTAAGAGTAGGTCTCTGGCTGATGGACGCCAGGTATCTACTAACTCTACAAGCATTTTGGAGCTGCAACGAAAAAAGGAAAGGCTAAAAAGGGTAAGTGATATAGAATAGGCAGATGAAACTTGTTGTGGTAAATTTTACCGCAACAAAACTATCAATAACAAGTATGATATTCTTGCTGGTATAACATAGTTTTCTCTAGGGTTAAGTTAAGCCCCGAGAATTCCGTGGGTTGTTTTTGTATTTAACATGTAAACTGTTTAGCACTGACATTTTTTTGAAAAAAAAAAACAAGCTGTGTTATATTAATATTTTTAAAAAAACATCCGATTTTAACTAAAATTTCAAAGTTAATTATTTTTTGATCTTTAACTTTCGAAAATTATCTATGTGTAGTTATCGATAGCTTTATATGTACACAATTTTATGTTACAGAGAAAACTCAATTGCGGATTGGGTCCCATTTCGTGTAAAGGAAGCTGCACCAATCATAAAAAATAAAATTAAACATCAACAAAAACTCAATTTTTTATCTTATTTTATATTTATTTATATATCTCTCTAATAAGTGTATATAAATTAAAATAAATAAATACATTATATATATTTTCTTTTTTTGTTTACTTTTACGTTTTAGTTTTTATGTTTTTTGTTATTTTTTTACTTTTTATTTTATATATTTTTAATAGGTTTTCTTGTCTTTGTATTTTACGTTCGCCTTCCTACCATTCTCGCATTATTATTATTATTTTTTTTGTTCAACATAGTTTCAACTTTTGCATATTCAACAAAACAATACATATAATCATAACAGATGACTTTCGAGACACTTCTGGTCTGATTTCTCATAGTATAATCTCAGCATTCAACTTTGTTTGTCCATTCCCGCTGTTTGGATGATGAGAATAAGTTAACACTTTTTTTATCATTTGTTCGTTTCGATCCCCTCTCTTGGTAATAGTGTAGATGTAAATTTTTTAAAACTAATAATATTTTCTCCTTATTTTTTCTGAATTGTGGATGTATTATATTAAGCTATATATATTTGTTTATTATTAACTAATCTAACTGAAAAATTCCGCTCATTTCTTACACATAAAATTAATACATAAAACCTTGTACATTAAAAATGTACCTTTTATGCATGCTACATGCATTTTTTTCTGATGATTTTGTATACTCGTTTTGTTTTGTTTTATTTAATTTAGAATAAATATATACTTTTTCTTGTTTATTTCTATTTGTTTACTTCTCTATAATTTATGTGTTTATGGTTTATGTGTTTTTTTTCAGTTGGAAGAATGTGTTACCCAGTTCTGGAATCTAATGGAGATCTCAAGAACTTAGTAGCTTTCCCTTGTTTTTATTATTTTTATATTTAGTGTTCTGAGGAAAAGAAAAAACAAGTAATAAGTGTATTTTTTATTTGTTTTAATAAATGCAACAAATTAATAAAGAAAATCAAAAAAAAAAATATAATAATTTCGGAAACTCGAAATTTTTCTTAAATTTAATAAAGAAAACAGAATTTTTTAGTATGAAATGGTGCATAGAGATAACATTCTATATATATATTTACCAAGAAAAAAAGAAATATAGAAAATTTTTAGTTTAAACAAAAAAAAATTAAAAAAAGAGAGAAACAAAAATATATGCGAAGTCAAAATCATAAGTATGTAGTTACGATCATTTCATTACTAAATAATTAATAATTTTAATAATAAATAAATAATATAATGGCTCAGAAAAAATAAAATTTCTGTTACTTAAAATAATGATTATGCAATTGAGAGCGGATAGGCTCTGATGCGGGAGAGAGTTGCCAACTTGACCAGACCGTCTTTTAACTTGGCTGTATATGGATTGGGATGTATGACAGTTGAGATGGAGTCGTAAGAGAATATCACTTCAATTTAACATCTTCATATCTCTGATCCAGGCTAAAACATTAGCCTATGTGTGTTTTATAATCATAATAATAATAATAATATAAACTTAAATGTTTGATTAGCTATTGTGTTGCATTTGGAAATAAATTAGGAATCGAATTAGAAATCTAGGTGCATTGATTTTTTTGTATGTCCTTTTTCACATAATACCGCCTGCACTTTAAATACGATTTCATGTTTTCTTTTATTTCTGTTTTTTGTTTTATATATATAAACAAGAATGTCTATAATATTTGCGTTATTATAGACGTTTTTTATATCTTTTGCTTAATCATAGTATTTTCTGTTCTTAATTTTTGTTTCATTATTTTCCTTTTGGTATATTTTGTTGCATTTTTTTTGTGTAAAATGGACCGGAAATTATTATTATTTTTATTATTTTATTATTACGACATTATTTTTATGTTTGATGCTGGATTAGCGTGACGGTCGGGATCCCTTGTAGTTAGGGTTGGGGTGCCTTGGTTGCACTTGGCGTGGTGCTGAAAATGTTCAATGATAAAATATTATTGAGGTAAAAGCAAACAAATATTTAATACAATGCCAGAGAAAATGGAACCAATTGCTGCATGGTTTGGGATTGGACAAAATCAAAATTTCAGCCACGAGATTTATGAAAAAGTGGTAAAGAAGGTAGTGGAGAGAAAAGAACTGCAACAAGTAAATCGTAATATGAGCCACTGTAAGCATTCACTGTCATAGACATTTTCAAGCGGTTCATCTCTTGATCCGAGCCAAATCGAAGCCTCTGTGCTCATGCCACTGGAGCAAGAAAAAAGTAGAATACACCAGAGTTTCTTAGAGGCTGCAAATGTCAGATGGTCATCCATCGACACTTGTCGGGTTTCTAGGAATCTATGGCCAAATATTTCAAAGAAAAAAACTGATTACTTACTCAAGCTAAGCAGGCCTCAATTATCTCTCATGGTTGGTGTCCTTACGGGCCACAACTCAATGGGAACCCACTTGAACAGAATGGGCATCAGCTCATCGGACTTATGTAGAGGGTGTCATGATGAAGAGGCAGAGGAGGGCTCCCCTCACTTCCTTTGCGAATGCCCCAGCCTAGCTAGAACCAGAAAAGAGGCCCTTGGAGAATATTTCTTCGACGAACTGGGCGACATCTCTGTCTTGCCACTAAAGAACATTCTGAAATTCATTCAGAACTCAGGATGGTTCAAGGAGGCCCCTAACACCTAAAACTTCCTATTAACTCCCTCCCTATCCCTCCTCACTAACCACCTATACCCCGGGGAGCGCAATGGATCCTACGAGATCCGAGTGAGATGGTGCGGCTTGCCGTATTATCACCCCTTCCAACCTAACCTAACCTAGACATTTTCAGATTAATTTCAGAGAGAGTTGCCTCCGGCTCACATACACGAGCTCATATTTTTTCTTTGATTTAAGGTTTTGTGTTAAATGAGTTAAATGATTCGTTTCCTACTATCTCTTTACTCTTGTACTCGACAAGCATAAAAGCCTTATTTATCTGGATCAAATCGAGACGAAATTTGTAACGAAGAACCTAAGTTGAGGAGTTAGTTTGAGACTTGCAACTATAAGCCATTCTGGTATGTGTGGTCCTCATGAATGGAGGGGATCTACAGTACTCCTAAAAGAAAAGTTTTACAGAGGCTGGGAGTCAATCACCGGACCTTCGGCGTGACTGTCCAACGCTAAAATAGAGTAGCATGGTATTAAGAAGACATGATATGATATTCATCGTTGAATTTCTTGTTCGTTCTGCGCATCTACGTAATTTGCAATTTTTGGTCAAAAACAAAAAACAGAAACAAAAACAAATACAAAGAGAATTGTATAACTCGTTGACATAATGCGTGAGAGAGATAGGATAACGACATGCGCTATTGGCGAATGGAGTCACGGCACCTAGCAGTCAGCGTGTGTAGCCTACTTGTGAGATAGATTTTTTTCCGATTTGACATTCAATGCATTTCCCATAAGAGAAAACCAAAAAATGCTGTTGAAAACTTTAATTTTACTAATTAATTTTATATGAATACTTATCTAAATTATAGTTGCATAGCAATAACAAATAATGTTACTTTGTAAATCAAAAAGAATATGTATCCATACTTATGAATAATTTCCTTTATTTTGCAGATGAAAAATGTAAACAAACCTGTATTGTTGTTGTTGCTTTCCAAAATGGATTCATGTCGTCAGCCAAAATGATATCATGTGCGTAGTCAGGGAAGGAGGTTTAAGAGATTAGGGTCAATTATTAAGAAAGTTTATAATTATATAATTATAATTTTATTATCATTAGAAAAAGCTCACTAGGTAAGCTTTGTGAAAATGTTTGTATAAGGATAAATGTAGGTATGTAATATTTGCATCTATTTATGCTTTGCGTTCGTGTATTTGTACTCTCCTTACAGAAAGAGGACTTAAATCTTTTTGCCCCGTTTGTGAAATAAGTTTTTAAAATGTATTTTATATTTAGAAACTAGTGAAACCTAGGGGCTAGTGACACCCCTAATTGAATATAATATAGAGGATTTTATTTTTTGATTATATTTTGTATTTGTATATGAAGTTAAAATTTAGTTTTTCTTTTTTTGCGTTTAGGCTATTTACCTACCCAGATTTTTTTTTTAAATAAATTTGATAAAAAGTTTTAAAAAATGATAACACTATCTGAATAGGTATTTCTTATCTTTGGCATTGCTCGATTTTACAACAACAAAAATGCTTCATAGTTTTCAATTCTGAGTTAAATTTTTCAATTCATAGTTTTAAAATATCCTTCGAAAATAAAAGCATTTTTTTAATTAAATTTAGCAAGAAAATTTATTCACAAAAAAAATTAACTATTCGTAGAACCTCGTTTTAACAACAAATAAGTATATTTTATGAAGAAAAGAGAAAAATTCATGTTTTAAATAATCCTGACTACGTCCCTGTGTAGCTTTTTTCTCAATCGAGCAATGTTGTTGTTGCTTCTAGTTGTAGAGGTGTTTTGTTTACATTTTTCATACAAAAATTAAAGTTTTTAACAATCAGTTTTGATATATTTTACGTTTGATTTATAAACTCATATGTTTTTTCATTCTATTTCACTCATAATATGAATACCCATTCATATAAAAGTTATTAGGAAAATTAATGTTAATAAGACCATGTTTTGCATTTCTCTTATGGGAAATACATTGAACGTCAAATCGAAAAAAAATCTATCTCACAAGTAAGCTACCTGCACTGACTACTAGTAGGTGTGGAAAGCAACTTACCAGGTGTCAATATCATACCATGTATTCTATATACCTTGACTGCACAGCGTAATGGTTTGTGCATTGAGCAGTCATGCTGAAAGTATGAATTGCTTTTGAGTAGAACATTTTGCATGGATAATAATGAATAAAACGCACTTCCGGTGCGTTTTTCGACTATGAATTGATAAGTTTAGTTAAGTTCGAAAAACTACACCTAAACTAAAGAACTTGACCAGATATGGCGAAAATATAGAGTTGCTTGATTTTATAAAGTTGAATGGGTTTGGCAAAACGAATTTGAAACACCCTGTTTCTCGAAATTTCGAAAATTTAAACTACTGAAATACTAAGCCATATTATTCACACTAGGTGAAAATAAGGTTTAAATGAATTTTAAACCTGTTTTATAATATTCACTCAAAACGCGCATTAAACTTCGTTGGCTTTAAAATACATTAAAACTGGGTGTAAAATTGTTTAAACTTGACCATACACCGATTTAAAACACACTGAGTGTCAATAAATTGACATTTGCCAGCATGTATTTTCTTTTGCTTCGTTTTATGTTGTTGTTTCAAATTTGAAAAACAAAATCAAGTTACTCTAGCTATTGCCGTTTGAACACAATTGTTTTTGTATTTGAAATCAAAACTGAAATTATTTGTAAAAACTTCAAATGTGATTTTGCTTGGCTAAAATGAGTGAATGTACTGAAAATTTCACTCAATTAATCCTGTTTTTAATTTAAACCTTGGTTAAAAGTGAGTTAAGTCTCAAAAGTTCAACCCAAGCGCATAATATTCACTCTTTAAACTCGGTAATAAACCCTATTTATTAAATTTTGTCGCGAGTAACCCGCTTCAATTTTAACTGCTCTCCAGGGAGCTGTTAAAGTAGTTTAACCCGGGTGTAAACTAGATTTTCAGTACAGTAAAAATTGTGTGCTTCGGTGAAACTATTGAGACTTAACTCACTTTTAACCAACTTGTTACTTTAAAACCGGATTAATTGAGTGAATAATATGGCTATAAGGAGTTCATCTACCTCGGAGTTTACATTAACTCCGTGAAAGATATTTAAGTGAAGATACCAAGAAGAATTACTCTAGAAAACCGCACGCTGCTATTTCCGTTTTTCTAAACAAATGGGTTCAAAACTTCTTACCCATAAGATGAAAATCACTTTTTACAAAAATCTTATACCGCCAGTTCTACTTTATGGCGCAAGTGTTGAACGATAAGCAGAAAAGGAGAGCTGATACTGGGCACTTTCGAACGAAAAACTCTTTAACGGATATTTGGTCCTGTTTGGGATGAGGGCGTATGAAGGAGAAGATGCAGTAGCGATCTCTATGAGCTTTACTAACAGCCATATTATTCACTCAATTAATCCGGTTTTAAATTAACACCTTGGTTCAAAGTGAGTTAAGTTTCAAAAGTTCAACACAAGCGCATAATATTCACTCTTAAAACCCGGTCTTAAACGCTATTTATTAAACTTTGCCGCGTTTAACCCGATTCAATTTCAACTGCTCTCCAGGGAGCTGTTTAAGTAGTTTAACCCGGGTGTAAACTAGATTTTCAGTACATTCACTCATTTTAGCGAAGCAAAGTCATATTTGAAGTTTTTACGCACATATGTACATTATTAAAGATAAAATAAAAAAGCAACAAAATAAAATGGATTTTATAAATGAAATGGTAATGTCTTCGTCGTCAGAAGATGAATTTCTGGACTAGATGGAGAATCAACGTCGTTCTCGTCGAGTGTACCGCATGTACAAGCGGGCTTGCGTCGGTGATTATGATGTGAATTTCCGGAATTTTTCGGTTTGGGAAAAAAGTTTCTCTTTTTTTATCATTTTCCCGCTCCGTATTATTGCTTCCTTAACCATCACCTTTTGTTTTGCAATTCGACATTCATTTATGTATTATAAATTGAGATAAATTAATAGACAATTATTTCACTGTTTTGATTTGTTTTTTTTTTTTTCAAACGCCAACTCGATTTTTTAAATTTTGAACGATAAAATTTTAAAAACAACAACAAGAAATGAAGAAACAGGAAACACGTGCTGGCAAATGTCAAATAAATGACATTCTGTATGTTTGAAATCGGTGTATAGTCAAGTTTAAACAATTTTACATCCGGTTTTAATGTATTTTAAATCCACCGAGTAGAATGCGCGTTTTGAGTGAATATTATGAAGAAAAGTTTAAATTGAAAAGTTTAAAAAATGCGAGTTAATAAGACAGGTTTAAAATTCACTTAAACCTTACTTACACCTGGAGTGAATAATATAGCTGTAAGGTATGGACTAGTTCAAAAGTTAATGACGGCCACATCGGGCGAATGGACAACAATGCTCTAGCTAGGAGAATCCCCAGAGAGCCCCAGGCTTATGGCGACAAGGAAGACCGAAACTCCGGTTTGAAAACCAATTCATCGCGGATGCCGGGACGCTTTGTCTCAATGACTGGAAGCAGGGTTCTCTGGATTATGGAGGATGGAAGGTCGCTACGTCTCAGGCAGTGACCTAAGTGTTTGACTAATTTAATCACGGATACATTAATAGAGGAATAATTAACTAGGCTACAAAAAATTAAAAGTTCAAGTGAGCTCCACTCCGAAATGCTGTCGTAACTTATAAAACAAATCCCGCAGCTTTAACTTTGAAAAAGAAGAGGCTGTGCTCCGCTATAAACTCAAACAACGATGCCAGAGCGGGGATCAAGCGAAGAATAACTTTTTCAAGTCGCGATTCTTCGGGAACGGTTACGAATCAGGGTCCAATGACTCTATAAATAGGGTAAGTGCTTTCATCTGCACAAGAGGGTACTACATCGAACCATTTTCATCCAATTGAACACATCTTTAAGGTGGACTTCACTCGGGTACTCTTTTTTGGGGTTCTCAATTAAAATTTTACTAGGAAAATCACCCGATGCAAGCATTCATGTAGACAAAAATAAAAACTTAAAGTTTTGAATATTTTTTCACAAACCTGATATCATCATATTCATCGCCGGATACATTCCTGTAATCGGTGCCATTTGTGGTCTCAAATCACTCGGTGGAGATCGACGGTTGTTTTGTAGAGCAACAGTTGGCTTAAATGGAAAATCAAAAAGTCAAACACAAACTAAACAACAAAATTCAAGTTTTTAGTTACATGCGCAAAATATGTCTGTCCATATTTGATGTAAACACCAGCTGGAGCACCGGGGTGGTTATAGGCTCCAATGAGTGGTTGATGACAGCCGGCTGTCGCTTCATTAGCAGCCGCTGCGGCTGCTACCACGGCAGCCGCTTGAGCGTTTTGCGCTGCGGCATGCATCGGTGGAATGTGCGCTCCTCGCGTTATATACACCGGTGATGACTGCTGGTTATCGGAAGCAGTTGCAACATACGATGGAATTCCTCCGCCGCCACCTGTGTAGCTTGACACAATACTGTTGGGCGAGTTGTTGTTACTTTCATTTGAGTTAGCACTTGGTGAATTTCGCTGACTGACGCTACGGCGAAATTCAAGATTGCTTGGTTTCTGTCGATATCCAGAGGATACTCGAGGTTTGCTTTCAGAACCATTCTGTGTACTTTGGTTGCTGTTATGGTTTGAATCTGAACGACCTCCATTTATTCCCATGTGAGGACTGTTCAATAGAGAGTTTTGTGATTTATCTGCACCGTTTATGCGTTTTGACTGACCCATGTGCATTGGACGCTGTCCTTGAAGGCCGTTCGACGACATCATAGACTGGTTAGAAATGTCATTTGATGTGACCGGAGGCTTGTTATTGATATTACTGTTTGGTGTTCCATAAAGCGATGATGATGAATTCTGCCGTCCATTTGAAGAGTATCCACCACCGTTTGAAGACTTGTTCTTGTTCATTCCTCCTACTCCGTTGTTATTTCTTTTCTCATACGAATGAGAAGAACCCCCACCTGTATGTTGTGCGTCCGTAAAGCTTTGGTAGTGGTTCTGAATGGGTGAGTTATAGTTACTTGACAGAATTGGAGGAGTTGCGAAGAGAGGAGGATTGCGCTGATTGTGGTGCGACAGTGAATGAGGGGTACTCGGAGCGGACTGCGCTGTGCCGGTGTTGGCGGCAGCATGATTTGAGCTTACATTCGTATGCACAGTATAACCCGTCGGTTGAGGTGGTTCTACAGGGATCGGCCCATTGTTTGAAGTCAAGGGAGGATGATTGAATAGAGAACTGATCACAGCGTTTGGTTGATGAGGGAGTGGAGTGAGCACACCAGTGGCGGCCGCTGCGTTCGCGGGCGTCGTTGTACTTTGGTGAGTATATGGAAGCATATTTGAGGAAAAGACTGCATGCTGTGGAATGGCGTACATTGTTGGACCGTTGAGTTCGGATGCAAGTGCAAGTGGAACACCTGGTCCCAATTGATACGTTGCATTTCCCGATGTGACAGAATGGCTATTGCCTTGCACGCTATTCTGTTGGTGGTGGGGCGGAGTTGCTCGTTTTCCACGACCGCCACCTCCTCCTCCACTGACGGTGTGGCTATTATTATTGTTTGGGGCACTTGAATGATTATTTGCATTTACTTGACTTACAGTCGTTGCAAGGCTTGTCGATACACCGTTGGGTATTTGAAGTGGTGCCGTTGGTTGTGGAATAATCGATGAAGGAACCGCATTTGCAAGGGTTTGCTGAGGCACATAATACGTCATAGTTTGGCCCCAATAGCCTTTATATTATAAAAAATTAAATGAAAAATTAGTTATTTAGCCTATAAATTTTCGTTTTCTTTTTTTTTACCATTATATGGATACGGGTATCCTATGGGATAGGTAGTAGTCATTGGATATTGCTGCATTTGTCCACTGGCTGCTGCAGCAACTGCCGCTCCGCTAGCAGCAAATTGATCGCTAGAGTACACGACTTGGCCTGGATAAATAGGTGCCCCGGTAAATTGTGTTGTTGGGTAAGCAGCTACTGGAAGCATTGCAGCTCCGCCTGTAGGTTGATAAATAGTTTGTGAACCAGGCTGCAATAAACTATTAGGATCACGTTGCTGAGACGGATCAAATACCGGCATGAAATAACCCTGCATTTCATTATCCTGAAAACAATAACGAAATCAGTAAGCTAACGAATTATAATAGAAAAAATAATAATACTACCATTGGCGGAGGATAAGTGTACACCATTCCTTGGGGAACTGCATAAACACTACCATCAGGCTAAAACAAAGTATAGTTTGAATTGAGAAATAATAAATTACATAATTATGTATATCGAAGGAAGGAATCAAATTTGGGAAAAAAGCAACAGGTAGAGCCGACACATATTTAGATTTCAAAGCTTGCAGCTTAGAGGTTTGATAAAGTTAAATAACAAAAAAAAAAAACTGTGTGTGTCAGCTCCGACGCACGACTGGAGTTTTCTCCTTCAGATCGATTGTCTAAATAGTACAGAAAAGGCTTACTAAACCTATATATTTTATACAGTAATCCATATATGAAGGTATACATATCTTAATCAGAGAATATCAAATAAAGAGACCAATCCTTTGTACGTTTCACCCTCCAAAACTCATTTGTTTACATTGTTGTATTTATTTCATTTTGTGTCGAAGAGTAGATGTGAATTGCAACATTAATCGTTTTTCTTTTTTATATCAGAAAAAAACTCTGAACAGAGTCCGAGCATTTCGAGCATGTTCTGAACATCAGCTGGGCAAGTTTTCTCTGAGCGCCCTGAACCAGTTTTGAAATACACCTGAACACTAGCTGTCAAATGCTAAGTGTTCAGCATTGAACTCCGTCTGCTTAGTCATTTTATTCTTAGCTCATAGAGCGCGCTCTGAACAAACTCAGAACACACTCAGAACGAAAAAAGAAATACAAATTTTTAGCTCTGAACGCTCAGAGCTAAAAAAAGAAACACAACTTTTTGTTTGACGGTTCAGGCTCTGCTCTGAATTAAAAAACAAAAACCCCTAATAACAAGACCTGTGCTGAATGACGAGTTGATTCTATGTGTGCGTTTTTCACTGATACTTTGCAAATCTAATACATCAGCGTTCGCTTCAGCTCGTAGGCAAATCAAATTGACAGCTGCGGATTGGCTTCTTTATTTGACATTCTCTGATCACAACGATACTAAAGAGGTTTCACTTTTTACTTTTTTAAGCGAGTGCGAGTGAGAAAAAAATGCATTTCAATTTCTTTTTCTGGTGCAGGGTTGCCACTTTACTACAATTGCAGTAGAACTACTTCATTTTTTTCTCAAAATCAATCTGCTGTCTCAAAATAAAATCTACGGCACTTGATTTTACGAACAAAATTAATAGTCTAAGAGCTGAGAGCAAATTTTATGGGTGAAGGTATAACCAAAATTCACGAACGTTTATGTTGAGGTTGTTGAGCCTTGATTTCAAATCCAGTCGTCTGGCAGGATTCTCTCGTCGCCAGGGCTGGAGATGGGGGGTTGAAAACGGTGATTTTACGGATTTTTGGGTAGGGGGTATAACCACTTTTATATAAGCTTAAACTATAGAGAACTACGCTTTGGTTATAAATTTTGGGGTCCCAGACGTTTTAAGTGTCGCCACACCCAGCCAGACGCCCACAAAGTGTCAAAAAATCAATTTTTGTGGTAAGGGGTATAACCAAAAAATTGATATGTCAAAAAATCATGAAAAATCTCCTCATCACAAAAATATGCATGCCAGACGTTTTAAGTGTCGCCAAAACCAGCCAGACGGCCCAACAGCTCGAAAGGGGCGAACATTTATTTTTGATGTCGTGGGTATAACTAAAAATTTGGTATGTCAAATAATCATGCAAAATCGCTTCGTCATAAAAATATGCATGCCTGACGTTTTAAGTGTCGCCACAACAAGCCAGAAGGCCCAAGCTCAAAAGGGGCGAAAATTAGTTTATGACCCCGTGGGTATAACCAAAAATTTGATATGCCAAAAAATCATGAAAAATCTCCTCATCACAAAAATATATATGCCAGACGTTTTAAGTGTCGCCACATCAAGCCAGACGGCCCAAGCTCAAAGGGGCGAAAATTAGTTTTTGACCCCGTGATTATAACCGAAAACGTGATATGCCAAACAACCATGAAAAATCTCCTCATCCCAAAAATATACATGCCAGACGTTTTAAGTTTCGCCACATCAAGCCAGACGGCCCAAGCTCAAAAGGGGCGAAAATTAGTTTCTGACCCCGTGGGTATAACCAAAAATGTGATATGCCAAAAAATCATGAAAAATCTCCTCATCACAAAAATATACATGCCAGACGTTTTAAGTGTCGCCACATCAAGCCAGACGGCCCAAGCTTAAAGGGGCGAAAATTAGTTTTTGACCCCGTGGGTATAACCAAAAATGTGATATCCCAAAAAATGATGAAAAATCTCCTCATCACAAAAATATTCAGCATGGGGTTCATTTGCCATTGATTTAAGAATTATGGCTTTATAATCATGAAATGGCGTTGAGGAATATAACTTTTGGTTTCACGTTATTTAAAAAAAATAACTAACTAAATTATCTGAGCGCATGCTGGTCACTTAAACGTCTTTCACGTATATTATTGTGATGAGGAGATTTTTTGGCATATCACATTTTTGGTTATACCCACGGGGTCAAAAACTAATTTTCGCCCCTTTGAGCTTGAGCCCTCTGGCTTAATGTGACGACACTTAAAACGTCTGGCATGTATATTTTTATGATGAAGAGATTTTTCATGATTTTTTGGCGTATCACATTTTTGGTTATACCCACGGGGTCAGAAACTAATTTTCGCCCCTTTTGAGCTTGGGCCGTCTGGCTTGATGTGGCGACACTTAAAACGTCTGGCATGTATATTTTTGGGATGAGGAGATTTTTCATGGTTGTTTGGCATATCACGTTTTCGGTTATAATCACGGGGTCAAAAACTAATTTTCGCCCCTTTGAGCTTGGGCCGTCTGGCTTGATGTGGCGACACTTAAAACGTCTGGCATATATATTTTTGTGATGAGGAGATTTTTCATGATTTTTTGGCATATCACATTTTTGGTTATACCCACGGGGTCATAAACTAATTTTCGCCCCTTTTGAGCTTGGGCCTTCTGGCTTGTTGTGGCGACACTTAAAACGTCAGGCATGCATATTTTTATGACGAAGCGATTTTGCATGATTATTTGACATACCAAATTTTTAGTTATGCCCACGACATCAAAAATAAATGTTCGCCCCTTTTGAGCTGTTGGGCCGTCTGGCTGGTTTTGGCGACACTTAAAACGTCTGGCATGCATATTTTTGTGATGAGGAGATTTTTTATGAATTTTTTAAAATACCATATTTTTGGTTATACCCCCGGCATCAAAAACTAATTTTCGCCCCTCTTTGAGCTAGGGCCGTCTGGCTAGTTGTGGCGACACTTAAAACGTCTGGCATGCATATTTTTGTGATGAGGAGATTTTGCATGATTTTTTGACATATCAATTTTTTGGTTATACCCCTGACCACAAAAATTGATTTTTTGACACTTTTTGTGGGCGTCTGGCTGGGTGTGGCGACACTTAAAACGTCTGGGACCCCAAAATTTATAACCAAAGCGTAGTTCTCTATAGTTTAAGCTTATATAAAAGTGGTTATACCCCCTACCCAAAAATCCGTAAAATCACCGTTTTCAACCCCCCATCTCCAGCCCTGGCGACAAAAGAATCCTGCCAGACGACTGGATTTGAAATCAAGGCTCAATAACCTCAACAAAAACGTTCGTGAATTTTGGTTATGCCTTCACCCATAAAATTTGCTACCAGCTCTCGGTCTATAACCTTCACGCTTTAATAATAAGATAGATAGATTTTTATTTTTATCTTTAAAATTTAAATTACAATATTTTAATTACAAGAAAATCATTAAAGCATAGCTTTGCCGTCTGCCTGATTGACAATTCATTTTCATATTGCAAGTTTTGTTATTTGTATAGCTAATTTTTGTAATAGATTTATTACATTTATTTTTTAAAATTTTATCACATTTAATTAACCAAAACTCCCCATTTATTATTCTTTTTCTATATAAAAGTGCAATTTCACAGAATTTGTATAATTTTTGAACATCAGTTTGGTTGAGTAGTACTATACACTCTTCTTCTTCTTCCCTCTAAAATTGGACATTTACCCATGAAATGGAAAACATTTTCTCGCTCTCTCTGATTGCACAAATCGCACAGTATTGGAAGATTGTCTCTATGGGGTATGTAGTTGAGATCCAGGAGCTCTCCACGCAAACGAAAAATCATTGAAATTTCCTCTATTCTACACTCATCTCTAAAATAGTTCCTTTCATCAATAGAGTAATCCAAACGATTATAGATTGATCTGTACAGCGAACTCGAAGCTTCTTTCTCATACTTTAGCCTGCAACGCTCATCCACGCACTCGATAAGTTTGTACAATGTTTGTTTCCACACATTGGTCTCATTTATACTAATATTTAGATAAATCCCACATTCCGTTGCCAGATCTAACCATTCCTTAAACCATCTTTTCTGATTCTGTACTGCTTGAATCAAAGCCTTTTTCGGACGCCGGTGGTCAGGCATTTGCATTACTTTCAGTGTATACTCCACTTGTAGTTTCAAAGTTTTGACAAATAGTGGTGACAATCCGGTTTCGATCATGATCATGTAGTTTGGTGCGTTAGGCGGTAGTCGATAAGTTCTCTTTATGTAAAATCTTAAAAGTTTTTCCACAGCCTCATACTTTTTAACTCCCCATACTTGAGCCGCATAAAAGAGAACAGATTCCGCTACTGTTTCAAAAACTCGATATTTGCTGCTGTGCGATATGTAGTTGTTGTTTAAGTCATTTTTCCATGTAATATTAATAGCCAATTTGGCCTTTTGCAACTTCTCTTTCAAATGCCTATCCATACTCATATTTTGGATGAGGTAGACTCCAAGATATTTGTATTCCTTGACAACCTCAATCATTTCACCACCATAAAACCATTTTTCATTTCTACAAGGTCTACCGCCTCCTTTCTTTATGACCATCACTTTCGCCAGATTTACCACAAGGTTCCATAAATTACAATACTCATACAATTTATTTACCATAAGCTGAAGAGATTCAGATGAAGGGAAAAGGGTTCATGCATAATCTTAAAGTCGGTAACGTAGTTACTCCAGTCACTTCCTAAAAAACTATAATCAATCACAGAAGTTTCTTGCTCACCAACAAGTGTGAACTCTTCCAATCGGTCACCTTCACTGGTCACCTTCACTGGCTCTGAGCGCTCAGAGATTTTTTCAGTGAGACAAAAAATCTCACCGGAGCAGTGAGACGAAATATTTTTGGATTCATTTCTCAATGTTCTCTCTCAACAAAAACAGCTGTTCATTTGACAGCCAATTTGCAATTTCTCGGTGATGTGCAAATACGAAATCGATAAAAAAAAATACAAAATAAAGGAGGAATGTTAATAAAAATGAAAATTAATTGAAATTAATATTATTTTTCATTCATTTGATAGAGTTTTGTGCTTTAAAATTTTAATAATTTAAGCTAAATTGAAATTTTGTTTCCTGAATTTCAGGACGAGAATTAAAACACATGTTTTTTATATAATTGAACGGAGAATTTTGTTCCACCAAAGCATTCCGCCTCCGTCCGTCGACTTGAGATTGAGCGCTCAGTGAGATTTTATTTGGTGAGACGCGCCCAATGACATTCCACATTCGCCGTCACATAGCAGGGCAAAGTTGCTGTCAAAATAAAATGATTTATCACCAATTTTTTAATGCTTGCCAACGATTTTCAGTTTTAATTGCACTATTTCGTTTATTTTTATCCGCTTTGAGTTCCTGCAATTGCCTCCTTCGTACTCGAGATGCAGCTGGATAGTCTCTTCGTATGGATACTCCAGTTCCGCGTAGTTTTGAGTTCGCTGTTAGCGCGCGCCTAACATCCTCCTTTTTTTATTATTATTATGCCCCGCCCTCTTACCCCTCCCAACCCGCGCGCGGGGAGGACCTTATTTATTTTGTTATATTAAGTTATATTAAATGAAAAGTTATTATTTTTAATTAAATGTTATTTTAAAAATCATTATGTATTGTTTTTTTTATAAAAAATAAATATTGGGTAGCAAGAGTTTATGAGCTTTGAATTTGGCTTAAGAGCCAATTTGTTTATCAAGTTGTTTTTTATTTATTTGTTAATTATCCGATTTTAAATATTTTATGACTTCTTTTTTAAATTTGTTTTGATTATTTATAGATTTTATTTCACTGGGAAGATTATTATATAATTGAACTCCTTTGAACATCATTGTATTTTGACCACGAGCGGTTGATTTATATGCTAACCTAAAGTTTTGACCATTTCTAAGAGCTAATGGTTGCGATTCACTAACATATTTTAAATTATTACACAAATACTTTGGAAGCGTTCCATTTTTCATTTTAAAGATAAATAATAGAACGTAAAGTTTAATTTGTTGTGATATATTTAACCAGTTTAACCTTTTCAACATGTCTTTTATATGAGTTAATCTTGCACAATTTAAAATTATTCTCATCGCTTTGTTCTGAAGTCTTTGCAGTCGGGCTATATCCCCTCGGGATGATAGGAATAAAATAGTAGAGCAGTATTGGAAATGAGGCTTAATGATTGCGTTATAAATTTTAATTACTGTACCGAATGACACTTTTTTCCTGATTCGTGATAGAAAGTATATTTTCTTTGATACCTTTTTGCAAACGAAATCCGTATTAGCTTTCAAGTTTATTTTACTATCAATAACAACGCCTAAATATTTAAATTCATCAACACGATCCACATTCTCACCATCAATTTTCACAACATTATGATCTGCATTATTAATGCACATATACTTCGTTTTTTTAATATTCAATTTTAACTTATTTGTAATGAGCCATTTACTAATTGATTGTAAGTCCATATTTATTTTTTCATAACATTCTCTTACATCTTTTCCCGAGATGAAGAGAAGAGCATCATCCGCAAACATACATAATTTACAATAGTTCACTGCCAAATTTATATCATTTATGTACAATAAAAACAAGAACACACCTAAGACTGAACCTTGCGGCACCCCAGTCTTAACGTCATTTGGATCGGTAACACTACTGTTCACCGAAGTACGCTGAGTTCTAAAATTAAGATAAGACTCAAACCACTTTAACTCATTATCTTTAATTCCGTACTTTAAAAGTTTTTTAAGAAGTATTTCACGATCAACAGTCTCAAACGCTCTCTTGAAATCCAAAAACACTGCAACAATTATATTTTTATTGTCCACTTCATTCTTCCAGTTTTCTATGACCCAATTCAATGTTGTTTCACACGAGTATCCCTTACGAAAACCAGATTGCTGTTCCATTATTAAATTATTATCCTCCATATAGCTTCTAAATTGCTTTTCCACAAGCTTCTCCAAAACTTTCTCATATGTTGGCAGCATGTTAACAGGTCTATATTCTTCACATAAATTTGTATTTGGGACTTTTTGGATCGGAACTATCATTGACTCTTTCCACCTGTTAGGGAAACAGCCTGTCTGCATTGACTTATTAAAAATTTCTCTTAGAATCGGTCCAAGGATTTCAATTCCGTCTAAAAACATTTCCGCATTTATAAATTTATAATCTTTCTTTTTACCCATAGTTTTTAAAATATCATTTATGTCCTTAGAGCAAACCGGTTTAAAAGTAAAAATAGTGCTTACATTATTGATATTGTCAGAATAATCTATTTTTGGAATATCCGCGATAATATCTTCCACACTTTTTATAAAATATTTATTGAATTCACTTGCAATTTCTTTACTATCATAAATCATATTTCCTTCAAAAGCAACATTTTTAATTTCACTTCTTTGGGTTTTGAGAACTAAATTTTTAATATTTGTCCATAGTTTTTGGGGATTACCTGATGTGTCAATCTTCTTTTTTATATAATTATCTTTTGCTACCCGAAGTTCGCTTTTATATAAATTTCTCGCCGAGATATAATCGCTCCATGATGAGCTTTGATTACCAAATTTATATTGTTCATATTTTAATACTTTAATTTTTCTTAGTTTTGTTAGCTTTTTACTAAACCATTCACACTTATAAGGATGCACTCTTTTAGTGACTATCATTTCATTAACAATTATATCCAACTCATCACTCAACACATCAACCATATCATCCAAATCAGTATTCACAATATCCATTCCAATCAATCTACTAGTTAAGAGTTTCGAGAAAAAAATATCCTTATCATAATTCAACACCTTATATTCAGTAATATTATTTGCTTTTATATTTGTTTTTAAGTTAATATCAAATCGAATGGTTTCGTGATCACTTATTTTTAGTTTGGAGTCAGTTTTGGCCGTTATTTGATTAGAATTCGAAATTACATAATCTATGAGTGTTGAGGAGTTAGCCGTTATTCTCGTTGGTTGGTCATTGACAACACTCAAATTATTTTCAACACACATAGATTTTATGCAGTGAAACTATTATGCTGGTTGTTTGCTTACTTTTCGTTCGAATAGCACGAGTTGCTTCAATAACACCAGAGTCCGTTGTCTCAAGAAGATCCATACAAAGGTCCTCGGCTCTTTTCAAAGCATCCACTCCTTCTATCGGCATATGCATTACTAAATTTTTTTCGTTAGCCTTCAATCACTTGCCGCTCCAAGTGATTACATCGGGTTTCAACAGTTTTCAATTGTGTCTGAAGCACTAGGTTGCTAGCCTGCAATTTTTGGAGATCTACAAAAATTTCCTCAATGTCGGCCTTTGTAGACAAATCCTTAATAATAATATGATATATTTAATTTATATCTATTTTGTTTGTTCTTTTTATGTTTTGAAGAAAAATAAATGTTATATTTTTTTTATTTTTTTATCAGTTTTGTTCGAATGACATATTAAGTTTTTTTGAAAAAATAAATAACAACTCCAAAAAAGATATTAGCGCATTTTATTATCCTCATGATCTGATCCGGATCAGATCATGGTAAATAAAACAGACAGGATCATAGTTATATACCCGTCTCTTTTTGCCTTATGTTTTTTTATTTGTCATGCATCTGTTGCCTATTTTCTTGGCACTATTGAGACATATTCACAATAGTCATTTTTGGATCATTGAAATAGATCCAGATAAAAAGCAGGATCCCATGTTGTTTTTGTAATCGCGTGTTAGAAATTGATCCGGATCAGATCATGTGGATAATAAAATGCGGCTACTAACTGAGAAAATATTGAATCTACCGCACTTTTTTTGCAAATATACTGCGAAAGATTTTCTGAGAAGTGGCAACCTTGTTCTGGTGTCGCTTTGTCGTTTCATAGTCATTCGTTCAGCAGATTTTACTCCTCATATTTATTTCATACCGGGGGTTGTATATGAAAATCGATTCTTAAGGAGTAAACTCCAATAAACTCCAAAAACAGTTAATTACTTTAACCACGTCGTACTTTAGGAAGGTAGAATTATCAATGTACACTTTGGACACCTAAATGATGTATTATGTGGAGATTTTTGTTAAAATTTCAAGCTCGTCATTAGATAAATTATAAGGTGCTCCAAAATGTCAATTGAGTGAGTTTACGAAAACACGTCTTCGTCTTAAATTTAATTTAAATAAGAACACTCACCCCTTGCTGATATGTCGTTGTGGAATAAGGATTGGTATTTGCTGTCTGGAACACTGTTGAACCGTCAATAGCCTGATAGCTTTGTGTATAGCTCCAATTCTTAGGTTCATCTTTCTTGCTATCATTGGTACTGGCCGGTGTTGAACTACTTGAATTTGAAAGTTCTGTTGTTGTTTGCTGTATAGGTTGAGCTCTTATTTCAATTTTCGGTTCATTTTGAGGAACAACCTACAAAAAAAAATTATATTTTGTATTCAAAATGTTAAATATGAAAAATAAAAACCCACTTCATTTGACTGTATTGGTCCTTCTGGGTCAGGGGAAGGTATATTCGGGCTTGTAGCTTGGTGTTTGAACTTTTGCACCTCTATTCGGTCAAAAACTTTTGTTGTAACCGTTACAATAGGTTTTTCACCACAGTCTTCACCCGAAATCCCAGTCGTTTCTACTTTAAAATATAAGGGAATTTAGTGGTCTTAAACATATTATGTGGGAACATATGAATTATGATTATCCCTTTTTACCTTCTTGTATATCATCCATTTCACGTTTGGTAATACTTTCTTTGGAATCGTTATCTTCATCTCTGCTTATGGCTGCCAGCACCACAGTTTGAGTTGATGATTCCGAAACAGTCTCTGTTGAACTTTCTGCGATTATATTATTTACTACTTCCCCTCCTGCTCCTCCACTAGATGAAGATGATATCAAATCATTCCCGGATGAATTATCCACTTTATTGCCGAGTTTATGTTTGTCAGTTTGTTTCTTCTTCATATTGATCCCTAACGGTGATTTACTATAGACTCCAGAGGCCATTGCTTGACTTGGTGGCAAATTGGACGGATCAAAATGATAAATTGAACTAAAAAAACAAACAAAATGTTTAAATTCAGATGCATGAATTTTTGTATTTACATTTATATCTTTATACTGAGAGCCAATTTAGCAAGCCGTTTAAAAACAACTAGATTCGGAAATCGGTTTTGTTTTGTGAAAATAAATCAAGTGATTCGTGATATTATAATGTTGGTATTGGTGGTGGGAGTGGTGGTGATGTTTTTTTTTTAAATTATTTTCGAAATGAAAAGCCATATAATTTGAAATTGAAGAACAAGCTAGAACTATTATATTAATTTTTTAACTTATGCAAACATTTCACATCAAGTCCGAACAAAAATTATTATGACACACAAAAGCAAAGGAAGAAAAATAAAATAATGAAGAATATTTCCATTTACAAAATTAAAAAAAAAAATAAAATAATAAGAACAAAAAAACAATAGCATACAAAAATCAATAAATGTAACAATAAAATTCTATTAACGAAAATCCAGGCACAGGACAGCAGGCCATTGTCATTAATGGTTAAACCTAAGGCATGAGGTTGTTTAATGCCCAATGAAGCAAGGTTTAACAAATATTTGCCCTAAGTCGGTCGGGGTTTTAAAAAAAATGTCCATTTTTATTATAGTTATGGGGTTTTTAAATAATGTGGTTTTTTTGTTTGAGGCAGAAAGCTTTTTTTACATATTTTTTTAACACAACTTTCTTAAGCAGAAAACATATTTAAGTTTGCAAAATGTTTTTTTTATTAAGGTAACTAGGGGAGGACAAAAAGACGATATCGAACATTTTGTTCGAGACTAGATTTAATGACGATTTTCGGGCAGTTTATGTTGCAAATATTAATAAAAGGAGCATCTTTTCAGTAGAAGTTAAGTTTTATTTTATATTGTATGCTTAAGTTTTTAATTAAAATATTGAATCTGTTAATCTATGATTATCAGAGTCTCCTCACATAATTCAATTTATTATAAGGCGATACCATCAAGTTTCCATTTCAAACACCTTGGGCGTACTTGTCTTCATCTATATATATAAAAATGAATGTTTGTCTGTGTATGACCTATAGACTCAAGAACTACACGTCAGATTGAGCTCAAACTTATGGGTTATACTCAAAAAATGACTGGCAAGGTTTAAAAAGTTATTTGAGAAATTTTCAATAAGTTGCGCTGCACTTTTATCATAAAAAAGAAAAATTGATGTTTTTATGTGAAAAAATAAAGCTTATTTCAAAAACAAGCTCTGTTTTTTATTTCAATAAATATACAGTCATAATTGTAGCTTAAATCGTGATTGTCAAGATTCAAACAAATTTTATATAATCTGAAGTCGAAAGAAGAAATGAATAAAAGAGATTTCAATATTATTAAATAATGAAAGTGAAGTGCAGCTGAACAGTAGTATGTAATCTATGTATGTATGTACGTTTATAATGTATAACGTACATATGTAGGAAGGGCTTCCAAACTGCAAAAGTGCAACATCCTGTGCAAGTGAAATCTTCGAAGAAAACTCATTTCCCTACTATCGGAAATGATCGTTTGGCCTTCAGAAACAATTTTTGACGCAATTAATATATGCAAGGGTAAGTACAAATGAAAGTGTTTTCCATAAGGACCGGTCAAAATGAAAATGGAATAAAACAAGCATTGAAGTATGAACGAAACTCTTTTTTTATTTGAAAGGCCCATGCACACATTTCAAATCGCACGAACTTGGTGGCCAATTCACTTCACCTACCATTACTAGCGAATGGTAATGAATTTCACTAAAGGTTCATCTCAGTTCAGATTAAATAAATCTGTTTGGGGCTTCCATGGTACATAAAGATTTGAAGAAGATTTATTTTGACAGCACCTTTCAAAATGCAAATGGTGTTTCTTTTTTTTATGAAGTGGAAGTGAGATAGAATGTTTCATTTGTATCAAACAATAACGAACTATATTCAACCTTCATTGAACTATTTCTCTTCTAGATTTACGAAATAAGTTTGTATGGTAAATCTTCGAGATATAAAGAAGATATGAGGTAGATCTCATTAATTCTCAGTTTCGTGTTTGGTGGAAAAGTAGCCTATAACTCTACCCTAAAATCCTTCAATCAGAATGTCCTTTATGCCACCAGCTATAAGCTGTATGACCCATAGTGCTGTGCATATACTCATCGGTTAATTAGGGCCAAAGAAATAGTTTTTCTTCGTTCGTTGGAAGTCTTTGTTAAATGAGTTGACGGAATTGATAACTTAGGGTTCTCCTGCACACTCTTACGGCCGATGCGTTGTTCTCGGCTGATTCTGTGTTTCATTGACATACGGGTATCGTTTGATTGTTTTCTGAACCAATCGACTTGAATTTGGCCACTAGACGTTGAAAAGTCAGTTTGTAATTCGATTAGCATCACTTCACCATGTATATCTTATAAAAAATGCACAAAAATTAGCTTTCATTTGATACCACATTTATAGAAGTTGTTTATATCATAGATACACTTAGCGAAGAACGCAATCTGAAAAGTGCATTTTCTAACCATTGTGACTTAATAATTCTATTCAGAATATAGATTCTCGCAATAAGCCCCTAAAACAGGTTCTACCTGCAATAATATTTAGTGATATTTTCTTATGTTAATATTGTTAGCAACAAAATTCTGTCTACCCGTGCGAAGCCGGGACGGGCCAGCTAGTATATTATAAAATAATAAAAAAAAAATTATTTTTCCTTCGGGTTTTCTCGTCACAATGGGTATGGAAATGAAACAATTGAGTAAACATTTACTTTTCCCGACATTCGGCAGGGGAATATTAGGTCTGTTTCTTTACTTTTGGGATAAAGTTTGGGAAAAAGTTTGGGATTGAGCTTTCTGGTGTTGTTGTTGTAATGTTTAACCAGAAACAAAAAGTAAAGAAACGCATTTGGGATGTTTCTGGTTTGTTGCGGTTTAAATTACCTATTTAACTTCATTGCTGGTTGGCTCGACCGCATACAAAATTATACAATTTCAATTATTTTTACATGCATTGATCCTGTTGGGCTCTATTAAAAGAACAAAGAGAAACATTTTCCTTTATATTTGCCTCTATTGTATCATTTTGATTTAATTTAATTAAATCAAACCATTTTATGTACACTTATTGAAAAATTAAATTTCAAATTTTTCGATTAGCTGATTTCTTATTTGACAAGCAAGAAAGTGCAGTAACTAAAATGTTCGGGTAGATTCTTGCTGGAGGGGAAATGAAAAAAAATTAAAAGCTCTGGCATTTTCGTGCCAGAAAATAGTAAAGAAATACGTTTTGGGTAGATTTGGGATACTGTGAGATCCCGCGGGCGAGTAAAGAAACAGACCTATTGTCTTCGCAATTCTTTCAGTACGCTTCTGATGCGTAATTACACAACGATACCATAAAAGAACATTTTTGTTCTGCTTTTTTGTTTCGTAGGTGACACTGACTACGCTTTATCTTTGACACTATCTGGTTGAGTTCGTTGTTATAGAGTACCCGAAAACAGACTTCTTTACATACAGGGGCAACAATTTTCCGAAAAACTTTGAACAAACGCGGCTAAGATGTCGAGTGCCTTTTAGTAAGCAAGTCTCGGATCTACATACATACATATAAACATATGTGTGTAGAGCCGTCTGCGTATATGGGTTTCACAGATGTCGCCTGTGAAGCTCATATTATGGCTGGATTTGGTTGAAAGTTTGGAAAACTGTATTTCGCGCATTTGAAAGTATTAGACCGGAGGCTGCGAAATGGACTTGGCTGTTAACGAGGGAAGTACATAATATATGTATATGTTGTCATGGAGAAAAGAATGTGAACATCGTCGACTCGGGAAAAAATTATGGTGGATTTAATTATAACAACACAACTACCCTGAAAATGACAGCAGCGCAGAGATGAAACTAAGAATCACTTATGCCAATCGATGTTTCTTCGGACTTGGAAGGCAATCATTGAGCGTTGTTCTTATTTTGCGTGCAGGACCAGCCCCTTTCAGTTACAGTCAAACATATACAGGGTGTCCTGTAAATAATGGATAACCTTGCGACTGGTTGTAGCAGGCCTTATGACCTTTCCAGAAAAAAATAAAAAAAAAAATATTTTTCCAGTGGTTACTATGTTATGATGTTTTTTCCAAAAGTTGTTAACAAGTACTACTTTCCTCAAATACGTGAACGCTACTACCATGGATGAACAATTTTTATTATTTTTTTATTTTTGTAATATTCTAGAATAACAAATGTAATAGATGGGTGGTAAAATTTAATAGTAATTATGGCATTTTTTTTATTATAATTTTTTAAAATATTTTTTTCAGAACAAAAAATTATTTTCAAAAAAGTTTGACCACATCTAATAAATTAAATGTATGAGAACATGAATGCCAGTTCCTTAAAAAAGTTGTCTATTTAATGCACTTTCCAAAATGGTATAACACATGCTTGTGCATAAACAAAATAACCAAGAAAATTTGTCAACCATCTAATAAAGCAGCGTTTAACGTTTTCGCAAAATGTCTATTAAAATGTTACCATAACCTCGAAATCTGGGTTGGACAAAGATTTTCTCTTTTGATGTGTAAGGGGGTTCAGTGCAAGTATAAAACTCGATTTTAGGTGTTGAAAGCCCCACCATATTGAAAAACGAGTTCTAAAAAGTTTTCCGGGGCAACTTAATTTCTTTAGTCTTAGAAAAAAAGCATCGGTACAAATTTGTAGTAAATTAAATTCTCTTCAATTTATGTTTACACACTTTTATAACTTTTTATTTACATCCTTAGGGTAAAAAGTGTGTTAACATAAATTGAATAAAATTGAATTTGCTACAAATTTGTACAAAAGTTTTATTCTGAGACTAATAAAATTTAAGTCGCCACGGAAAACTTTTAAGAACTCGTTTTTTCAATATGGTGGCAAAATAGTGGGCTTTCAACACCTAAAATCGAGTTTTATACTTGCACTGAACCCCCTTACACATCAAAAGAAAAAATCTTTGTCCAACCCAGATTGAGAGGTTATTGTAACATTTTAATAGACATTTTGCGAAAATGTTAAAAGCTGCTTTATTAGATGATTGAAACATTTTCTTTGGAAAGTTCATTAATTAGACAACTTTGTTAAGTAACTGGCATTCATGTTCTCATACAATTTTAATTTATTAGATGTGGTCAAACTTTTTTGAAAATAATTTTTTGTTCTGAAAAAAATATATTAAAAAATTATAATAGAAAAAATGCAATAACTACTATTAAATTTTACCACCCATCTATTACATTAGTTATTCTAGAATATTACAAAAATAAAAAAATAATAAAAATTGTTCATCCATGGTAGTAGCGTTCACGTATTTGAGGAAAGTAGTACTTGTTAACAACTTTTGGAAAAAACATCATAACATAGTAACCACTGGAAAAATATTTTTTTTTATTTTTTTTTGGAAAGGTCATAAGGCCTGCTACAACCAGTTGCAAGGTTATCCATTTTTTACAGGACACCCTGTATAAAACTCGATAGGACTGGAGAATTTTTTGTTATATCCGGTGTTTCGTTATAACCGATTTTCCATTTTTTGTTCTTTATTAAAAAGTGGACACACTTATTTTTGTATTTTAGTAAAACTTTTATTGGCATCGCCAATTCGAGATTCAACCACGAGGTCTACGGACTATAAAGCGACGCGACGTCGACCTGCAAAAAAAAGCCGAACATATAGCGGCTGCCATGGCTGGGAGAAATGGAGAACAACTTCAACCAAACTTAGTGTGCGTAATTTGATAGAGACCGGACTGGATTAAGGGACTTGTTGGTTGAGGACGTATTCTGTCCTGAACTGGAAGCGTGATCTAAAGTTAAGTAATTTCAATTAAGTGTTTAGTTGGGGAAAGCAAAAATCAACTCGATTCTTCTATATTTCCCAAAAGAAAAGTTGGTCAAATTTCAGAGTTAAGAAAAGACGGTATGAGTCAAATCTTTAAGGTATTTAATCCTGAAGAAAGATCGAAGATTACAGGAAAATCATCCATAATCACCTTGGTTTCAACAATGTGTTTAAACGATTCATTCATTCTTAAACAAACAATGAAAAGATGAAAAACGAAGGCATTGGAGATATTTGTCAATAAATCAAAAAAGAGTTATTTAAATATGAGGGAATTAAGGCAAAAACGAGGTATCAATGATTAGAACATAATTCATTTTTTTAAGTGCTATGCGTATTTGCCCGTTTTTCTAGATTGTTTTAGGGTTACCAAACTTTAAAACTCCAAATATTTTTGAGTAAATGATGTAAAGGCTGTCATTAAAATTCGTACATTGAAGTGCATTTTCTGCAGTTAGTTGTTTACAATAAAAAAAATGAAAATTTCAATATATGTATGGACTGAGACCTTGCGTCAGGTCCGGTAGTTCTGATTTTTTGCTGAGTTGTTTATGATGTTGACCTAGTAATAAATCCGATTTTTCGACCTCGGTCAACATCATTAACAACTCAGCAAAAAATCATAACTACCGGACCTGACGCAAGGTCTAATGTATATAGTTACTGGACTATATTCAATTAATTTGATATCGTTTCTACATAAAACATAATGTTTATTAAAAGGATTTTTTGTATGTGAAAGAGCTATTTAATTATTCTCAGCCTATAAATTTAGTGGTAACGCAGTCAAGTTCATTTGTTTATTCAAAACTGTTCAATGTTAATTGATGTATAATTCGATCTCAATTCACATACAAAACCAATTTAATAAACATTATGTATATACATATGTTTCTAGAAAATATTACAAACTAATTAAACGATTCTTTTTTAATTTTCATTATTTTTTTGTAAACAAAAAAATGGCCTGTGGCGGGATCTTAGACTATTACAAATTGTAAAGTAAGAAAATAACAGCATAGAGAAGCAAATAAACGCACTCAAAAGTAAACCATTTCATATATGTATATAGGCACAGCAACACGAGGCTGTAGTTATAACAACAACAACAATAACTTATAGTGGCACAGCCCCTGAGAAGCAAAATTGTATTATTATTTTGTTATTAGTGCATTTAATTAGTATAAAATAGAAACAAAACAAAACATGGGTAATCGAAGTTGGTAAAATTATAAACAAGAGAAATAGATAGAAGTAGAAAACAAAAATCAAATAAAATTATATCAGAACAGAGGATTAATTAAAATCAAACGAAAAAAAAATCAGCAAATTTTATTTAATAAATAATTAAATAAATAATAAATCAAACGTTTTGCAAACTTTTGTTTAAATCTATCGGAAATCGTCTTCAAAAGAATAATATCAACATAGATATACAGTTATCAATCAATTTTTGTGAACTTTATTTTTAATCAACAAAAAGAAAGGAAACTCTGTTGTGTTTTTTTAGATAAAGTTTAGTTTGTTTGTTATTTTTGTTTTGTTTCGTAAATTACCCGTCTTGATTAACTATTGGTTGCAACGTGTGCGGATTTATGAGGACACTGCCTCGTGGCACACTGGCTATGTCAGTGACGGCCCATACAAGCCCACATGGAGCTGGTGGCGGCGAGTGGACCACAGACGGTTCTGGCGTGTGTTCATCACTCCCATATCCAGTCGGAGAGGGAGTTACCGAATCGGACCGCAGGGATTGTGTTTGTGTTTTATATCTATTTATTAAAAAACAAAATGGGAAAACACATAAATTCAGTGAGAAAGAGAGATCTTTTTCAATATTATTTACATCAAATTGTAATTTTGACTTTTCTGTTTTTTTTCTTGTTTTTTTTTTTTATCTCCATAATGCACACTTTCTCATTGTCAGAAATAATATACTTTAATATTTCATGAACAAAATTTAATAATTACATAGCGACTAGATGCAATCTGTATACTCATAAAAAATAAACACCTTAGACAAATCCATTTCAGTTTCGGGTACTTACCCGCTACTTGAAGGTGATAATCGCCAGGGTGTACTCGTGCTGCCGATAGAGTCTTGCTTCGAAAACATTCGTGGACCGGCACTTTTTGTGGAATTCATGGAATCGCCACGAAGGAGTGGAGCTCCACTATTGCCACTACTATTTGGTGGAGGACCACCATAGCCTCCGAAGCTGTGAGACTTTGAAACGCTTGGTCGTCCATCGTTGCGCATGTCATTTGATTGCTGAGGAGACAAAAGAAAATTTGATAAAACTGAATTTATTTTTTAAACAATTCAAGCTATTCCAAGCTGTTTGTATATGTTTGTTGCTCATTCAAAGCTCACACTAGATTGTTTTTGATACACAAAGACTATCAATAAATTTACTTACGGGAGATTGAACTTTCAGCATTTTATTACTCTGACGCATTCTCGAAGCCTGTTCGGAGTTTTCTGACCAATTCCAGTATGGTTCCTCCATCATTTCACCATTCTCTCGATTACGAAAGATTCGTCGTCGAACTTTTTCATATTCCTCTTCGCGTTCTTCGAAACTTTTTGCCTTTCTATCAAGTGTACCACGATCGGGGCATAAATAACTTTGGCGAGAGTCATCGAAACTATGAGTATCACGTTTGAGAATTGATTTTCTTGGCTCATCTGACATGCGTTCACGGAAGAGAGACTTAAATCGTATCTAAAAGAAAAAATATATTTTAGAATTAAGATAAATTACCTGCATTTGATTTGAGAAATTCATTAAAAAAAAAACACAACACAATGGAAAGTGGTTGATCACAATTTCCTATGCCAATTTTGGATGCAAAAATATCAATCATTTAAGTCTGATAAGACTCTTCTCAAATCATAGCGAACGCTCTTAGATAACTAGAAAAAGATCCCTAGTAGGACGACCTATTCTTGTTCGTGAAACTAAATGAGAGGTACATGGTTTTTTAGGTAGCGGCTAAGGAAACAATTTATACATGGATTGCCTACCTGTGATCAAGACATACGGTTGCGACGCATTAAAAGTTAGTTTTTCGGTTTATTCAATAATCTTAGGTAGATGATATAAACAAAAATGTAAAAAAGAAAATTTCACTTAAAATACTTATTTTTTTTATTGTATATATATTTTTTGTTTCAGTTTGCTGATGGTATCAAATTTTATTGCCAGTTGAATTTGCTAAATGGGACTTCAGCTGGCCAGTAAAATAATCAGAACTTTAATTGCTAGTTAGACCTATTCAAATATTGTAAAACCTACATGAGATTGTTAATTCGTCACGTGAATTCTTATTTGTACTATAAGCCTAGCTCCTAACTTTCCATGAGCGTTTTTTTAACTTAAAAGTAGTACTTTGCTTATTTTTTTGAATGCATTCATATGTGAGTTTGAAAAAAAAGTTTCAACATAGGACACCTATCCATAAGCTCGCAAAATGTGAAAAAGTGAAGTTGAAGATTTTTGTCTTATCTTCCAATTCTTTTTATATTTGTTTTTCAATGAAGCAAACATTAAAAAATAAATAACAGAAGGTAGTAAAATGCACCATAAATTCAACTTTCAAATTGGACTTGTAAATACTGTGGTAGAAAGACCGTAGTACATATGTTTGAAGAATCTTTAGGAGATGGATCTAAACACTCACTCAGTTGGATTGCAATTGATTACCGAAACCATCTACCGTGTTAAGAAGTTAACCTTTTCTTGACCGCCGAATTTTGTGAGAAAAAGATTCAAAATAGCTTTGAACTGTATCTAAACCACTGGAATTGGCGTTTCTTGCCAGCGATGTCGCTTTGACTCATCAGTCTAGTCGAGGTCGTTGTCATACGCAATTTCTTTTAATTTCGTGTTACAAACGAAAAATTCAACGATTGAACAAAAAGATAATAGGAATTTGCATTAATTTCTACATGCATATGTATGTACAGGAGCAGAATTTTTAAGTTTTTATTTAAGCAGAATTTTATGCAGATTTGATTTTTAAGAAATTGACATTTATTTTGGCCAAATATGAGCTTAGCAGCTTTACGCATTTAGCCCAACATTTGTTCGTTATACCATGGGTTATAACTGTTGAGATGTTGTTTGGCAACAATCTTAGTTAGCAACTAAACGTAGTTAACGACATCTTTCGGCAATGTGGTTCAAAAATTTAACATTCACCATTATTAACCAAGTTTTGGTTATGAAACTTTCTGCCTTCCGAATTGAAGCCCCCATTCAAAGTCGCGGCAGATATTTGAACGACTATCATACTGAAATATAGTATACTAAACACTATACAATTTTCTTAAAAAAAACACGAGAAGATATTTCATACAGCTTTTTTTTTAAATAGACAGCCCCGATTGGAATGCCCTCACATATAGAACATAATAATTTTATTTTAGTGATTCAACTCAAGTCCCTTTAAGCCCTTTCCACCACTACGCACATGACATCATTTTGACTGAAAACATGACAAGGTTTGTTTACATTTTTCATCTACAAGAAAAAAAGAAACTAATAATAATTTTCGATGTATCGTCATCGTTCAATGGAAACTCCCTGATATCTATTTTTCTTATTTCACTACTTTGAGTTTGTAATGGATTTCTTAATGCGAAGAGTTTGAAAATGTTTTAATGTTGTTTTGTATTTAAAAAAATGCAATATTATAAGACTTGGAGTGCTTTCACAAAATGTAAAGTTTTATATAATTTATTATATACATACATAGTTTCTTGCTAAGGACACAAGATTATTCCCAAAAGTGAAAATGATCACTCCATTTTAATGTCAAGTACTGACAAGGAATTACAATTTTGACTTCTAGATTCGCTTTCGAGTATAGGAAAATACAAATGTGCTACTCAGAAAGATCTGCGGCGATTTCTGAAATAGACTTACTGGTGTGACGGAATAGACAAACACTTCACTTATCTAAGCACCAAAATGGACTGTGTCTCAGTATACCTAAATGGGGAAAAATAAAAAAAAACGTACACACACAAAAGAAAAGAAAAATCTCTTACAATAACCTCACGAAATGATACTTTTTCCACTAATTCAAAGATCAGGTTGATTCAATGGGCAACCCGTGCAATGATTTTGCTTTCAAATTAATCTCTTTCATACAAAGAACTACAACTTCTACATACCTATACATAATAAGGGGACATTCATTCACACAATAATTAAATATTATCATTGCAAATCTTACGTCTGGGAGACGAGTGCCTTTCGTTGTTGCTACTATTACGCACTGTTGTGTGGCCGTGTCAACATTATGTTCCATTCCAAAGAATGCAGCTGTCCTATGAATAAGCATTCGATTGTAAGAGGAAGCTGCTGGAAATCGCATCTCGTGACGCCTATTTTTTTTTAAGATTTGTAAAAACAAAAATTAACGAACCTTAAAATTAACTACGAAGAAATATTTTGGCAACTACTTACGTTTTATCTTGAGCCAGCTCAATAAGATCCTTTTCAATTTTCATCAAGGTATTTCTATCTTTGGGGTTTTTATTTAAGGTCTCCTTGAAGAAAAGCACCAGATCAACGCCACTCTGGTCAGTAAATTGCTCCATTGAGCTATCTGTAATAAGAGAATGTATTGCATTTTAAATTTCAAAAATTCTTGGTATTGACTATTGACCTACCTCGTGATATGAATCCAGAAGTACTGTTGCTATTGCCACCGTCCATGCTAGACGAGGAGCCCATGTTTTTTAGTCGTGGTTTTGAACTTTTCGAATTTGAGTTCGTCCTGTGTTTCTTCCCCATGCGTTCATGCTTACTGATATCGCTTGGGCTATCTGTCAAACTATTTTGATTTTCATCTGGTGATAGTGAATTGTTGCTATTCTGACTGTCATTTCGTGGACAACGGTTTTCTTTGTCATAGAATGATATCGCCCCATCTTGTGGCATGCCTCGAGAATCTGGATGCATGTAATGTGATCCGCTGCCATTGTTTTCCGTTTGGTTATTCATGTATTCTATATTACAAGAATTTGAAGCAATGCAACTTCCACCACTTCCATTGCCTCCCCCTCCAGTGTCTATCGTTTTTGTTATTTCCAGAACAACTTTCTTGCCATTACCGTTGCCGAATTCAATTTTGTTAGTGTGTTCGCTGCCACCAGCTGGCGCTGTTGAACATTGTTGTTGATGGGCGTTGTTGAATTTGTCCATTAGATCCCGATTAGTATTATTATTGTTATTATTATTATGGCTGTTGTTATTATTATTATTATTATTGTTGGAATTTCCCGAATTAGGATTTGTGTTACTCGATTGTGAATTTCGAGGACTTTTTGATGACTTGGGTGGAGATAGCTTTGGAAAGTCCGCTTCGTTGCAGATAACGCTCTGCTGTTGTTGTTGTTGGGAGTGTTGACTAGTAACAATTACCGAGGGAGTTTCTAACAATGGGGTTGGGGACAACAAGGTAGATGATTGTACATGCATTTTGCAATCGTTTGTTTCCTGTGATGGGCTGTGTGTCGATGATGTAGACGATGAAGACGAAGACGACGACGACGATGCCAATCCGCAATTTGTTGATGTCAATTGGTGATCTGTGCGGGGAGTAGGTGTTCGTGGTGGAGATGTTGATTCACGCATTGCATGGCTTCGTGTTAAGTGCTTACCTTTCATGTTGCCCTAAAAATATATATAATCAAAAATATAAGTTAAATATATTGTTAATATTTAATTTTATGAAATTGGTAGTCAATAATTCATAAGTTATTCACTATGTCATTAAGGCGGTCCTTCGTAACTTGAAGTCAAATTACAGGCTTTAAGAATAATTGATTTGTGGAAAATCCGTTGGTTATTTTCTATATTACATTAACGAAATAGTGAAGAATGTGAATTAAGTTGAATTTCTTGGAAATTAAGTTAAAAAAAATTATATTTGACGAACAGAAAAGAGCGTGAAAGTAGTGTTTACATCACTGTGCAGAAAGGCTGGCTATTTGTGCTACCTATTATCTGACCGACATGGGTTTATTTAATGTTATAGTAAATATTTGAATTGAACAACATTGCTACAGTAACATTTCTATAACCGAAACAACTAAAACAACCCCGCTTGTATCACCTCATAGCGTTAACCAATACATAACGTCATTCATGGCATGATAGCCTAATTATAAGACTTAGTCAACACTCGTAAAACACAATGTAAACAATTATTTACCACCCAAGCATGTTGGTCCGGTTAGTATTTTGGAAAGTACAAAAACACCAGTTCAACCTTTAAGCAAAACCTAATAACTAACCTTAACTGCTGATTAATTACTTTTCTACATACACAAACTTTCTTTCTTTACACACTACCAACTAATAGATGACCTTTCACTTTTCTTTTCATCGATTTCAGAATTCTGTGACATCACTATACCTTTTTAGGGATTCAGCTAAACTATGCAAAGTCAGGCAATCCACTGCTACTTACCCTTCTATACATGAAACCCCTAGATACATTCAAAAGCATTAGGCGAGACAAGCAAACAATGTTATAGTTCCTACCCATCCAGATAGTAGGCTCAATGCTAGGGAATGAGTGGAAAATATGTAGGTTTGTTTGTTTGTTGGTTTTGGAAGCAATAGACATAGTGATTTGTGCAGGGTCGCATTCAATATGGCACGCGAATTTATTTTAAAAATCAAAACTGCTAAGGATTAAAACAACAAGGCATGTATGTTTATGCCTCCATTTTTTGTGTGGAGAATTGAGGTGTGTTTTTAAAAACTCAACAAATGCCAACAATCTGAAAATGGCATGGGTATCAATTGTTTGCTTCAACAGGCGCAAAAAATAGTGAAATTAAATAAAAAAAACAGATAAGAATTTCTACAGACCAACTTGAGTTGCACTCACCAAGCAAGCGCCGAACAGTGCTCCGATGAAGAGGGCGACAAAATTAGCACATTATCCAAAACTTTAACATAGTTTAACTCCTTGACAGTTTGTATTAGAAGACCCGTGTCAATGTCGGTGGTCATTATTGTAGTATATGAAGATTTTCTAAGTGTTCAAACACTGGCCCTTGTTGGGTTGCATTGATAAGGGAAGAAGCATACATTTAATTAAAAAAAAAATAACAATTTTTCTTTGTTTACGGTTGGAGTACTTGGCCCAGATCACGTAACACAATTTGAATGAAAGATCGTCGTTCCGACTGTTACTCTCTCTATATTTCCATGTAGATGTGAATAGACAGATACAGTCAAAACGACGATCGTTCAATCGAATCGTGTTACGTGATCTGGGCCCTGGTGTTCTAATTCCCTCGTAAAGCTCAGACTAATCAAAATCTTTGAATTTTGGACAGCAAACTTAGTCGCTTTTAGGAAAACAAACTTTGGGGGACTGAACCTGGGATCATCTTAAACGAACAGTGTGTTCAAAACACTAGTTGCCAAGTTTAAAGAAAAACGACTCGGTCCTGTAGACTGAAACCAAGCAGACAGAAAGAAAAATAGAATTGCGAGACTCACTTTTTATCAAAATTTCGAGTTCGTTTGTTTTTACTATACCTATCATGCAAGTAAAAACAAAACAAAGTTTTTTGCGCCTTCGATACCTATAAGCAAAAAAAAAATAAAGCGGACCTGAACTACAATAAAGTGCAAGGAGCAAGTTATTTTATCAGATCATGATTGACATTTATAAAAATTACTCTGTAACACGATAAATAATGCCGATAGCTCGTGCCGTTCCAACTGCAATGTGGTTTGGTTAAACAAAAAAAAATCTAATAAGTGGTACGATACGTAGAGCCTTGCGTGCCAATAGCGGATGAGATTTCACTGAACCATTCACTTAAAGCTTCTCAGAAAGAAAAATAAAATTAAACTAAAAATCAATAGCATGACCTTGATAAGCAGTTCCTTTGCAGCAAACAGGCATATAACCATCAAACAATTTTATATGAGCAAATAAATGTAAACTCGGTATTAAGAATACCTTGAACTTGTGATGGAAAATGTCGGCTGTAGGAGTAATTATTATTCGAATTCATGTTAACTGAAAAAAAAAATTGTTTCAATAATGGGAAATTCCTATTAGTAGTATTTAACATACGAGATTTAAGAATCAATAATTTTTTTATATTCCAAAAGGCATGAGCTAGCTGGCTGATATTTGGGTCAGTTATTAAAATTATTATAAAAGCTTTTCTGCAAGAAAACGAGAAATTGGTTCAATATGAGCAAGAGAAGCAAATTAGCATTATTGAGCTTACTCTAGATCTGCTATTGCCAAAGCTGTTTTGTCTATTAAGTGAGTCTTCACTGTAGTCTTTTTGAATTTGGGATGTGGCCAAGTTATGGACGTTTGGAGTCACAGCAATTTGCGTTTGCACCGAACTCATAATCACACCTCCGGGAATAATTCTGTAAGGAAAATAAAAAAAATAGAACAAACTTTAGTGATTGAAATTTGTAAATTTAATATACATAGTAACGCCTTAAAAGAAGAGGATTGAATAAGTTTTTATTTTTCAAATTAAAAGAGTTTATGAAAATTGAAATTTAGGTTTAAATTAGCAGTTGAAGAAAAAAAAAAACAATTTTGTTTAATTTTGTGGTATTTATAATTGCATTTTTGAATGGAAAAGATTGAACTACTCTCTGCAAACTCATAAATGCTGCTCTCCGCTATAGAAGCCAAATTTTAAGGGAACAATTTTAATCAGGAAGATTTTCGATTTATTTTCAAGGTATTAACAGTATTTAATATTAACTTTATTAACTTAGGCCGTTGAAACAGAAATGTTATTTTATAAATTTGAGAATCTGGCAGATGGTTTATGCCATGTCATAAGAGATTTGTAAAAACAAAAAATGTTAACATGGTATGTATATATTGAACTGCAAAAAAAATGTATTCTTTTCTAATCCAAAATATTGGAATATTTGAACTGACCATAGAATTTCTTACAATTAAAATTCTATATTATACTCTTATAAATAAATAAGTTTAGTAGCGCGATAGTTCGTGGAGACTATTCACACTTAAGATGGGAGGCACCTTTTTATGAAAAGATATAAACTTTGCAAAATGCAGTACCCCTGAAATTTACTGTAGGCTGAGGTTCGAATTTGAACAGCGAAGTATAAATACCATTTTAAAGGTTACAAAATGTTCATGAAAGGTCCAATTTCAGTAATTGGTTAGCGATAGAAAAATTGGTATCAATTGTTTGAGTTAAAATGTCACATACAGAGTTGCTTATATCACCATGGTTCGCTCCCAGATGACGGCAAAGAGTTTTTCCCTTAATACGAGCATAACCAGGCTAAGCACCACTAAAGGAGTCTGATGATCGAGGTGGCTCTCGTGAAATAGCTATAACTCCAGCTTATATACTTGGTGGTAACACACGCAAGTTGTTGTTCATTCAAAATTATTCAATATTAATTGATGTATAACTTGCAGCATGCACTGCACTTGTGTGGATTTCCATTTACACACAAACCCAACTTAACTTTGAGAATTTTTCCAACTCATCTCCTGGGGGTCAATTCTCGATCTGTGAAACTGTGAAGTGATAAATATGATAACGCCTTCACACCAAATGCGATTCTCAAAGTGTGAAAAAATGAAAACAAATGCCAAAATGTTTAGATATGATAATTCGTTTATCACAATCATTTCATTCTGTGAAAACCTGTGAAAAGAAAAATGATAAACAGAAACAAATTGTGCTCATTGGATACACCTAAGTCGCCATCTTGGTCTTTCTATGACGTCACAATCATCTTTTTCTATGAGCAATTGGTAGCATTTGTCATGTTAGTACTTTTTAGTACTCACTTTGACAGCTGTTTTTCATAACTAGTTTGGGAATCGCATTGCGCGTGTTTGTGAAGTGATAAAATGATAAAACTCTGTGAAAACTGAAATGATAACTTTGTTTTCATTTCACAGTTTCACAGATCGAGAATTGACCCCCTGGGGGTCAATTCTCGATCTGTGAAACTGTGAAATGATAGGTATGATAACGCCTTCACACCAAATGCGATTCTCAAAGTGTGAAAAAATGAAAACAAATGCCAAAATGTTTTCATATGATAACTCGTTTATCACAATCATTTCATTCTGTGAAAACCTGTGAAAAGAAAAATGATAAACAGAAACAAATTGTGCTCATTGGATACACCTTAGTCGCCATCTTGGTCTTTCTATGACGTCACAATCATGTTTTTCTATGAGCAATTGGTAGCATTTGTCATGTTAGTACTTTTTAGTACTCACTTTGACAGCTGTTTTTCATAACTAGTTCGGGAATCGCATTGTGCGTGTTTGTGAAGTGATAAAATGATAAAACTCTGTGAAAACTGAAATGATAACTTTGTTTTCATTTCACAGTTTCACCGATCGAGAATTGACCCCCTGAACCGGATTAGATTATCATAATAAAACAAACAGGATCCCAGTGCGACAAGAGTGTTATATACCTATCTCCGTTTATCCTTTTGTTTCTGTATTTTCTCTCTACTCTATTCTCTATGTTCTCCCTTTTTTCAATACAAAAAGCCATCTGCCTGTCAGAGAAAAAACTCATTTTTGCAACAAAAAAAAAGTGCTAATAGCCGTTCCACACTATCCCATTGAGTATTAATACATGTCAAAAAAGTGTGAAGAAAGTCATGTATAATAGTGTGGAAACAAAATATGAAATTTCATCACACACAACTTCACATCGCATCCTACACGATTTTACATGTGTTTATACCTGAAAATATTTAAGATCGGTTCTAAAACCATTACACATTCTATCCCACTGGGGCGTTTGAGGTTAAAGTGCCTCTACACTATCCCACAAGGTATTAACACATGTCAGAATAAAGTGGGAAGAAATTTCATACGACTGCCAAATTTGTGTGATGAAACTGACTTTCATATTTTGCTTCCACACTGGCATCAAAAAATCAGTTTCACCATAACCTCAAACGCCCAAGTGGGATAGAAAGTGTGATGGTTTTAGAACCGATCTTAAATATTTTCATGTATTAACACATGTCAAATCGTGTCGGATGCACTGTCAAGTTGTGTGTGATGAAATTTCATATTTTGTTTCCATACTATTATACATGATTTCTTCCCACTTTTTTGACATGTATTAATACTCAGTGGGATAGTGTGGAACGACCATTATGGTGAAACTGATTTGTTTTGATGCAAGTGTGGAAGCAAAATATGAAAATCATTTTCATCACACAAATTTGGCAGTCGTATGAAATTCTTTCCCACTTTATTCTGACATGTGTTAATACTTTGTGGGATAGTGTAGACTGTAGAGGCACTTTAAGGGTGTATGCTAAAAATTAAATTGTAAATCGGGATCCAAAAGCAAAGTCGGAGTTTGTGTTGTTTTTGTAATACATGTATTTTCGATGCATATACAATCCAGATCAGATCTGGGGGAAAATATAAAGCTAGTATATTTTTAGTTTTATTGATTTTACCGTCGATAGTGAGCTTTGAAATTGTTTTCTACGTTTTGCGAAAAAAATTTATCCGATTTAATCGATTTGTAGTAAAGAAATTTTTGCTAGTAATGAATGATAAAAACAAATTGCAAATATTTTGCTTAAATATTAAATTTTGCGCTAGAATGATGTAAAATGATATTTAATTTGAAAAATGTATGCATTTTCGAAGTGCTAATAAAAATTCTTTTCAATAAATCTAATGAAATCACAATTTGTTCTTGATTTTTTAATTCAAATCTATTCGACTTTTTTTCACCCATTTCGTTTGACAGATGAGCCATATTTTTAGCTTTTGTCGTTCGTAAATGAAAAGTAACTTTTTTTACTATGACATTGCAACTCTTCTTTTTGACACAACCAACCACAGCTAACTAGAGAAACATAAAAGAACGCACCACCTGGCAAATCATGTTTTGACATTTCAAATTACGAAACTGCAAATAACACCCGCGATTGCGGAGATTAACATCAAAAGCAGCATATGGATACAAAATAATGAAACAAAAAATTAAATTTTTTAGAAAAAAACAACAAAATCTTCATCTGGCAAAATGTATGTCAAATATATCTGCCAAGATATAATTGCAGGGAGATATGTCTGACATCCAATCAAGAGATGAAACGGAGTGACTCCATTAGATATTTAATGTCAAGACGAGCATTTCTGAGAGAAACTATCTACTGTGGAGTCGGGGTGTAAGGAATTCACTCCACTTAGAAAATACCAAAACCATTAGGTATCAAACGAAAACTACTTTGCCTATTCGAGTTTACGAGTTTTACCTTACCTACAACAAACAAAATTGTTCGAAACGGAACCGGTGAGACCATATCCCTTGCAACCGACTTTCAATTTTCCCCATACCGAGAGTTTTTGAATATCTAGCACTAAGATGTTTGCACATCAAAAACTCTGTTTGGTTACATAAGAGAGAATAATTTGGTAGCTGGGACTTGATTCAAATAATTGGAAATAATAGCTTCTTTATTGTAGCTGAATTTGTATAATTTTTTCGTATAAACTAGATTGCACAATTTACAGAGATATGTCTATTTACTACCTTACTACTGAAAAAGCTTATAAAATTTTTATTTAAAATAATATCACAGATTTAAAACGATTTAATAGATAATAGCTTCAGGAGCAAATAAATGTTACAGACTAAAATACAAATTAGGTAAATCCACAAATAATGAAAACAGCAGAAGAGAAACAGAATGCTGAATATGTCCCAGCCTCAAGGTCTTTGAGAAAATAAACTCGATCATTCCGATTTTTTGTCAATCAATTTTGTTATATCTTCACTTCGAAAAGTGATTTTGGCGATTAAGTCGAAGCATATCTGTATCTTGGTTCTAAAAGGGCCAATGTCCAATTTGATAGTTTTTGGGAAATCGAAAATTTTACTTTTAATTGCCAGAAATGCTTTTAACATTTGAACCATGTTAAGAGAAACAACAATAAGAATTAATTTGAGCACATTGGCTCTTATTACATAAAATATCTTCCAAATAGTGTACTTAAGTCAATATTGTAAAGAATGGACATTGGCCTTTTTAGATCCAAGGTATGGATTTATTCATGCGATTTTTTTTAAATCATTGGCTTCATAATTTCAGCATTGAATGAACGAAAACTTTTCTGATAATACTGGTCTGCAACGAAAATCGCCTTTAAACCAAAAATATACTTTTCTAAAGGATCTTGGCATGCTGAATCCGAATCCGAAGTCAAAATTGCTCTAGCACGTCACGTTTTTGAGATATTCCAATTCAAACATGTGAAAAACCCCTTTTTTTGGTACTTTTGACGTCGAATTTCTTCACCGATAGAAACTTTTTTTAAAAACTAATAACAGGACCTGAAAGAACTATATTTCATCTTTCTAAATCATTTTAAATCTTTTTAAAATTCGTTTTCCTCCCAAAGATATTGTAATATAAAGATCTTAATTGCAACATGTCACTGAAAATTCATTTTTTGGACTCCCACTTAGATTTTGTCCCCCGGTTAACCTTGGTGTAGTTTCAGATGAACAGGGTGAAATGTTTCATCAAGACATGATGACATAGAACGAAGATATAACGGGAAATGGTCAGAAGCAATGCTGGCAGATTTTTGCTGGTCAATTTTTCGTCAGACAATGGAAAATATGAAAAGAAAAAAAGCTACAAAATAATATGTTTAAAGAAAAAAAGTTGTAGTAAACTGCAGTTTATTTGGATTTTTGAGCTTATTTTATTTTTTAAAACTACTTTTTTAAGGTGTAGTTTGATAGAATCGGTGTGTTTTTTATATTTTAAAATATTTTACCAGTTTTTTATACAGAACACTCAGTGAAATATACTAATGGGAAAAAAGTGTTTGGGATTTTAAAACGCTTAGTTGTTTCTTTTTTAAAAGTCTTTGATTAAAATTTATTTAATATAGGTGAGTTAACGAATACCAAATATAGGAAAATTCTATTATTTTCCAAAAAAATATGTTTTTTACAGCGTAAATCACAAAAACTACGAAATTTCGAAATATCTGTTGTTTTTTTAAATAAAGCCTAGTACGCAGATCGAGCTAAAATTCCGCTCCCACATTTCTCTCCAAACACCAGCTAAAATCCTAGCTAAATTTTGACACAAGATTTTTGTGGAGAATACATTACAAAAAACAGCTGTTCTCTGAAAAGAAATTTTATTCAATAATTTCAAAGAATTTTCTTTCAATATTTCACATTAAAATAATCAAATAAAATAGATTTTTCCTTTTAGAATTGCTAAATCGTTTGTCCTTGAATATTTCTCGGTCTCAATTTTCATTTTCGCAATATAAAGCTCACATAATCTCACAAATAAATGAACCTGTCACAATTTAGCTCGAGAATTAATGTGCCGAACAATTATTTCACGCGCTAAATTTTGACAGATGAGTGCGTTCAGTAAGAAACAAAAATTTGATTTTTTAGCTGGAGCTGCGTACCTCTCGGCTAAAATGTTTGGCTAAATTTTAGCTTGGCTAAATTTTGGAGAGAATTTTGTATGGGAGCGAAATTTTAGCTCGATCTGCGTACGAGGCTTAACGGTTTAAAATATGGGTGAACATTGATGGATGATAAAAAATTTGGTTTCATGTGAAAGCTAATATTATGTGGAGTAAGTCCTCCAAATTTGAGCAGAATAGGCACAATAGTTTTTTGTTTTTACCAGGTCAACCAAGTCTAAGAGGGCTCTTTTTTTAGAAATCAATCATATTTTTCAAAAATCAATTAAAAAAAACTGGACGTGATAGAATTTTTCTGAAACCAGATTTAGATTAAAAAAAGTCAAATCTGTCATAATTTCAAAAAATTACTTGAAGGCGAAAAAAAAGTTGATTTTTGCAGACCAGTGTAATCAAAAAAAAAATAACAGTTAGAAGACAACTTCAAATGTTGTATTTTTTCGACAACTTAGGGCTGGTTTTTGAAAAAATCGATACATTAGGTTGCAGCACGTCTACGAAACGAGTCTTCATTTTCGCAAATAGAAGCTATACGATGGTCATCAATGACCGATCAACGATTGTGCACTCTTTATTTTTTTGCATTCAAAAAGACACGATTGAATTTAATGGAAATATATAATATTTTGAGTAAATTTGCGAAAATCCGAAGAGCCCATCTCTATCAAATACTTTTTGGACATATTAGTGATTTTATGTATATTTGTAATCAGGAACATGTAACCGTTATATTGTGTCAATAAATATTGTGTATTTTATAGACAATATTATGATTTTCGTCAAAAAATTTCAGCTCACCCAAAACTACCTTGAGCTCACCTATACGATTGATCCTGATGGCTACGGCCGTGCGTGATTGGACTGGTTATCCCAGATAAGACAACTTTTTAACTTCCCATTGGAAAAGTAATTGTAATTGGTGCGATTTGTCGAGTCGAAAATGTTGACATATCTTCACGTTTCGAGCTCTTTAGAATCGGAATCCATCATTTTAAGAGAGATTTTTGTGCTTGTACGTACAGTTGCGGTGAAAATAATAGTAGTAAAAGTAAAAGAAATGCAGAACCTTGATTTTGTAAGTTTTATATTGCGTTGATAGTAAAAAACTGTTACATTTTGACTAAATAACACTTTCTTAATGATCGGGGACAAATAAATTTTTTCTTGCAACGGTAATATGACAAATAAACAACCTTTATTAATCAAAGCTACGAATTCTTCCGGTCAAAATAATAGTAGTGCACCGGTTTTTGTGAAGAAATATTATTTTTATCTTTTATTTCTAAAATTGAACCTTTAAGAAAACGTTGGTTTTGTTTATCCACTACACCTTCATAGTTTTTATTGAAAAATTGGGGATATTTTTGCCAGCAATGGGCAGAGGCAAACACTGAACACCTGAATAGCGTGTCCTAGTTAGAAGACTGATATCGGAAGGCAAAACTTATGCGATGGTTCAATGCCTAGTTGAATGCTCACCAAGAATGGTAAGAAAAGCCATTATTTAATTTCCAAAGCCAGAAAATGGCAGGTGGAATCCGCTATTTCCACCAAAGTTAATAAAAATGAGTCATCAGGCATTTAAAAATAAATCCCTTTTCGCCAGCTTCTGAAATTAAAGGCATATTTTATGTTGATGCCATCAACAAAACGGTTTGTAGAAGTTCACGAGAACATATTCAAGGTGCCCACAGCCCTAGAGAGGTACCATCGATGACAAAAAACAATGTAACAAAAAGATTGAAATTCGCAAAGGAACCACTTTGACTGGCCAGCATCAAATTGGAGAAATATTCTGTGGTCCGATGAGTCGAAGATTTTTTATATGGTAAAAATGGACCTCGTCAATATGTAACAAGGCGACCAAACACAATATAATCCAAATTTCAAAGCAAAAATAATTAAACACGGAGAACCCAGCATAATGGTTTGGGCATGGTTTTCCTTTAATGGTGTTTTTCCAATATACCAAATTGATGGTATCATGGATTAGCAAATATGTGATAAGATCATGCAGGAAGTAATGTTACCCTATGCTAAAGATGAAATACCACTGAAATGGGTCTTTCAGTGAGAAAATGACCCAAAGTCTACTAGTAAACTTGCGAAGCAATGATTCCAGGCAAAGAGAGTTAATGTGATGGACTGGCCGCACAGTCTTCAGACTTAAATCCCATTGAGAACTTGTTGTGCGATGCAAAGAAATATGTTGCCAGTTGCCAGCCATCTAACAATAAGGCCCGTAGGCCTTTTCAGCACTCATGGAGTTCGATAAGCGTAGAAAGGTGTGAAAACCTGATAAACCCAATGCAACGCCGTTGTGCTACTGTTATTTCTAATGAGGGACTTGCAACTAATTGTAAGTATAAGGTTCAAACCCCTAACTACATCTTATGATACAATTTTTGTCCTAATTTTGCTTTTTTGTAATAGTTAAACTTGGATTATCTACGCACTACTATTTTTTTGACCGCTGTTTTTCAGAAGTTCTTCAATAAATTTGAAAATATAGGATCAAATATTATATTTGAAATTTTATATATTTTTTTTTTTTAAATAAAAGCTTAAAAACACTTATTTCAAAATCACATGGGTATTAATTTGTTTAAAATTAAGGGATCAACTTTTTTTCAATTTTGATTTTTGACAAAGAGCACTTCTATTATTTTGACCGCAGCTGTATGTTCGTACGTTCCTTCACCTTTTGTCGTTCCCCATGCCTCAAAAACGAATAAAGATAACGACTTCGGATAAATTTTGATCTATAGATACTAATGTTGTTACGTGCAGAAAGGACTTTAAAAAAAAATCAACCAGCGGGTTTTTTACTATAGCAGTTTTAAAAATAAGTTTTTAAATTTCTATACTCTTGAATATCTTGATAACAAATGATGCTATCGACTTCGGGTCATTTTTATTCTACGTATATTTACGTATTAAAGAATTGGAAACAAATATAGATCAACTTGCAGTTTTTGAAAAAAGTTGAAAGAAGGCTCGGTAAATCATTGATAACAATAATGAATAGAAACGGTCCGAGATGACTACCTTGATGTACACCTGAGAAATTTAAAATTTTCTTAGATAACACGTTATCAATTTTGACATATTGCTTTCTTCCAACTATAGTCTGTCCAGCAAAACTTGTCAGTACAGGGCTTATGGGCGAGCTTTTTTCAAAACAGTGCTCCCTGTGTATACCATCACAACACTAAAATAACAAATCTGCCACTGAAAAAGATACTAAACCACTGATTTACATCCAGGAATTGTTGTTGTAATTCTTTGAAACATTTCGTGCGCTCCAACTTGACCATCGTCTTTCATTCGTCTGATCATATACTCGCTTTCGCTTCTACCTTCGCTGTGTGAAATAAAACAACAAATTCTCATTCCAACAGAGTAACCTTTGCCAAGTCGCAACAATACAACAGAGCTTTTTCAGTGGTTTTTATGAAAGAACTTTAGGTTTTTAAGCTTTTGAGAACAAAATTAATAAAGGTAAGAGCCCAAAGTGTTGTCGTTTTGATTGTTCATTTATTATTGGTTTGTATTTCTAAATAAAAGTATAAAATGCAGTAAAATTTTTTACGATTTTAGTCTTTAAGAAGAAAAAAAGTTATTTGCGCTAACTTTTGAAACATTCACAAAGCGTTACGTGATCAAATTCATTTGAAAAGGTGATGTGTGATAAAAAAAGAAAAATGGATCTTTTTTAATATGTTGGAAATGGTTTCCATGGTAACCATATGCACATTATTCTTCCATTTGTGGCAATTTATAATTCAAAGTATGGAAACTCTGTGAGAGCTTTAACTTGAGACAGATGTATGCAAGCCAATGCAACCAGACTGAGAGGCAAACGTCCTATCTTCCCTGTACTGACAACTTTTGCTGGATATAGTATAAATAACTTTTAATCCAACTTAGCAGCAAAGAGTGAAAACCAAACATCTCAAGTTTCTTCAATAAAACATTACGCTGAACACGATCAAATGCCTTTTAAAAACCGGTCAGTACATAACGCTTATAAGGAATTGCATAATATTTGTTCCTTATAACCGAGTTTTTCTTATATCCTTAGAACGGATATAAGAAATAAGTTTCTTATATGGATATAGAAACAAAAAAGAACACAAACACAACAAATAACAAATTCAATGTCAAAATGAAGACTGAACTGAACTTCTCTTCAAATGTCAAATCACATTTGCATAGTTTGCTTTGAAATTTTTCTTAAAGGTATGTTCATATTTTACGAGTTTTTTTGCAAGTTTCTTAAGTCCAACCAAATTTAAATGGAAAAAGGAAAATGTGCTTGAGATATCTTTCTTTTATCAGTGTTTTTCTTTTAAACGTGTTTCTTATAAACACACAATTCAAGATTAAAATATATGGGAAAGTACACGGTGATTTTGTTCAAGTTTCTTCTAAGCGAGGTTTTCTTATAAGCATGTTGCTTATAAGCGATAAATAGGTATATAGTGTCGATTTGGGAACGCGTTTCCATATGATTAAGGCAGTAGCTTGTGAAAATCGACAAATTTGTTGCTGTTGATCTTCCACTCATAAATCCATGTTGGTGTTCAGATATATGATTTTGAACTAAACTAAACAATTTATTTTTGACTATTGCTTCAAAACTTTAGGGATCAACTGAAGTTTTGCAATAGGTCTGTAGTTTTCAACATAGCCTTTTGACCCACATTTATGAAGGCGAGTGATATAAGAATATTTCCATGTATCTAAAAAGAGTCCTTCAGTTAAAGACATATTGAAGATAAAGCAAAGTGGTTGTGCAAGATGAAATCTACAAGTCTTTAAGAGAACAGGTGGAATATAATTTAAAAGCAAGTTATCGAAATTGCGCAATTTCAGGTTTTTGTCTAAGTGTAGTAAAAACGATTCAAGTAGATTTTGAAATCTGTTTACGAAAAAAAATGATAATTCGGTGTGAAAAGCGTGAAACTAAATAACATAACAAATCAAACAAATTAACTTTATTAGACAGTTTTTTTTTATAATACAAATTCTATATACTATTGAAATAAATCAGCCAAGTAGAAGACTTAGGATTAAGGTTTGGACTTGTTGAATTATTGATTCAAAATAGCTTTTTTATGGCCTTTAGTCCTAAATAAATAAATAAATTGGGTGACGCAACAGCTCATGGAGAACCAGGGCCTAGTGACTTACAACTCACAACCATTCCTGTGTGCGTGTTTGTTCGCAGGAATGGAGGGGACCTACAGTTTTTTGCCGAGTCCGAACGGCTAAATGAGAAGCACTTTTTCATGACAAGTATACTCTTGGAGGATTTGTCAGTTCCTCGCAAGAGGCAATACCTCGAATAAAACATTTCTGTTTTTAGGTGGCACGGCTGGGAATCGAACCCACACCTCCGCCATGACAGTCCTACGCACTAACCATCAAGCCACGAGGTACTACTAGGTCTTTAGTCCTACAAATTGCCGTTTCGTCCGGCTTACTCACTTGGACTCATCATTGACATAATGAGGGCCTTATCATACGAAATTTGTATTAAGTTCAGTTCAAGTTACATGGATTTTTCAACAAAAAACCACTTAGACCGAGAGCCCACAGCAGATTTTGGGTGTGATCGATAGCAAAAAAAGAAGTATAGGCGTCGAAAGCTCCATTAAAAGCTATTCAAAAAATCAAAGTCTTGCAGTCCACAACTGGGGCCTTTGCGAGAAACAGTGCATCGAAAAAAAATATGAATGCAACTTCGAAGATAATCGTTTTAGCCGAAATTGGTTTTCACCCCTCTCTAGATAAGCTCCTCGGATGACATATCACGGAATCTGAGACCATTTGAGTGTATAGTTCGCTCTACCGGACCGTTTAAAAAATTCAAAATTCTAAGTGAAAAATGGTTTTTTTAAACAGTCTGGCAGGGCGAATTAAACACTCAAATGATCTCAGATTCCGTGATATGGCATCCGCGGAGCTTATCTAGGGAGGGGTGAAAACCAGTTTCGGCTAACACGATTATCCTAGAAGTTGCATTTATATTTTTTTTTCGATGCACTATTTCTCGCAAAGGCCCCAGTTGTGGACTGCAAGACTTTGATTTTTTGAATAGCTTTTAATGGAGCTTTCGACGACTATACTTCTTTTTTTGCTATCGATCACACCCAAAATCTGCTGTGGGCTCTTAGTCTAACTGTAAACTATATCCAACAAGATAAGAGTTCCTTATCATTAAGCTGGAAGTTTTTTTGCCCGGGGCCTGGCATAGTTTCTATAAGAAGGTATTTTTTGTTAAGCCGGACGAAACGCCAGTTTGCAGTACTAAAGGCAAAAAAAAGCTATTTTTACGTAACTTTATGTTTATAAAATTTAAATAAATGCATCTGGCTACTATTATCAAATCAAATTTTTTTAGGAAAAAACAAGAAAAAACTGTTATTCCGAATATCAAAATTTCAAAAGAAAACTGTATGGATTAAGAAGGATTCTGAACGCTTCTAGATGCCCAATTGAATAAATTATAAGCTCTCCTTTCTGTCTTAAGTGCCACTTCCCACAAAAAAAAAACATATTTCAAGAATTAAAAAAATGGAAACTCTCAATGTCCAGTTTAAACAAAACAAATATGTACAGTAGGGAGCAAAAATGAGTACATGTTTGTAACTCGCGCACTTATTGATGCATAACAACAGAAATAATAAAGCAAATTGAAAAATTTTTTTGACCTGTATTTTATGTTCAATTCTCAACAAAACGGTATATAATACATAACGGAAAGGAGCAAGTTCTAAGAAAAAAACAAATAAAACAAAAATAAATCGCATGTACTCAATTTTGCACCAAGCGTTAATCAGCAAAAATATCGAGATTTGCCGTTCGATTTGCAAGCTTTTGGTTTGTTTATGACTTCCTATATCTTTTTTAGTTTGAGATTTGTTTAATTGCGCATGGTTAGAACTTTCACCATCGTATTTTAATAAATGAAATAAATAATTATAAACATTTCATTGTTCCTTTAGATTATGAGGAAACCATCACGACAGATTGAGGACAGTTTTGTAGTAATGACAAAGAGTGGCTTCTCGAAACAACTGATAGCTAAGAAGCTTAAAACAAGCCAATCGGTGGTCATAAAAGTCCAAAAAATGCGAGTTATTGTTCCCAAAGCACAAGTCAAAGGCCGCAAAAAAATTTTGACAGATGCGGACGGCCCTCGCAGGATATTAGAAATGAAAAGGAACAAGTGTTTAACACCAAATCATGCTTCTTATGCAATAAATAAGCCCGTTAGCCGAGAAACTGCAAGAAGAACACTCAACGACATTGGTTATATCTCAGCGGTTAAAAGAACAAAAGCTTGCACTGTCGGAAAAAATGCTAAGGTGTGGTTAAAGTTCGACAGAGCACACAGAAATTGGGCATCCGACCACACTACACGTTTCCAAATAACAACTGTCCAATCTCTGTGTTTTCTGACGAACTTTAACCGCACCTTACCATTTTTACAGACTATGCGGGCTTTTGTTTTTTTAACCGCTGAAATATAACCAATGTCGTTGAGGGTTCTTCTTGCAGTTTCTCGGCTAACGGGCTTATTTATTGCATAAGAAGCATGATTTGGTGTTAAACACTTGTTCCTTTTCATTTCTAATATCCTGCGAGGGCCGTCCACATCCGTCAAAATTTTTTTGCGGCCTTTGACTTGTGCTTTGGGAACAATAACTCGCATTTTTTGGACTTTTATGACCACCGATTGGCTTGTTTTAAGCTTCTTAGCTATCAGTTGTTTCGAGAAGCCACTCTTTGTCATTACTACAAAACTGTCCTCAATCTGTCGTGATGGTTTCCTCATAATCTAAAGGAACAATGAAATGTTTATAATTATTTATTTCATTTATTAAAATACGCTGGTGAAAGTTCTAACCATGCGCAATTAAACAAATCTCAAACTAAAAAGATATAGGAAGTCATAAACAAACCAAAAGCTTGCAAATGTAACGGCAAATCTCGATATTTTTGCTGATTAACGCTTGGTGCAAAATTGAGTACATGCGATTTATTTTTGTTTTATTTGTTTTCTTCTTAGAACTTGCTCCTTTCCGTTATGTATTATAAACCGTTTTGTTGAGAATTGAACATAAAATACAGGTCAAAAAAAAATTTTCAATTTGCTTTATTATTTCTGTTGTTATGCATCAATAAGTGCGCGAGTTACAAACATGTACTCATTTTTGCTCCCCACTGTAGGTATGATGAATTGATGACGGTACATGCAATTATTATTTGTTTTAAGTTTTAATTCATTTTTCTTTAACTTATGTGTTTAATTTTACATATCTAATCTACCTACATACATATTTTGAAAGTAAATAAGAATTATAATTTGTGTGTGATGATGCAAACAATAAGGAAAACAAATATATTTCGTTAAGGAACAATTTTGATTATTATTTCATACAAAAATATAAAAAAAACATAAATTTTAAAAACCAATTTGGATAAAGTTAACAAACCAAAGAGAAATGTTTTTGATTAAGAGTAAACTATAATAAGAGGGCAATGTTTTCTTTTACATTATAAATTAAAATAAAATACACAATATTTAGAGCTCACACTTGAACGAAAAGAAAAAGGAAATTGGAAAAATGCCAGGATCTATGTAATAAATTGTATACTAAATACAATATACATACATATGTATATGATTATGTATGTAGTACACTATTATATATTTATATTCAAAACAATTCTAAAAGCAAACATTTCCAAGTATTTTTATTTATTTATTTTGCTTTTTTGGTGCTGCCTGCTACTTCTGGCCCCCCAATGATGGGATGCTGCTGCTCTCAAGAGATCAACGTGACGTGCTTTGGTATTCCACTTGTGAAATTTTGCTTACCTTTGCTAACATTGATTATCCACATATTTAAGCAGCAGAAGACTCAGTTGTTGTTATTGTTGTTGTTGTCTTAATGTGTTCTCGTCGTTGATTCGATATTTCTCAACGAACGTATGCGCGCAATAAAGGACAACCAAGTTCAAATGAACGGAAGCGGAACTTTGTCCCAGCAATTGATTTTTGTAAGTTCAAAGACTCTTGGATTTTCTTCACTCATTTTAATTTTTTGGCAGTGCAGTTTTTTTTTTTAGATTTTAATTTTAATTTTGATGATGCTAAAACGGCAGAAACTACAGAATGAATTTTTGTAGGTATCTATACATAATATTTACGCACTCTTGGTATTTATGAATTTAATTTTTTTTTTTGTTTTGTTTTGTTTTAGTCATCACGACGAAATGTATAGGTAGGTATAATGTTTGGATTTTGGTAAAAAATTAATACAATTATAATAATAATTAACAATTTAATATATAGAAAATATTTTTGTTGTATAGAAGGTTCCTATCACATAACACATCACTATCACTGTATGTTTTTTTTTTATTTTTTAATATTATGTTTGTATTTTAAAGATACAAATTATTTTGTTTAGTATTTTATTTGTTAATTAGTCATTAATATTATTTAAAACTTATATACAATTTTAGAAATAGTTTTGGTTTATTTATTTTTAGGTCATAACACATTTGTTTTTAAAGCTATTTTCGTAGATTGATTACTCCTGCAAATTTTATTTTGAATTTTTGTTAAATTTATTTATTTTTGCCATTACGACCACAAATTTGGTTTCTTTTTGTGGGATTTTATAATAATTGTCTGTATACAAACACACACAATTTGCAGGCTTCCTGTTTATATTTTATAGCACAGAATTAATTTTTTGTTATTTAAGAAAAGAGCTTTTCCGTAGACCGAGGATTTTCTCAAGACATTGCACTATGTAATAAATGAAAACAACTACATTGACATCAGATGACTGTGAAACAAAATATACCATAAATCCTTTATATTTCGTTATTGATTTTTTCTTTTCCCAACCATCTTGTGTGTGTTTTATATGCGTTGGCCCAAAAATTGAGTATCCTTTTGCTATGGAAGTAGAAGTAGAACAAGTTTTATTTTTCCTTTAATCGCCCGAGAGAGCATTGAAAGACACACAAAAATAAAGAAGAAGGAAGTGAACGAGAACGTGTAGCAGCAGAGTAGCAGGATTTAATAGAATGAAACACAACCCTAATATAAGCGAATAAACGTGCGAATTATGAAGAAAAGAAGACACCAAGAAGGGATTTAATTTAATACACATCGTGTCGACACTACCGAGACCGACTACCCAACTTCCAATTACCGTGAACCGTGCCCGTGCGTTGTTGTGCAAAGTCCAAATTTTAAGCCAACGACAAAGAAAAGACGATGAAGATAATATGCCGTTGGTGGTTGTGGTGGTGGTTATTGACATTGGTATTGAACGTAGCAAAGGGATGAAGTTGAAGATACAAAAAAAAAAAGTAAAGAACTGGGGTAAGGGCGCATTTGTTCTCCCCCCCAATTGCGATTGCTATATTTGCGACTATGAAATGTGAATATCCAAATAATATTAACAGCGTTGCCAGTAAAATAATTTGTGTACCTATTATACTTTGGAAATTTAAACGACTTGGCTTGATGGTTTTATGGTAAATACCGTTAAATTTCATCTCAAATCCCAAGTTTGAAAAAAATCGTTTCATCAATTAATGAAAATTTTGATTTTTTTTGTTTGCCAAGTTTAGGAAAGAATGTTAATCATCAGTATCAGCATGTTCCCACTGAGTCTGAAATTGCACTAATTTTCAAAATTACTAAAAATGCTCGCACTACAAATGAGACAATTTTGTTTGTTGGCTCCAATAGAGAAATGAGATGTTTTTTTTAATTTATTCCAAGAAGCTATTACATATTCAATGATTCCACCACAAGATTTTATTCTACTAATGAGCAAAATATATTTAAATTGATTTGTAAACACTTTAGCAACACGATTAAAAATAAAAATATCTGCAAATGCAAATACAAATGTCAAAACAAATAATTTCCAAAGTTATACGCAAACTGACAGCAAATATTTGAATGGCAGTTTCGTTAGGTCTGTTTGTTTACCTTATCGAAAAACTGGTAGAAACTGTAATACGACACAATTGCATTGAAATTGAGGTGATTTGAAAAATTTTGAAATTGGGTAAATGTATGGGAAATTCTGCTATTTCGCCGATGGTTTCGAAAAATGTAGTTCAAAGCTGCACTATAACATCCGATTAGAACATATTATTACTAATGCTTTAAAACGATGCTATTTCAGCCTGTGATTTTCTACGATAAGTGCAGTAAGCTTAGATTAGACGGTCAACGTAAATGGTGAACGCATTGACTCTCTGACGTCATCAGAATCACTGTCAATATACTGTCAACGTAGACAGTGTCAACGCATGAAATGACGGCACTCGTCAATTTTGTCCCAAAGTGCGTTGACGTGTTATCTGTGTTAACGGAATTGGTACCCTCTGGTGTCAACGTATTGACACGTGAAACGTTGACGATTACACTACTTGACCATATCCAAACATATGAACGTTGACGCGGAGCTGACAAGAGCTAAATTGAATCATTTTGTACATTGACGATCACACGACATTGACTGCGGTGTTATCGAACAATACAATGTGGATGAATTAAAAAACCTCTTAAAAATCAGACATTATTGAAGTTTTTTTACTGCTCAGGAAAAAGGTGATTTTAGGGCAGTTGGGTGACATTTAAATCGAAATACACTTTTGTCGTCAAAATATAGTTCATTCACCATCTGTCAAGCAATCAACTGTCAAGTTCCATTGAAGGATGGCTACGATGTCGATAGATTAAAAAACAGCTAAAAAATCAGAAATTTTTGAAGTTTTCTTACTGCTCCAGAAAAAAAAGATTTTAGGTCAATTGAGTGACATTTGGATCCAAATATACGTTTGCTGTCATAATATAGCTCGTCTTTCATCTGTCAAGCCATCAACTGTGAAATTCCTTTGAAGGATGGCTACGATGTTGATGGACTAAAAGACCTTTAAGAATCCGAAATTTTTGGAGTTAATTTACTGCTCCGGAAAAAGTTATTTAAGCGCAATTGGGTGATATTTGCATTGAAATATACCTTTGCTGCCAAAATAAAGTTTGTTTTACATCTGTCATCAACTGTCAAGTTCCATTAAAAGATGGCTATGATGTCGATGGATTAAAAAACATCTAAAAAATCAGAAATTTTAGAAATTTTTGTACTGCTCCGGAAAAATGTGATTTTAGGGCAATTCAGTGACATTTGGATTGGAATATACTTCTGCCGTCAAAGTATAGTTCATCCCCCTCATCTGTCAAGCCATCAACTGTCGATGTTTAAAAAAACCTCAAAAAATGCAAAAAAAATTTAGATTGAGATGAAAGTCAACGCAGAGTACGTTGACATGGCAAAAAAAGCCGCTGTGTCAACGTAAGGAAAAGCGTTGTTGAGAAGTCTGTCATAGTGTCCTAACAGGGCTGACAGGGTGATTACACGGCCAACGAAAATAGTCAACACATTGACCCTTAAATTCGTGTCAACGAGAGTGTCAACGCAGCCGTCAACGCATGGACAGTATTTTGCGTTGACGATCACACGACAAGACAACTTTGGGACAGAATTTTACGTCATTTTGACGTCAGAGAGTCAACGTGGTGAGCATTTGCGTTGACCGTCTAAACATAGCTGTAGGCGTGTCGCGTGAAATGGGGAAGACAAAATTGCAGAGATTAGTTAAATAGAAGGTGTTATAGCTAGCGCAGCAATGCAACCACCAATAAAACGCTATACTCACTTTTATATTCAACTCAAGTCCAGCACTACTTAAAACTTTAAAATTAACGGGCTTTACCAATAACCAAATTTAGAGATCACTTAAATATTTAAGTGGACTCTTAAAAATTAACCATACCAATAACCAATTTAAAAGTCAGCTTAACGCTAAACGTGTCCTTAAATTTAAAGTGAAGAAACTCATGTTTAATTGTGTAAACACCTCGTTTGTTCTGTCAATCTGACAGCTAAAAGCAATAAAGAAAAAAAAAAACAATTTTCTTATTTGTTGCATCTACATACGTATTCTCATCATTATACTCTTCGAAAGGATTTATTCTTTTTTGATATATTTTTGTTCGGCGGGATTGTGCCACATCCGCCAAAATACTGATGTCATCAATTATATCCTGGTCGTCGGAACTCATTTTTTGATTGCATAAATGAGAAAAGTTAACATTTCTGTTTGGAACCAGAAAAATTGTTTGTTTATTTTGCAAAATAACACAAATGTAATTTCAACAGCTGTCTATTTGACAAATACCGTACTAGATTTTGTAATAGAGCGCTAATTAGTAAAAGGTGTGTTTAATTTGGTTATTGGTAAACACACAAGTTAACTCGTCTTTAAAGTTTAACCTGGCATTTATCAAAACGCGTGTTTAGCATTTGGTTATTGGTAAGGCCCAACGAAACTTTATCTCAAATTTTATATCCACTGCGTAGTAACAATAATTGATATGTTTAATAAATAAATAAATTGGGTGGCGCAACAGCTCATGGAGAACCAGGGCCTAGTGACTTACAACTCACAACCATTTCTGTGTGCGTGTTTGTTGGCAGGAATAGAGGGGAATTACAGTTTTTTGCCGAGTCCGAACGGCTAAATGAGAAGCACTTTTTCATGACAAGTATACTCTTGGAGGATTTATCAGTTCCTCGCAAGAGGCAGTACCTCGAATAAAACATTTTTGCTTTTAGGTGGCACGGCTGGCTATCGAACCCACACCTTCGGCATGACAGTCCTACGCACTAATCATCAAGCCACGAGCTTCTACTAATTGAAATGTTATTGTTGGTCAAAATCAAGCATTACATATTTACACTTTTAACAGTATTCGCATCTTTGAAAAAAAAAAATGTTTATGTTTTCACCAAGTTCAGGCTAGCTGTACATTTTACGTGTTTAATACTGAAGTCTGTTCGATGATGTTTTTTTTTTCGATTCGTCGTTGCCTAACGATTTTTGCTAAACTAAGTGGAGTGCAGAGTATGGAAAGATGACTATGACACAAATCAAAAAAAAGTAAGATACTGCGGAAGTTGTCAAATATTAAAAATGGCTGTTTGTCAGAATTTCAACAAAACAACAAACCGCGCAAATTGTCAAAATTGAATGTCAGAAATAAAAAATGTCTATTTATGTGCACAGTGCACATATTAAAGGTAATATCATAAGAGTTTTGATTTTTGTTCACTTCTGCGCATATATCAAAATTTGTGTCAAATGTCAATATTTGTTGTTGTTTTTACTGGTATTGAAGTCCTCACGTTCACATCCATTTTTTATTTATTACAACCTGCGCAGTAAAATACCTTAGATTGGTGTACTGTGATTTGTGTGATCTTAAAATAACACGTAAACACTACAACAAATGATAGATGCGTAGAACTGAACAAAAATTAGAAATTCTAAAGCAGCGCCAACATTATGTTGATTTGCGTGAAACGATGTTGGTGATCAACAAAATTCTTTAACTTTTGCCAACCCAAACCAAACCCGATTCAAATTGCTAGCAATCAACAAAGATGTTCAACAGAACAATAAGACTAAATTCTGGACACATTTATCAATATCATTGCCAGATGTCCGCTTTAATTCGTCGGTCAGTGCATTTATTTTACTCTCCAAGCACTAGCTGAAACCCTAAATAAATTATGACATAAGATTTCGGTGGAGAATATGTCATAGAAAACAGCTGTTTTCTGAAGAGAAATTTTACTCAAACATTTCAAAGATTTTTTTTTCAATATTTTAAATTAATCTAATGAAATAAAATAGATTTTTCTCTTTGAAGCTGATAAATACTTTATCCACGAACATTTCTCATCTTCCATTCTCATTTTCACAAAGCAAAGTTCACATAAATTTCAAGAATAAAATACCCTGTCATAATTTAGCTCGAGAATTAATGTGCCGCACAATTATTGCGCTAAATCTTGACATATGAGCATTTTATGGGAGCGAAATTGTAGCTCGACATGCGTACTAGGCTTTAATGAAAAAACATACAAAAATTAGGTCTGTTCGTGTTCTTCCCAAAACTGCTTATTTCTTCCTATTTTAGTCCAAAGTTCATATAAAAAAAAGGAAATTGACAGAATTTGGACAAAAATGGGCTGTTTTGGTAGTACACGAACAGAGATATTTAAAAAAAAATTATTTAAACACAAATGGCAGTGTTCACTTCGACACTGACTTGTACACACTAGTGCCAACCAACGAACAATGTTGATTGGCAAAGTGTGGACGCTGCTCAATGATATTACCCCGCCTTGAATAATGGCAAGTTTTTGTCAAGTTTATTCAAGGCCCTGTTGGTCAATTCTCGATCTGTGAAAATGGGAAATGAAAACAAAGTTATCATTTCAGTTTTCACAGAGTTTTATCATTTTATCACTTCACAAACGCGCGCAAGGCGATTCCCGAACTTGTTATGAAAAACAGATGTCGAAGTGAGTACTAAAAAGTACCAACATGAAAAATTCTACCACTTGGCTCAAAGAAAAAGATGATTGTGACGTCATAGAAAGACCAAGGCGGCTTGGGTGTATCAAATGAGCACAATTTGTTTCTGTTTATCATTTTTCTTTTCACAGGTTTTCACAGAATGAAATGATTGTGATAAACGAATTATCATAACATTTTGGCATTTGTTTTCATTTTTTCACACTTCGAGAATCGCATTTGACGTGAAGGCCTTATCATATTTATCACTTCACAGTTCAAGAATTGGCCCCCTGGAAAGGCTTCAGTAGGGGAAATCTAGACAAGGCAAACTTGTCAAAAACTCGCGAAGCTCTCGCTAGTAAAAATAGTTAATAGTTTTTCATTTTCAACATTGCACTACTTAGCATTGCGAAATATGTCAGTAGTTAAGGTATAGTAATGGTAATGAGAAGATTGTAGGATCGAATCCCAGTAAAGACAATTTTTTTGCTGGGCCCTTGCTAGTATATATGTAAAACTTTCTAGCCCCTCGCCAAAAACTAGATTGTTTTTGCAGTCGGGACCTTTAATATGTGTACCTGTCCAATAATCAAAAATAACCAAAGAGATTCTAATAATACTTAACAGAATTTTCTAAGGGTACTTAGGAAGTGGTCTTACGCAGTCAATCAAATTCCATGAAATCATATGATGCGCCCATAATTACGGATTGTTACCTTTCGCATTGTTTCGTTAACTTTTAATTTTGTAACTTTTGACATATGCTTATAAATATTTTTTTTTTGATTAGTTTAATGGGCTTTTAAAATTCGGAGCAACAGATGAATTTCAAAAGATTTTTGCAAATGTGAAATCTAGTCGAGGAAAACTTGTTAAGTACTTGTTGGGCTCTTGTTAGTAAAAACTTGTTGAGTAAATTTTAGTACCCATCCCATCGGATATATTCCGATTGTAAAAAAAAATAAAAACTTATACAGATGCTACCATGACAAAAAAAAAATTTAAAATACAGTTATTTATAAGTCCAGTTGTTAGCGTATTGGACGAGTAAACAGAAGATCGTAGGATGGAGTCCCAAATAGAACAACTTTCTTTTGACAAGTTGATAAGTTTAGTTAAGGCTAACGAAAGTTTTTTGTAGAAAAAGGCTACCCGCCTGAAAAAAAATAGAAAATTTTTGTCAAGTTTAATCGAGGCCCTGGAAAGGTTTCGGAAAGGGAAATCTAGACAAGGCAAACTTGTCAAATACTCGCGAGGCCCTCGCTAATAAAAACTTGTTGGATAGGTCTTGTTATCCCATCACAAATACCCCATATATGACAAAAACAAAAAAAAAACAAATGTTTTAAATACACATCATACAATAGTAAGAAAAATTAAAGCATATAGTTTTCTCATTTTCAACATTGCACAACCGTATTGCGAAATAGCTCAGTAGTTAAGGTATAGAACTGGTAATCAGAAGATTGCAGGATCGAGTCCCAGTAAAGACAACTGTTTTTCTTTTTTGCTGTCTCGAGGAAAAAGTTTCTTCACTGGCGAGGCCCTAGAAAATTTCTAGAGTTACCCTTGCTGGGCTCTTGCTAGTATCTATGAAAAACTTTCAAACAGGTCAAATACTAGTGAGGTCCTTGCTGGGTAAGTTTTGCTACGTCATCACAAAATTTCCCATACATAACAAATACCAAAAGCTTTATGCTCGTCGCCATCATACAATAGTATGACGAAATAAAAGGTTATTCATTTTCAACTTTGCACAGCTGTATTGCGAATTAGCTCAGTAGATATAGCGTATTGAACTGGTAATAATTTTCCAGGATCCCAGATAAGATTTTTTGTTTTTTTTTTTTTTTCTTGAGGAAAAGTGTTACTTAACTGATAGTTACCCTTCCTATGTCCTTTTTGGCATCAATGTTGAACTTCTAGCGCCACGTTAAGAAATAGATTGTTTTTCCAGTCGGGAAGTTATATCACTGGAGGAGGTCCTAGCTAATTTCGAAACGGCAAAATGTCACAGTCTTTCTTTCACTTAAGCGGGTTTTTCACTTAAGCGTAGTAGTACAGTAAAATTAGAATTGTAAATGGAAAAAAATAGCGGCAGGCTGAAGTTTTGCAGGTCATTTCGGGGCTAGGTATACAACTTAAATCTAAGTTGGCGACCTCCTACCCCTTGCAGGGGTGGTGCCACGCCCACTTTTCTTAAATCCCGGTTTCTGAAGAAGCGGCTGCACCGATATGGATGAAATTTTCATAATTTGTTAATATAGTTGTAGAAAAAATTTAAAAAATTGTTAAAGTAAAATCCGCCCAATGCCACACCCACTTCTCCTCTTTCTTTGTTTCTCGAAAATGGCTCCTACGATTTGCATGAAATTTTCAGAGTTTATTCTTATGAACGAGAAAAAAAAATTTAAAACAAAATTTCATTTAAGTCCGCCGCACTACCACGCCCACTTTTTATATCTTTATTTCTCAGAAACTGATTTGGATAAAACTTTGAGAGTTTTTCATACTAGTGATATAAAGATTTGCGAAGCACTTTTGGTTTTGTGAACCCACAGGTAGTCACGCTCCTCTTTCATGTAAATTTAATAATTTCTACGAACTGTATTAGGGAGTAACGATTTAGTTTTCAAATAAAAAATAAAAACCCAAATCAGGCCTCAGTATTATTCATCAGTGTTCATAGGGTTGTGGTAAATCCAATTGTGTTGATTAAGCACATCACTCGTTTCCAAACCACCCTGGAACTAGAGTTAACAGCACAGTGGTGTCCACTGTATAGGCCTAATCAACATAATACGTTATTAATATTTTTATATTTTTTTCGTTTTGGAAAAGGACCTGGTAGTTCATTCTCATTCTCAATCAAAGGCCCAGCGTCGTTTTTCAATTGAAATTTCATCGCCAAAACAATCGTTGTTTTCGTTTAGTAGAGAAATCTGACGACTATGGTCCCAGGTTTCCCCACTGCAATGCTTGCATATTGGTGTACATGGTAGCCACAAGCGTATCCACAATTTTTGTACATTTAAATACTATTAGTCTAAGACGGGGATTTAAATAAAACATTTTTTTTGAATTTTTTTCTCGTACATAAGAATTAACTCTCAGAATTTCATACAAATCGTAGGAGGCGTTTCCGAGAAATAAAGACATGAGAAAAGTGGGCGTGACAGTGGGCCGATTTTACTTAAACCAATTTGACAATTTTTTCTCATCCATAAGAACAAACTCTTAAAATTTCATGGAAATCCTTGGAGCAGTTTATGACAAACAAAGAAATAAGAAAAGTGGGTGCGGCAGTGGGCGGATTTTATTTTAACAATTTTCTTAATTTTTATTTGATCATACCAACAAATTATGAAAATTCCATTCGTATCGGTCGAGCCGCTTCTTCATAAACCATGATTGCAGAAAAGTGGGCGTGGCAGCGCCCCTGCAAGGGGTAGGAGGTCGCCAAATTAGATTTAAGTTGTATACCTACCCCCGAAAAGACCTGCAAAATTTCAGCCTGCCGCTATTTTTTTCCATTTGGTCAGTAGTAAAATTTCTCTATTTACTGGACTAAAGTTTAAAATTCCATTAAGCGGAAATTTAAAACTTAACGCTTAAGCAGAGTGTTTTATAGGTAATTGGTCGACAAATACTCGGGGGGCGTACATTATGTACACATTTAAACAGTTTGAACTTTTCATAGTATTCTATTTCTACAAATTCTGTAATTATTACAAAATATAGATAAGTTCAGTCCTGGCAACATTTATAGATTTAACCTTCTCCACAAAAACGAGAAGCGTATAAGTGGTAGGTTAGGTAGTAACTGCAAGAATGCAAATCAGGATAAAAAGTAAACTTCTCTTATGTTCTATACAACGTGCAAAAAAAACTTCATCAATGTAAATTTTTTATAAAAACCCACCATTAACAAGAATATATATTTCATATCATCAAAAAAAATATAAAAGAAAAAATATGGCGCAATATCAACAGACACTGTCCGAAGGGGGAAGAAACATTTGATGTTTTTTTTTTCCACACAAACCTGTCAGCCTACGTTTCTTTTCTATATTTTTTTTTGTTTGTTTGTTATCTTGTGTGTAATTGTACATTTTCTGATAGGGTATCTATCTTTAACTTTATTTTTCATGCAAGACGAGAAAAATTGCAAACAAACAACAAAAGCCGAGTTTTGTATAAAAATAAAAAAAAAAATAAAAGGATCTCTCTCAGGCGAAAAGCAATTTCAAGGTTTTCTAAACAGGAACACAATGAATAGAGAACAAGAGAGAAAGAGAGAGGAAGACAAGAACAACTAGAGAAAAATAACAAAATAAAAAAATACATAGAAATAAATAAAGACGGGGAAAATAAGCACTACCTATGCCATCAACAAAAAAAAAATGAAGACAATAACAACAACGACATAAAAAAGTCCTAGTATTTCTCTGGGGGCAAATTTTGATAAAAGAAAAGTTCAACCAGTATCTCGTTTTTCTCTCTATTTGGCATTTACATAATGTACACATAAAGGGTGTTTCTGTAACACCACATTGAACTGTGAAAAAAAAAACTAACAAAAGATTTCTTATTGGCATTTTGAGTTGTGATTTCGAGTGAAATGTTCAAAAAAACGTTTAAATACAAATGTGTACATATAGATTACTTTAAGACTATTGTATTCAAAGGCTTTTTTTGATAAAAATTTCAAAATTGCATTTTGTTTTGTATCCTCCTCGACTTCAATTGAGGGTGACTCTGAACGCTTGAAAAAATAGCAAGTTTTTGCCGAGAAAAGTTGTCAAATACTCGTGAAGCCCTTGCTGGTAAATATCCCACCGGGAAAAATGGCAAGTTTTTGTCAAGTTTAATCAAGGCCCTAGAAAGGCTTTGGTAGGGGAAATCTAGACAAGGAAAACTGGTCAAATACTCGTGAGGCCTTCGCTAGTAAAAACTTGTCGGATAAGTCTTGTTATCCCATCACAAGTACCCCATATATGACAAAAACAAAAACAAATATCTTACAGCCTGCCCATAATTTTGTCTCTCGAGGCAAAAGGTTGCTTAACTGTTGAGGCCCTAGAGAAAATCGATAGTTACCCTGGCTAGAGCCTGGTTAGGGTCAATGTAAAACTTTCTAGTGCTCCGTTAAAAACTCGATTGTTTTTCCAGGTAGGATAACTGTCGAGGCTCTAGAGAATTTTGATAGTTACACTTGCTAGGCCCTTGTTGACATCAATGTTAATCTTTCAAGGGCCTTTTTAAGAACTTGATTAATTTTCCTGGCGCTTGATTTTCGGCAGTGTTTTCCGCTTGCTGATTTCATGCACTGTGAACGCACATAATACGGATTATGTACTTACCGAAGTGACAAGTATTTGAAGAAACCATTTTGTTAAAAGAACGACGTTAGATAGTGTGTGCGTATGTATGGGAAGATGAATTTTCATATTCCATTGGTCTGGGCCAATAGCGGAACAATCAGTCACGGTGAAGTGTTTTTTTTTTACGTCCTTGTGTGTGGTCCCCTATCTACGTATCCCTATATACGTAAATAGGCTTAAATTACAAGTGCGATAGGCCTAGCTCTCTAAGATAGGTTACGGAGGTTAGCATTCTTCGTAACTAAAATCAAATCCGCTAACGAAAACGACACTTCAACTCGGATAAGAAATGATAACACGATGACAATTTTTGGCTATTATACCAGGACAAAGATTGGTTTCTGGAATGTGAAGACGCTTCTTGACAACGGAAGTGAAGGTCCTCAAAACGTCAGATTCCTCCAATTAGAGAAAGAATTTATGCGGTATAAGATGGACATCTTATGGATTAGTGCGATATTAGATGGTTGGGCTCGGGGAAGTTAAATTCTCCAACTCGTAACACTGTATTACTCTACTCCGGAAAGTCACCTGGAAGTTATAGTTAATCTGGCGTTGGATTGCTGGGAGCCCTTAGATGACAGGATCCTGAAAGCCAGGTTCCGTGTTGCAGTGTTACTCCCCCTTCTGTTAAGGAGAAAGAGGCCTTTTATATAAGGCCGAGTGCCGCTTATTATAGTATACGACGTGGAGACATCATAACGGTAATGAAAGCCAAGGTTGGCAATAACAATGATGGGCTACGTCATGTTATGGGAAAGCAAGGTGTTGGTGACCGTAACGACAATGGCAAACGTTTTCTCGATTTCTGTAACGCCAACGGCCTTGTAATAGGTGGTACCATGTTTGAGTTTAAGACATGCCACAAAATCAGTTGGGTGTTGACGGACAGACAAGCAACTTCCAACCAAATTGATCACTTCGTGATCATTCGGCGATTAAGAAGCAGTCCACAGAAGAGGTGCAGACATGGGAATAGCCAGGGACCACATTTTCACCACTGAAGTCAGACCCGTCCGTAAAAAATTCACGAATACGCACTGTATCCCCCAGTAGAGAAAAAAGTCTTAATCGCAATCAAGACACTGAAGAACAACAAAGCCGTTGGACTTGACGCAGAGCTTCTAAGAGCAGCGCCAACCACATCGAGTGAGCTCCTGCACCCGCTCATTTAGAGAGCTTGGGAAACAGAGAGTTTCCTTGAGGAATGGAAAAAGGGAATGATTGTCAAGATCCCAAAAAAGTAGACCTTACGCAGTGCGAAAACTGGAGAGGAATTTGCGTGAAGGCTCCTGTAGTCAAAGCAATAGCAAAAATCGTCGGGGCGAATAAAAGACCACCTTGAAGACACGCTTGAAGCCGAAAAAGCAGGTTTCCGCATTGGATCTTCCTGTGTGGACCACATAAGCACCTTGCGGATCAAAATCGAACAGTGCGTTGAGTATCGAGCACTACCACACCTTCTGTTTCTTGACTTTGAAAAGGCGTTTGATAGTGTAATTAGAGAATTTATGTGGCATGCTTTGCGCGTTTAACACGAAGGTTAAACAATGAGAAGCATTAATAGTTTGAATCACAAAAATACCAGAAAATTTCACCTTGTTGCTTACTTCATATTTTTATACGCTGAATAGAGCAAGTAGTAATGGTTTCGGGTAAAAAAAAAATCAACATAACGATGATGCGGAAATCAAACTCTTAGAATTAGTTGTTTCTGAGATATAGCACTTCAAAAATCGCTAAAACCATAACTGTCTGACTGACGCACTCACTGTAAAATTGGTAGAACTGTTATAGGGTTTTAAGTGAATACAAAGTTAAAAGTTAAAAATTAAGAATTTTCAGCTTAGGTGGCTGCGGTGCACATGCGGTTGTCGTAGAGTGATGAGAATTGGTAGATAGGTAGGTCGAAGTGCACACAAAAAGAAAAATCGAAAAATTTGAAAAATTGAGATGTTCTGCTAAGGGGGCGTGGCATCCACAAACTGGCCGGTAGCTCGTTAATAATATTTTAGGGCATGATTATTCTGTATTTTCTAAGAAGGAGATCGTATGGGGGAAAACTCTCACCTGAAGCAGGGGGGGGGGGGGGGATTGAAGAGCACAAAGAGAAAAAAATAGAGATTTAATTCAAATTATAAAAAGGATTGAGATCTAAAATATACCCCAAGTTATCTTAGTTCAAAAAGTTCAGTATCAAATACTTTATGTAGAGCAAAAACAAAACAACTCCAAATTATGACAAAAATTTGGTATTTAATGATTACTGACTAAAATTTGATGGATTTACTTGACAAGTTTTCCCTAAATAACTTAGTTACTAACAATTTAAAATGTAAGAAAACTTGACCAGTGAACCCACACCAAATTTTAGTCAGTAATCATTAAATTTCAAATTCGAAAAAAATTTCTGGTTACAACCTTTACGTGGTAGTTTTTCAAAAAATGTCTGACAGAGCTGAATTTTGGTGGAGCGCTTTGTTTTATTGTCTTGAGCCTATTACGCTGCTGATACGGAACAAAATTCTAGTTTGGTCTTCAAAACATCAACAACACAACGGAATGCTTACAAAAACATTGCCAAAAATATTTATTGAAAGTTACAGGTCCATTTGATTTTTGTGAAGTGTAGATTTTACAACTTTTCTTTTCTTAAGAGAAAAATGTTGCCAAACGCGCCCACCATAATGGTTTTGAAAATAGTACATTCAAACAAAAAATTGAATGTCCAGGACATTTTATATTTTTTCTAATCGCAATATCAAAATCACATAAGCGGTCCCTAGACGCTCAATATTATTGTGCAATATTGGATATTGCACAGTATTATTGTCCGTCTATGGATAATATTGAAGGGTTGTGCAATATATTGAAGTAAATCAAAACCCTTTTGAAACCCTTTATTGCACAATATTAAAATATTGTATCGTCTGTGGGTACAATTGCACAATATTTATTGTCGTCGTCGAAGAATAAACACCTCCGGGAGTGATGAAACACTACCGGCTAAACTAAATTATTGGATAAAATATTAACCGTCTGGGGCACCTAGCCAATAATGTTGTGTAATATTTTGCACAGTAATATTGAGCGTCTAGGGACCGCTTTAAATTTCAATATAATTGCGTATCTATTACAGTCTATACAGGTTTTCCAATAAAGTAAACAAACAGAGCTAACAAAACTGTGAGCTGTCAGTTTTTTGGTTTAGTTAGAACTAGAATAAGCGGAAGCTGTCGGAAGCTTTTATTAAACCGACCAAAATGTAGCTTTCCAAAACGTCAATTTCATAAGTCACACATAATGCATTTAAGTGGTTGAAAGTGACAAAAAAATGTAAATAATTGTTTGTTCAATGCTAGTCTTCTTATACTTATTCACTTATTCACAGCACAGAGTGATATGCCTTTAATTATTTACTTTGTACAACCACGGAAGTTCGATGCGGCATAACATAATTAAAAGAAAATTTAAGGTTTTACTTCACTATACATCAAACAGAAAAAAAGAGTCTAAAACTATGCACCAAGCGCCAAATTTTTTGGTTTGCTTCCACCATTTTGATTTTGCGTACGTCCACTTACGAAGGTCGGTGAGCGCTCCTAAGTCTGACGACAAAAGTTAACGAACATTAAACGAAGAGTACCACTTCGTAATTATGTGCACGTTATATGATTTCCTTGTTTTTGCTCGGTTTCGTACGTTGGTACGTTGGTTTCCAAATTTATTTTGTTTTAGCGATTGAACATATTTATATTTGTTTTGAATCGAGCTGATGTAGTGTTTAAAACCAATTTAAATATTTGTCGTCCAATAGTAGTGTAAAAAAAAAATCTAGTAGAGTAATATCTTGAGTAGGAATCATAAAAAGTCCCCTGCCTGTACAAAAGCTGTCAAACTAAATTGTTTCTCACATTTTTAGTCCAGTCAATTTGTGCTCAAAAGGGCCCTTATAGCGAGCAAATTGCGGAGTACTTTTGATTTTTATCTTGATTTATGTTTTCGAGGGCTGAATCCGAATCTGAGGTTTCCGACTCGAATTTCGTGACGCAACATGCAACAATTCGCAAAAAGTGGTACAAAAATGCTTTCCTTTTTTGAAGTTTTTTGCTTTAACTCGAAAATTGTTAGTTTTTCACAAATAGCATCAGAAAACAAATGGAAGTATGTTTATGCAATTTCAAGCAAATTTTATTACAATGTTTTATTCTGCAACAATCCATTCCTATTTCTCTCTAGATATCCTCATCTGAAATGTATGAATTTGGCATATTTTCAAATTGGATAGTTTAAGACAAAAGCTTATAACATATTAATGATTTTTCAAAGATGAAGGAAAGTATTTAGGGATTCCAAAAATGTTCATACTTCAGAATGAACATCAAAATTTAATTGCCAAAAATTTCCTCGAGAAATAATATAACGCCAAATTTGCATCAAACCCACATTTTTTTGAAAACTTTAAATTCAAATATCTCAAAAAAGTGACGTGCTACAGCAATTCTGAGACCAGTTTCGAATTCAGCGAATCAACAACCACCAGAAAAGTAGTCTTGGTTAATGTTAAAGTCAAAAAATCAAATTTTGTAAGTACCTACCTAATGAATTAGTGTTTTCGAGTGGATTTTCGGAAACAGTAAAAATTCGTCAATTTCCAACTAGCACTTGAGTCCAAATGTGTTGCTGCAGAAAAAAATCTTAAACAGAGATTTGTTGGAAATTGCGTAGGTATACATTCAATTGTACTTTGATGAAACTTAAACGAATAATTGATAGTTTTCGAGCCATAAGTGAAAAACTCCAAAAAAAGCATTTTTGTATCATTTTTTTTCCGTGTTGAATCACGAAGTCGCAAACCTCAGATTCAGATTCAGCATCCCATTAAATATAAAACAGGAGAAAACCAACCGAAACCACCCCACAATCTGCATGTCAAAAACACAATATGACTGGACTATTTGATTAATTTTAAAATGGAGTTTTTCAAATTGTGCGCTTTCGGGCTGAGTTGGAAAATGTTATAAGACGTTAAAAACTCCACATCAAAGATTCAGTTTGGCTTATTTTGTTGTTTAAAATTAATAGAGCGTTAAAGACTTTAAAACTGTTCTTTAAACATAAAATAAGAGTGACATTTCAAAACTGTGTATACCTCAAAATTTACTTCTGCAAAAAAACTACACTAATTGTGTTTCCAAATATATTATCAGTTATTTTCAACTAATTTTGTTTATACATTTTTTGGAAAACAATATATAAAATAAGAGATTACCAAATATTTTGAAATGCACAATTATCGAATTAAAGAATCTTGAAATATAGAATCTTGCTTGCGTTTACAGATTTTGAAAGCTAAAATATTTCTCATCACGTATAGAATTTTGAACGCTTGTATAGTATTTTCCACACATGATTACCAACATCAACAATTATTTTATAAAGAATTCAATTCACAAAGAAAAAAACTAATTCTTTTTTTTACAGTCTCTGAAAACACCATTTTGCGAAACACCCTTTATTACATAGTCCAAGGAACAAGGATTAATTTCCTTGAACATTTTAAATTGAAGGTATGTAGATAGATAGTATTTGAATTGCACAACATATACAAAAAAAAAAAAACAAAAAAAAACATGTGCGACACGTGCGCACTACGAATTATATACTTCAGCAATGTAGTAGTTGTGGTTTGGTTATAGAGCAATGCTCTTCTTCGTCGTCGTCGTGACCATGGTGGGGAGTTTGACGTAATTATACTAAATCCATAATGGATTTTTATAAAAGTTTATTTCCACACATTTATGGTTGAATTTTTAATTAAAGAATTCTTTGATTTTCGTCCCTCTTAACTAACCCAACTTCACCAAAAGTAAATAAACATAAATTCCAAGATTTGTGTAAAAGCTAACCCTCGAAACTTAGGGGTAGTAATTATAGGTGGTGCTACACAACTTCTTCATTGTCTGTGTATAGAAATTCACTGTGTCCACTTCATATACTTGTAGATAGGTAGGTACGACGGATACAACATTGATGATGGGAAAAACATTAGAAAGGCGAAGTTCGAAAATTTGGGCCATCGCATAAAAGCTGCACAATCGATATAATTGAGAAAAGTTCCGAGGAAGGAGAGCGAGCACAAAGTATACTATTCAGATTCACATCCAGCAAAGCCATTTATAAGTTTTATGCACTAAACGGTGTGTGGAATGCAAAATGATACACATATGCACTTGTATAAAGACAAATACTTCCTGCAAACGCAGTTTCAATATATATATTTCATATACACACATATATATCTATGTATCTCTGTTAGAATTTAAATAAAGAGATTCACACGACCAAATCCCTGTACACTGCTTCGATTTTAGCATGAAAATTTCGATGTTTTTCTTGGGAAAATTTCTTTTCCTTTTTTTTTTCACTCACTTTTTTTGCACATTTATTTAAACTTTTTCTAGCTTTCTTCGTTAATTTTTTTTATTTTTTTATTCGTTTCGATTTTTTCTCCGATGTCAGCTTCCCATTTGTATAAATTATTTTTTGTTCCTTTTTCTCAGATGAAATAACACGGCACTTGAAATTTGTATCGAACTTTTTTATCCAACTCGAGTTTTGTGTGTTAGAAATTAAGATCTATAAATCTTTTTTTGTTTAAAAAGGTTACATAGTTTTTTATTTTTTTTTGTTTTATTAAAAAAAATATTCTTGTCCGACTTCCATTTTTTTTTTTTTGGGTATACAATTTGTCCGTGCTTCTATTCCAAGTTGATATACATGGGAGAGCGTACGAATTGATACTGGGCCACGAGCGTTTCAGGGTTGCTTTTGGCACGTTCGGGAAAAAAAAGCTCCCGGATACTCAAGCAGTCTTCTAGTGCGCTGTTGCCTTTTTCATTTACCAATGCACAACCATACAGTAGTCTGCAAAAATATTTGGACTTTGCAAGCTTGCGAAGAAGTACCAAATGTTTTCTTAATTTGTGTGTGAATGAAAACATCTAGAATGTATATTAATTCAGAGCGTAATGTCCTGCATTTAGTAAAAATTATAAAAAATCGCTTTGATAATGAGTAACATAATTTGATTTATTAATGCTAATAACACGATTTTTCTGTTGCTAATTATTTATAATCATTATGTCAAGTATGCATTTAAGAAAAATGCATGACAGTCGCACATACTTGTACAAGTCACTTTGAATTTTTGAGATATACATAAGAACAGGTACAGGGTGCATACAATGCGACAAAAACTTGAACATAAAAGAAAAAATAGTAATGTTGGCCTTTTAAGGCAGGAGGGGCAATTTAATAAAAAAAGGGGTAGTTAGAACATTTCAATAATAGGATGAGATATTCTCGTTGGATCCAGGATTTACCAAAGAAGCAATTAACTGAAGTGTTATTTATTCACCATTCGTTGGTTCTTAACAATTCACATACAATTTTCATGTTTGCTTATAGCAGGGTCCAGTCTTAGATAGCAGACGTCATTAAAATATTTCCCGTCTGGAAAAATGGCAAGTTTTTGTCGAGTTTAATCGAGGCACTGGAAAGGCTTCGGTAGGGAAAATCTAGACAAGGAAAACTTGTCAAATACTTGCGAGGCCCTCGCTAGTAAATTATTTTATTAAATTCGCTCTTTTTGCATATTACCAATAATAATAACCTATTTACTCTAGATTCTGTAAAAAAAAATATAACATTCTGAAATCTACATTTGTTTCGCCAAATATTTAAAAAGTTTGCCACCAGGGTTTCCATACGATTTTTTTTATACCAGTCAATTTCAATTTCAATTTTTGTAATTAAAAAAATATCCTTTTTTTTAATAAAAAAAAGTCCAAGAGCTAGTAAAATTTTCTACCAATAATATTTTGGTACCAATAGTGTAGAAAATCGCTGCAAAAGAAAATCGATGGAATTCATCCATTTGTATTCGTGGTACTCAAAAACTTAAAGTAAGTAAAAAATAAGTACACTGAAGAGATATGGAAATTTTGGTCATTAACAATATTGTAGAAAATTCCATAAGCTATCTTTTTTTCTCAAAAAAATTTTTGATAGGACAAATAATTTCTAAGACAACAACGAAAAACAAAAATGTTGCAAGTTCCTGCCGCTAGAGCTCGCCTCGGATTCATGGGGACTTTTTTACACTTCATCACTACATCATTCTGAATAAGTGTGCTAAGTTTCAAAACTGTTGAATTTTTTTTAAGGTAAAAACCTTTATTGACTGGGCTATTGATTTTATTTGATGCTTCAATGTTTTTTTGAAAATTGAACGAAATAAGAAACAAATCATTTTAGCAAATCTTTGGCATAAATGAGCCGATTATAATGCACATTGCCGGCGGCATGTTTTCCCATTTTTCCCGAGAGGTATTCAGAAGCTTAATTTTGATTCGGATACGTTTCCCAGGAACTCAATTCTTGAGTATCGCAAAGGTCTGGTGATTGTGCCGGTCATTCCCGACTAATGTCTGTGAATGAATGCCGTTGTGTGTGATCCACTCATTTATCGATTTTGATGTGGGTGTTTTCCCTAAAGACGATTTTCGACATAAATTTCTAAATAACAAATTTTTAACTTTTTTTGATAACAAAATGAGAATAATAAATAAAGAAAGGCTTTATTTGCTAACAAAAAAAGTTAGACCCAATTTAAAGAAACATTTTTTGTTTGCGCTTGGCAACATTGTCATACAAGAGTCGGTACGAACTGCAATTATCTTAAAATTTTTCACCCGCGGTTGCTTTAAAAATGAAAAATGAATGATTGCTTTGGTAATTTCATTGCTCTCTATCTTCTTAAGGACTCACTATAGAGAGTTTAAAATCGGTGCAAAAATTTACTTCAAACTCTAATAGAATAAATTCACTTAGTTTGAATCGTCCTGAAATACCGTAAGTCTGCCGACCACTGGCTCTTAGACTACCTACATAACCTGGAATACAGCGAAAAAACTGTTTTTTATTATTTTTCTAATAGCAATATCTCAAAAACGTGATTCGATGAAATATTTCTGACTTCATAATCGAGTTCAACACACCAAAAGCCTATAGAAAAGCATGTTTTGGTTTCTATAACAAAAACCTTGTTGACCAGTGTTATTAAAAACAATTCAAATGTTCGGCCTTATTCAATTAAACGACAGTGAAATCTCATCAAGTTTTATTTTAGCACTGAATATCTTCTAAGCGGTAACTCCTACCTAATTTTTTGGAACATTCAATTTTCTTTTCAAAAATGTCAACGATTTTCTTCCAGGTTTAACAACTAGAAAGTTATAAAATTCCGAAGTTTCTCCCAACTTTTTCCCCTACAATTTGTATTTAAAAAAACAAAATGGCGATGAGGGACCTCTAAACTTAAAACTTTGAACTCATTTTTTTATAGATATCTTTTTGAGCCCCAAGCTACTTACTTTTCATACTATCAAGAAAATCAAAGCAAGTTCGTAAAATTTGATCCATCCTAATATGTATATTAGGGTGGTCGTTAAAAAAAAGGTCATCCCGGATGGGCCCAAATCGTCTCTTAATGAAGAAAAAAAATTCCCTATTTTTTTTCAGATTTTTATTTTCATCCCCTATAGTCGCTGTAGGGGTAAATTATATCTCCCCTTTTTTTTGCATACTAAAAAATTCACGCCAGATCGGCCAAAAAAATTCAGAACATGTAGGTTATCAATTTCCAAAAAGCAACAAAACATTACTGCAAGTGTTGCCGTTGTTTTTAATTAATTTGTTTCTATTTTATGTAATTATTTTATTAAATTGCCACTCCCTTCCAAGCGGTGGGAGATATTACCCCACTCCAATTGGATTTTTTTCTTGTCTACTTCTCACCTACATGCCCTGAATTTTTCGGCAGATTTTATGAGAATTTCCAAAAAGAAGTGGAAATTTAATTTACCCCTACAGCGACTACTATAGGGGATAAAAATAAAAATCTGAAAAAATTAGGGAATTTTTTTTCTTCGTTCAGAGCTGATTTAGGCCCATCCAAATAATAAAACTCAAAAAAAAACATTATAACGACCACCTTAATGTTTATACATATTCAAATACGCCGTAGAGAATTTTAATTGTATTAAAAATTTAGCTGTAAGCAACTTCCATTACAACTTCCACACATTATTCCTTAGAACAAAAAATATTCCACGTACGCCTCAGTGAACCATATTATTTATTCGGAAAATTCCACATACACACCATAGAAAAGGTTAAGATCTGAAAATAAATACCAAATAAATGCATGTTTAAATATTACTAGCTGACCCGTGATCACGTTTCTTCGCTTTTTTTTTTTTAATTTTGTAAACCATATCTTTCAATGAAAAGTATATATTTTTGTATTACCAATTTAAGCGCGCAAAGGGGAAATGTTAAACTTTCAAATTTCGATCCTCCATCTGAACCCCTGCCTTCTTTTTTTTCGGGCAACTCAGCCGTATGAAAACACATTAGGCGCCAGAAATAGCGATCAGAAAAAAAATTACTGAAGTTTAAATTACTTTTCCATTCGATTTGATAGCCAAATGATATATCAATCGACGCGTAATTCAGCGTTTTTTGGCGAAAAGAAATTGCCAAAAACAATATTTTTGTATGTTTTAAATGGATTTATTTGTTTTTCGGATGAAATTTCATTTTTCACATCAGCTGATTGCTTTTTGACAGAAAAACGAACAAATCATTCCACTGATTTGTGTTCCAATTTTTTTCTGTTCACTGAAAGAATTCCATCCGAAAAAGTTTTTCTGACATTTCAATCAGAAAAATCTTGGCGGCTGTTTGATTGTTTTGCGTAGAATCTATAGTTTTTTATAAAGTTTTTCTGACACATTTTTTTCTGATTGCTATAAACAACCATCAGAAAAAATAGCAATTTCATACTGTTTCAAGTTTTTCGGATGGTTTTTTATGATCGCTATAACTGGCGCCTTATATAAAATATTTGAAAATACAATTTTAAATTTACCGCCGCATAGCATTGCTTTTCCCAAAACTGGACATAGAAGTTTTTAGAAATCTACTATTTTTTTTAGCAATTTTACAAAATCATTTTTCTCAAAAACGGCTCTACAACTTTTCTTAAAAAAAATTAATAAATTTCATTTAATTAAGGCTACCTTTGGATAGGAAACCGTTTTTCAGAAAATGGATATTAATGGTACCTCCCAAAGAACCATTTGTGTATGTTGGATTATCTTCAAAATGGTACTTATTATTTCAATCATTTTTTTATACACAAGCTTCTACAAAATATAAACAGTTTTTGCTACCAAAGTTTTCAAAAAAATATTTTTTGGATTTTTAAAAAATGTTTTAATTTGTTTTGAAAATCAAATACATATTTGGATAACAACATGATATATTTATTTGAAATTTTATTTTTTTTATGCACATAAATAAATACTTACTATTTGCATACCAAAATTTCTTAAAAATGTTTAAAGAATTTGATACATACAAAAATAATTTTTTAAAAAACAGCTCCAACGATTTTTAATTTTTCTTCCAAACAATCATATTCAATCAAGAATTAAAATGACGTTCTTCTTTTCCCCCAAACTATCATAAGAGTTATTTTTAGCTAGTTTAAATATCGCATTATTTGATGCTTTTCAACATTTGGCTCTCATTATTTCCACATAAAATTTTTTTAAACCCTCAGCCTCTTGAACATAAGAACAAGTACGTGCGACCCAGTCGTGCATCTTATTTTTATCATACAGTGGCGTGCGCGTTGTTAGAAACGATATCAAAGCCACTTTTCTTCCTTCCATATCTTTTGTGTTTCTGAAGTAAACCTCTCCATTTTTTTTGTCCTGAGTTAGCGTTGTACCAACTAAACGATGAAACAAAATAAATTGATGTAGCGTTGCGAAGTCGCTAAACGAAATTCGAAATAAGTATTTCGAACAGAACCATGATTTTCAAAATAAATTTGCACAATTTGGAAGCGTTCAGGCGTCAATTATTTTCATGTTGAAGTGCCAAACCAAACTAAAAATAAATCATTTGACAGCTGACAAAATGGCCGCCAGTTAAAATAGTGTTGCCAAATTAAAGTTCTATACATCTAAAAAGAATACCCTTTACATTAAAAACGTGCACAAAAAAGTTTAAGGGCAATCGGACACGTGCCGCAATGAGTTTGAAAATTGAATTTGTTTTTTCAAATTTGATTTACAGAATTAATGAAGTACATTTTCAAATCTGTTACCTAATCTTGCTTATATTGGGGGAGCCCACGATGCTAAATGTGGATTTACTCGAGCGTCGCGTTTTGAAAATTTTATGATAGAGAGAAAAAAATGTAAATATACCGTTTCATCGGTGGGGGAAGCGTCTACAGGTGTTCAAAAATGTTAAAAAAAAAAACAGTCACATGGACATATTCGAGTGCGTCAGATATTGATAGTGTATATGGCCCGCGTTTTTCTAATAACGGAGGTACATTATGTTAATCTGCCGGTTTGCCTGGTGAGGGTGGCCGTATCGGAAGGTAAAAATTGGAAAACTAAATGATTTACTCGACCCTAAGGATGCTTACATTCAAACGACTGACGATTCGGATGTGAAGCAAGCTTGCGGCAGCTTTTCGAAAATGCAAAAAAATTGCGCGTCAACTTGATGCCCTACATTAGTCCAGTAAATAGAGAGGTTTTACCCTACAAAAGGTCGGGTAGTTCTAAATTTTTGATATTTTATATACAAAAAATCGGCACTTTTTTCAGTTTTTTGCCTATAACATCTTTCCGGTATATTTTTACGGTAAAAATTTAGGGAAACTTTGTAGACAATAAAATTTTCTACAAATATGATCTAGAAAGTATTTTTGTACAATCAGCGCTATGGAGCTCCCAAAAAAGGCTAAAACTTCGTATTTTCTAAGATTTTCAGTTTATTCCCTCTTTACAGCACAATAACTCCTTAACCGTCAAGTTTAGGACAAAATTTGTCATAATCAATCTTGTAGATAATTTAATTGGCTACCAATTTCATATAACTACAGTCGACACCCTCTGAGTAGAGCTCCCCTTATGTCGAATTTCTCTCTAACAAGAATTTTTTCACCATGTTTGTTGTATATTCCGCTCAAATTTCCAAACTTATTTATTTCTCTCTAAATCAACTTTTTGCAAAACTCTTTTACTTGAAAAAATTTTGATATCCCGTGAGAATTCAGCTTAGAGGGAGTCGACTGTTTGCTCTGACTACACAATCCCACTACTGAATTTCAATAAAAACTTTGAAGTATCCATACCTACCTTTCCAGATCCACCTGGGAGGATGTGGAATTTTTAGAAGATCAATCAATTCACTTCTACACCGAAGGATGGAAGACCAACAATGGGGTTGGTGGAGGTGTGTACTCTGATAGACAATAAAACGTGATATCAACCTCGGATATCCGCATCTTCTCTGATAGCCAAGCTTCTATTAAATCCCTAGACTATGTCTCTTCAAACTCTAGAACAGCCCTTAAATGTCGATCATTTCTGTTGGAGATGGCGCAACAGTTTAATATTCACCTCTGTTGGGGTCATAGTGACATTCCAGGTAATTGTAAAGCTGATGAGCTCAATAGAAGTGGAACATTACTTACCCATTTTACCTGAAAAGCTAAATATTGGTATACCCATCGCTACTTGTAAACTTTTGCTGAAGCAAGATGCCTTGAAGAGAACAAATATTAGGTGGGACAATATCACTACTTGTTTGGCGACAAAACAAATTTGACCAAGCCTTGACTTAAAGCGCTCCAAGTGTTTAATATCTCTAAGCAGACTGCACATCAGCTCTATTGTATAGGAGTCATAACGGGGCACTGTTTAATAGGCAGGCGCACGCAACGCGGCTTGGCGTACTTTTAAATGATTTTTACAGAAGCTGTATGGACGAGGAGGAGGAAGAAGCGATTCCTCACCTTCTCTATAATTGCCCTGCTCTTTCCCACAGACGTGGGCATCACTTAGGAGATTACTACTATAACGATCCTAGTGATCTGGCAAGCAAAGACATTAACAGTCTTGCACGCTTCGTCAGGAGCTCTAAATGGTTTCACGGGTGAAGAAGATTATTTAAGATTCATGTGGTATCACAACGGGCCAACTTTGGTCTAAGTGTCAGTATTGATCACTGACATCCAGCTCTACCTATCCTAACCTAAGCTAATACAATTGGTAAATTTATACTAATTTTGTCCACGTTGTTTGTATACGGAGCAAGTCTTGTCTGGAATACAAATTGTATGTAGTTATGATGAAGGACATTAAAACGAATGCCAGTAAAAGATCAAAAATTCTGGAAAAGACCAATGAACTTCAAGTCGAGACGAAAAAATACTTTTGGAAACCACTGCTATTATTCTATGTTTGTCAAAAAAGACTCAACACTCTTCTTACGCTCAAGACACTCCTACTCTCGGTAAGATGAAAATCAGAAATGAAAACTGATACTGGACTCTTTCGCAAGTAATACTCGTATTATTCGACGGATTTTTGGAGGAGAAAGCACAAACGTGAGCTTAATGAGCTGTTCAAAGACAATGTAGTCCAAAAAGTCAAAATACGTCGACTTGGCTAAACTAGATTGTGCGAATGGGAAACAATGCTCCAGCCTTTTGAGTTTCTGAATCCCAAGTTGAAGGCAATAAAGAAGATCGAACCTCTGGTTCAGAGGGTAAGCCATCACCAGAGCACTTGTGGTTTCGGCCTTTCATGGGTCATTTGAACAACCCCCGAATTTTTATAATATTTTCTAAAAATATTATGTTTTAAAAAAGTGGGAGCGGCAGTGGGTGGAAGTTAATTGTATTGGTTTTTCATCTCGTCAATTATCATGACTATAAGTTTCATCAAAACCAGTATACCTATAGTGGTTTTGTTTTTAATGGAATTTTGGGCACTATCTCCAAAAAATAGCGACTAAAACACCGGATTCAGAATATCGTGATGTCTTTCCAAGTTTCCTATGTACATATACTTCAATCCATTAAGGTGGTTAGATAAATCGGAAAATTTCTACGGGACTCCAGTACACTACAGTACAGTATAAAACAGACAGAAAAGAAAGTGAGTTCGTAAAAACGTTTGAATAAAAAACACTTTCTCAAAACCTACCCGATTCCCGATTGTATTGGTCACAAAATGAAAATACAGTCGACTCCTCTAAGTCGAAATCTTGGAGTTAGAGAGAGTTTCGCAAAAATTCGATTTAGAGAGAAATAAATAAGTTTGGAAATTTGAGGGGAGTATACAACAAACATGGTGAAAAAATTCTTCTTAGAGGGAAATTCGACTTAGGGGGGAGTTCGACTTAGAGTACGTCGACTGTAGTTATATGAAATTGGTAGCCAATTAAATTATCTACAAGATTGATTATGACAAATTTTGTCCTAAACATGACGGTTAAGGAGTAATTGTGTTTTAAAAAGGGAATAAACTGAAAATCTTAGAAAAAGCGAAATTTTAGCCTTTTTTGGGAGCTCCATAGCTCCGATTGTAGTGGTTGTACAAAAATACTTTCTAGATCATATTTGTAGGAAATTTAATTGTCTACAAAGTTTCCCTAAATTTTTTTCCGTAAAAATATACCGGAAAGAAGTTATAAGCAAAAAACTGAGAAAAGTGCCGATTTTTTTTAGTTTTTCCAGGATTTTGAAGAGGGTGGAGGGGGCGTGGTTGTGGAATTTTTGAATTTTCATGTACCAACCATACCATATAACATATCAAATATTTAGAACTACCCGACCTTTTGTAGGGTAAACCCCCTATTTTTACCTCTATTTACTGGACTAGATGTGCTGAACCTCAATCTGACGATTATCTGGAGGGATTTTCTTAATCTGACGGTTTAAAAAAAAGAAACATTTGTATTCACGATTTTCTTATCACTGGGGAGAGTACGATAGCTTGGGCGCCGAAAATTGATAACGAATTTTTGGAAAAGGGTCAAATACAAGCATTTTTTTAATGTGGGAGGGGGGTCTATCTCGCCCCGCCTAGGAGGTAGAAACGATTTTCGAAAAAAAAACGACTTAAATGGAAAAAAAGATATTAAAAAACAACGACAGTACTTAAAATGCAAAACAATAACGATTGAAGTCTGTTCTTTAATCCTACATTTAAATTAAATTATTTGTGTCAATAGTTTTCAAAAAATTTTCTTCCAAGCTCAAAATTTTGATAAAAAAAACGCAATAAAAAAAATATTTGGATCAATTTTTCTCAAAATTGTGAAATGAAAAACTAGGTAAATTTTCTATTTGTGGTCAATGCTCATATCAATTGTGAATCGAACACAAAGCTTCTAGTTTGTGAGAAAATTGAAAACGGACCAAACTTTTCTGACGATTTTTGAAACTTCGGCTTGTGAAAAACGGCAGATTATACTTTTCCCGTTATCTTTGAACTATTTACTTCAAAATAGAAAAAAAAACGACTGCGCTCGAGAATATCCAGGTGACGATTTTTTTACAAGTTCGTAACGCTCCCATAACCTTTGGTCACGCTCAAATCGTCAGATTATTGAAATACACACTTTTCAGCATGCAATTAACCTACCCTATGTTAATCTGACGTTTTTATTTATTTTATTTATTTACTTATGTTAATCTGACGTGCTCGAGTATTTCGAGCTATCGATACTAATCTAATACCCTGCCCTAGGCGCCCTGCCCTACATAGAGGACTGATATGTGGTGGAAGTACTCAGCAGGGTTCAAAGTATCCCCCCCCCCCCCCTTATACTAATCTGACGCACTCGAGTAAATCCCAAAGTCCCCTAGTGGGCTCCCCTACTATTAGAAGAAAAAAATAAAAGGCACGACTTCACGAGTTGCTTGGAAATTAAAAACTTTAAAAAATATTCAAGTAATTATACAAACATCTTTAGAATTTTTATCGAAATCGTTTGAGCCGTTTTTGATATTTTTGAGATAAATAAGCTTTTTTATAACGATTGTATAGCAAGTACCATTATTTTTGGACCTAAAAAAAGATTTAAATAGGCCCTAACTCTCACAGGAGCATCAACTTTATGCTCAATGCAGCACGTGTTAACGTTATTTGAAACAAAAAATAGGGTAGTGTTTTAAGATGTCAATGAACAAAAAAAGGGTGCTCAAATGTACATATAATGTTCCTTAAAGATCTACGAGCTTCTCAAACAACGAAACTGGTTCACGAAAATTCAAGAGCGAAACATTACGAATGTGCTGCGCAAATGGAAAAGTTAAGCTTTAAAATGTTCATCCTTCAGCTGATCCCGTTGTCTCTGCTTTATGCATTCTCCACCTGAACCCCTGTTTGTATTGCTTTCGGGCAATTCGGCCGAATCAATGCACTTTCTGGAGCAAATAATGATCGGATACTGCAACGTGTCGTAAGATCCATGTGTTAAATACGTACAGTTGTGTTATTGAATTGCACCATATCGTTGATCAACATGTTGTGCAAGTTTACCGCCATGAAGTAGGTAGTTTTGTAAAAATGTATGTACAGCACCGAGACCAGGTAGAAGCGATCCTATGCGGTTGTAAATTTGAAATTGTATTTTCAAATATGCATTTAACAGAAAGTGCTTCGATTCGGCTGAGTTGCCCGAAAGCATTGACGTCAGGGGTTCAGGCGGAGGATGCAAATTTGAGTGTTAAGCTTTTCCGTTTGCGCTTATAGACGGAGAGCTAGCGACCGATTTACTCACCTCATTTTAGCAAGGCTAAAACTTTGGTCATAGAAAGATTGAGGCCCAACAGTTATAAAAATGCCCGTCTTACACTCCGGTACCCTCCATGAGGCCTTAAGATTAAGGCTTGAAGTTGTAAAAAAAAAAGTGCCCATTCACCTCATTTTAGCAAGGCTCATCTTTTAATATATCGTTCATTGATTCAATATATACGCGAAAATAACAATGTAAGACGTTTTAGCCCTCCATGACATGCTGTAAGACGCTCGTGTATATGTAAAAAAAATGACCCCATTCACCTCATTTTAGCAAGGCTGGTATTTACACATAATTAAGATGACATAAAAACAAACACACATTTCAAGTGTAAGACGTTTTTTCGGTCAATAACCCTCCGTAAGACGCTGAAAACTAAATTTCGTTTAAGTCAAGATAGCCCAGTAAAAATAGATTTTTTCAAGGAAAAAAATTTGTAACAGGCCGATTTTTTGTACACACGTTGGGATTGGCGTTACGTATAACCTGTCAAAAGTCCTCAAACATCCAATGCCCGCTAGTCCCGTTAGGAGGGTCAAAGGTCACGAAAATGGGTTTTTGATAAATATATCGAAAACGGTAAGTTTTAGAAGAAAAAATTGTTCTACAAACATGTAGCTGAGGTAATTTCCAACAAAAAAAACATATATCAAATTGTTCTTAGCATTAACCGTTACAAAGTTACAGTACTTCAAAGATTCACAGTATTCCAATAGAATTCTTTTTGTTACACACCACCAGAATGGTCGAGCGCTTTGTGCGTTTTTATTTATTGCGGTATCCCCAGGAGGCCTTTTCCACAACGTTTGATTAATGAATGTGTATTTTTAAAATAGTTTTTCATTAAAATAATGTATGATTTTTTACAGCAAGTTGAAGATGACATTGATTATAACAATGTGATATACATACATCATAGATGGAGGATTTATGCTGCATCGTCGTGCTTGGAGCCGGTTTGCAATAGCTACATTAGTTATGTTCAAAAACGTTCTGGAAAAAAAGTTATGGTTGTTTTCGATGGTTACAAGGATCACTGAGCAGCGTCGTTGGTGTAGATCAGCTCCATTATCAGTGGATATTTTATTTGATGCATCAATGATGGTTCCACCTTCTCAACAACAATTTCTTGTGAATGTAAACAACAAAAGTAGTTTAATTGCTATGATTTCGAAGAAATTTGAGGCAACGAATATTTCTACGAGGCTGGACGATGCCGACGTTTTGATTATCGAAACAGCTAAGGAGCAATCCAAAACGCGCACTGCTATTGTTGTTGGCGAAGATGTTGACTTGCTGGCAATACTGATAGCAAGAGCTCTTCCTGACAAGAAAATATATTTCAAAAAACCTGGCAATGGTTTAGTTGAAACAAAGGTATATTCGCCGCAAAGCTTATTCATATACCTACCCAAAATGTCAAGTAAAAAATCTATGTTTGCATTAATTTACAAGATTCAACTTCGGCTTTAAACATTAAAGCCAAACTAAAATTCTTCAAACTATTTGAAAAAAGTGAATATCTAATGAAATATGGAGAAATATTTGCCAAACCCAATAATTGTTATCATAATATTATTTCCGAAAACGTCTTAAATATACCTACTCCTTGCATTTTACAAAGCACCAGCAGAAGTGGATTCCATCGATACTCTAAGGCAGCTATACTCAACCTGCGGCCCGCGGGCCGCATTTGGCCCATCGAGCTGTTCTAAGTGGCCCACTTGGCATACTTGCATAAATATGCGATTTTATAGAAAAACTGAATACCATAAATCAAAATTTACATTCGTTTGGAAAAAGTGCCTAAGTCGATTTGGAAATAACACCAAAAAAAAGAAACAGTGCCCGAAATATAAAATAAAGAGTGTTGTCAGTGAAAGACAAGTGGAAATAGCTCAATCGACGAACGAAATGTCACTTTGTCTTTTCGTTTTCACGAATGTCAGATAGTGTTTTCGTTTGGTCCTCCTGTAGCGTCCGGAAACATTTCAAATGCTTCTGAAAAAGTTCATTTGGCACTAGATGACAGTTCTTCTTCTGAAGATTCTGGGTTTGAAGAAAGAATCACAACCAGAAGCACGCATACATGCGCACAATTGAAACGTGAATATTGTCAAATGTTATTTATTTAATTTTGGAATTGTCATTTTCAATTATACTTAAGTTTGCAGTCAAAAGGAAACATTCCATCCTCTCTATTATCGTCATCTTCATACCTTGCTGTAGATACGGAGTTTACTCAAAATAAAAACCCAAGGTGGAGACATTACACCTGTTCCTTAGTTAGTCACAAACAGTTTAAGACCGCCAGATTAAGTGCGGACCAGTACAATTTTTCACTTGTGGAACGGGTCTGCACTAAATGTGGCGGTCTGAAACTGTTTGAAACTCGGCAAGAAACACAGCAATTCGCTGCTGTTATTGAGGAATATCAATATTCAGAGAACAGCTGTGTGAACATTTCATCACCCAAATGCAACAACTCAACAACAAAGTGCACAAATGCAACCAAGCCCAAACTTCACAATTAAGAAAAGGGTTGCAACTTGTTGGTTTGGCATTCTGGAATCGGTATCGGAGAGCTTCGGAGGGTACTTCCGGATACCAAAAAAAACGCAATGACAAAAGCAAATATTTTGCTAACGTGTGAAAGACACAGATTTTGCAGTTGAAACTCAAATTGTAAGTAATTTTGAGAAGTTTCACCGGTTTTGCTTTCAAAAGTGAAGACACAAAATAAAAAAAAACAATTAGACTGTGAAATGAGTGCCCACAATATAAATTGTAAGTAAAAGATAATGTTCCTGACAGAAGAAAAAATCAGAAAGTCGACGCTGGATTGAAAAATTTACATCTTGGATCTACATACCTTTGGGAGATCTTGAAAAAGTGTTCTAAATTTCAGAAATCAAATAAATTTTTATATTAAAATTAATAAACCATTCAATTTAAATTACTTAACACCTAAAGTACAAAAAATAGTTTATGTTGTGGCCCGAGGCAACATAGCTAAAACGTTTTTTTGGCCCTTACGGAAAAAAGGTTGAGTATGGCTGCTCTAAGGTATTCAACATTTATCAGATTGACAATGCAACTTTTGGTGCTTCTAAATAGCATTTATATATACGGTATACCTTCAAGTTCAAACTTGGCTTGGGCACAAAGGTATGAAGCCAGAAGACTGGGGTTGGACATTAACAAATAATATTTTTGACTCAATAACAACTTTGCTTCAACCAGCTCCAGTTACCAGATATTTTGTAACTGCCGTAAAAGTTGTGGTTGTCGAAAAGCATGACTACATTGCTTTCTTGATTGTGGTCAATGTCATGTACAAACTGTATCAAAATTGATGTACAAGAAGAAGAATTGAATGATGACATGGAACAAATACATTCAATGCCACAAGGAACCACGGATCACCAAATATTAAATGACGATTAAATAAATTTAGTTAAATTTTTTTTTTAATAAAAATGAATTTTAATACACACCTTCATTAATCAAACGTTGTGGAAAAGGCCTCCTGGGGATACCGCAATAAATAAAAACGCACAAAGCGCTCGACCATTCTGGTGGTGTGTAACAAAAAGCATTCTTTTGGAATACTGTGAATCTTTGAAGTACTGTAACTTTGTAACGGTTAATGCTAAGAACAATTTGATATATGTGTTTTTTGTTGGAAATTACCTCAGCTACATGTTTGTAGAACAATTTTTTCTTCTAAAACTTACCGTTTTCGATATATTTATCAAAAACCCATTTTCGTGACCTTTGACCCTCCTAACGGGACTAGCGGGCATTGGATGTTTGAGGACTTTTGACAGGTTATACGTAACGCCAATCCCAACGTGTGTACAAAAAATCGGCCTGTTACAAATTTTTTTCCTTGAAAAAATCTATTTTTACTGGGCTATCTTGACTTAAACGAAATTTAGTTTTCAGCGTCTTACGGAGGGTTATTGACCGAAAAAACGTCTTACACTTGAAATGTGTGTTTGTTTTTATGTCATCTTAATTATGTGTAAATACCAGCCTTGCTAAAATGAGGTGAATGGAATCATTTTTTTTACATATACACGAGCGTCTTACAGCATGTCATGGAGGGCTAAAACGTCTTACATTGTTATTTTCGCGTATATATTGAATCAATGAACGATATATTAAAAGATGAGCCTTGCTAAAATGAGGTGAATGGGCACTTTTTTTTTACAACTTCAAGCCTTAATCTTAAGGCCTCATGGAGGGTACCGGAGTGATAGATAGATAGATAGATAGATAAATAATTTTATTTCCAAAATAGATTTATAAAAACATAGTTTAGCTGGTTCTTAAATTAATATGACAATAACTTGTATAAGTTGCCTGTCAGGTTCAAAAAAGTATAGACTAAATCAAGGCAAAGTGAGCTTAATTTTACAAAAATTCATTAATTATTTGAAAGCGATATTTAAAAGCGGATTTTAAAAATTGATATAAATTCCAATAGCACTGTCCGTTTAAGGCATCTAGGAACTGGGATCTCGTTAGCTCAAAGCTTCCAAGAAATTGCTTCCTATATCCCCTGAATATGGGACATACTCCAATGAAGTGGTAAGTGTTTTCTGGTGCATCGAGGTTACAAATTGTACATATGCCAATAGTATGGTTTTGAAAGGCTCTTGCATTTAAATTGAGTAATCCACTGCGAGCTTTTAGTATCAAGCTTATCATATCTTGTGGGTTTGTATCTTCAAAGTAGTTAGGGACATCATAGTATGACACGTTACTGTATTCATCGTGGAACTGCGATTCTTGTGCACTGCTTACAAAGCTGTTCCAATGTTTCTCCTTCAGCTTAGTTAGAAGAATATTTTGAGAGTTGCGCATCTCAGATCTAGGCGATGTAAAAGAAATAGGAACTGAGGCTTCCAGAAAAAGCTGCTTCCATTCATTAGCCCAGTAAATGTCCTTCCGAATTATAATTTCCGATAGGATTCTCGGAAGTCTATTTCTCGGTAGTTCCATGACTCTGGATATGAAGGAAAAGTGTAGTCTGAGGGTTGTCAGGAAAGCTTTTGGGAGTCCTGTTTCGATGTGTAGTACATAGTTTGGCGTGTTGTTTGGAAGAAGAAAACACCTTTTCAGGAAGAAAAGTTGTAGCCTTTCCACTTGGACATGCTCCTTGTATCCCCACACTTGGGCACAATACAACATTATTGCTCTTGAAGCAGCGTCGTGGATCTTAAATTTTGCTGAGTGACTTATTGATTTGTTCCGTATAAATTGCGACCATGTTGAGTTTATAGTATTTTTTGAAGTTGTAAGTCTGCTATTAAGATGTTCTGTCCATGACATATTATGGTTCAAAATAACACCAAGATACTTAAACTGGTTTGTAACAGCTATCTCGACACCACTGAAAAACCATTTTTCTTGCGCTGCTCTTCGACCGCCGTTGCGAAAAATTACTATTTGAGATTTTTCCAAATTAACTGTGAGGCTCCATTTGAGGCAATATGCGATGAAGCTGTCTATTAAAGTTTGTAGTTTAGGAGCACTGTCAGATAGGATAACTATGTCATCAGCATAAAGAAGAACGTTGATTCCTATTCCTTCCACACATATTCCTGTTGGTAGCTCATCGTGAATGTCGTTTAAGAACAGGATAAACATTAACGCACTCAGAACACATCCTTGCTTGACCCCTTTATTCGTTGGAAAGAAATCCGTTCTGCTATTGCCATCCCAGATTGCAGCTGTGGTATCTTTATATATCGATCTTAAGATTCTCATCATTTTTGTAGAGATACCAAGTGAAGCTAGTTTGTAAAAAAGAGCATTTCTATTGACGTTGTCAAAAGCTGCTCTAAGATCAACAAAAAATGCATAGAGTTTCTTCTTTTGACTAAGTTGCAGATGGATGAGACACGATAAGTTGTAGATCTGGTCAACGGTGGAGTAGTTATTGCGGTATGCAGCTTGATACTCGTTCAAAATGTTGTTTTCTTCAACCCAAACAGTTAGTCTATTAAGGAGAACAGATGTGAACATTTTATAGAGTGTGTCTAAAAACGATAATCCACGATAGTTTGTAACTTCATCAGTATTTCCTTTTTTCCAAAGAGGATAAATAATCGATGTTTTAAATGAAGTGGGAATTATAGCTGTTTCAAAAATTTCGCTGAATAGTTTATGAATTTCTTCTATAAGTGAAGGACTAGCGTTTTTATAAAATTCATATGGTATCCCGTCTATACCAGGAGCTTTATTATTTTTCGAGGTTGAAATTGCTTCAAGTATTTCATCCATCTCTATATGACGATCTAGCTGTGATGTAACAATTACAGGTGTTTCGGGATACAATAGTGTAGTTGTCTCTGCTGTTTCCGATAGTGCAATTTGGAAATGAGTTTTAAAGTCTTCGGCCATCAAATGCGTTTTTGGATTGGGTGAGTCTCCACGAATCTCTTTTGCAAGCTTCCACCATTCCTTTGTTGTGCTCACCATGTGAAGTCTTGTTACAATGTGCTGATAGTATTCACGTTTTTTCGTTTTGCATAGGTTTCTATAATGTTTTTTGGCAGAAACATATTTTATTCGAAACACATCAAGATTGAATTTCCGGATACCGGGTACCGGAGTGTAAGACGGGCATTTTTATAACTGTTGGGCCTCAATCTTTCTATGACCAAAGTTTTAGCCTTGCTAAAATGAGGTGAGTAAATCGGTTGCTAGCTCTTGGTCTATTAGTTTTGGTAATGAAATAAAATGCACGACTGGATCGCACGTACTTGCTCTTATGTTCAAGTTGTGTGGGGCTTAAGAACTTTAAAAAATATTCAAGTAATTATAGAAAAAGTATAAAAAGCATTTAAATCGTTCTTTTAATTGTATAAACAGCCTGATAAAAAACTTAGAGCTCAAAAAAAAGTATGCCATTTGATTACTTGAAAAAATATGAATAAATGCAAAAAAAAAATTAAAAATCGTTGGAGCCGTTTTCTTAAAAATTAATTTTTTATATATAAAATTTTTGTAACATTTTTCAAAAAAAAAATTGGTATGCCAATTTTGAGTATATATTAATATACATTTAAAACTGAAATTTCAAAATAATTCATCAACCCGTTTTTGAAATATTGAATTTTGAAAAAAAAAATTTGAATCTTTTTTTAAAAATCCAAAATTTATTTTTTCAAAAATTTTGGTATGCAGTGTTATTTATATTCCAACAAAGCTTTTGTGCAAAAAATTTCATTGAAATCGGATGAGCGGTTAATGAGAAAATCAAAAATAAAAAAAACCGTTATATGGCAGGTACCGTTAATAAATGTTTTTGGTGATTTTTTTTCTTATTGAAATTTACATCATGTCTACAGTAATACACTGATTTTTTTTTATCAAAATCGTTGGAGCCGTTCTTGAGATAAATAAGCTTTTCCTTAACGGTTGTATGGCAAGTACCGTTATTTTTTGAGCTAAAAAAAAAATTTCAATTTCCCCTCTGGAGAGTTACAAAAAAACCTTAAGTTCAAAATTTGAAGAAAATCGCTTCAGTGGTTTAGGCTGTAGGTTGAGGTACGGACAGACAGACAGACAGACAGACAGACAGACAGACAGACAGACAGACAGAATTGTGCCACCCACTTTTTTCGTGTTCTCTATCATCGTAATGTCATGTTTGATTGTTATCTCGAAATTTTTTTTTTGCACGAATCCAAAACTTGCCCTATAGTACCTATATCGCAAGTAAAAATTGCTTTTCATTAAAAGATATGGTATAAAAAAATTTAAAAAAAGCGATGCAATGCGAGCACGGGTCAACTAGTAATATATTTTAAACAGGCATGTATTTTGTTTTAATTTTTCGAATAAATAATATGGTTCACTATGGCGTATGTGGAATATTATTTTTGTTCTAAGGAATAATTATGTTAAATAATGAAAAGTTAAAAATTAAATAATGAAATAATTAAAAGTCACAAAAGATAAATACATAATGTAATATAGTTTCCTGTGGCTTATCCGTATGTGGAACATATTTTTGTTTGAGGTTTTTATTTCTATTTATTTTATTGGTTATTGAACAAAAATCCATCCAGATTGGTGTGTTACAACACAAGCTTACAAGCTATTGAATATACCGAAAAATGAAGGGAGTAAAGGAACTATTACGTTTAGAGTTTTTAGAACCGAAAATGCTACTAATTACAGCCTTGAGTTTCTGAGAGGTCCATTTTTATGGTTTATTTTCAAAATATGTACCATTCTTTCAAAATTATATGTTCGGAAAAAAATGTTATCAAACTTAAATTTTTGAAAAAAAAAATAATTTTTCTTCAAAATGTTGAGTTTGAAACAATTTTTGCCAACACTGTTCAACAAAAAACTTAGTTTGAAAATAAACCATAAGAATAGTCTTCTGGCTTTCCAAAAAGCTACAAAACAATACTATGTAAGTGTTGCCGTTGTTTTAAATTAATATTTTTCGATTTTATGTATTTTTCTTTATAAAATTGCCCCTCGTGTCCAAACGATGGGAAATTCACCCCCCCCCCCCTCCCTTCGCGTGGGATTTTTTTCTTATCCACTTTCCACCTACATGCTCTGAATTTTTGTTTTTTCATCTAGATTCGATTTAGCCATCCAAGGTGACTTTTTTTTTAACGACCACCATAATGTACATACGTTTGTATTATAAAGAAGTATTTTATATAAGAATTAATAAGTATAATATTTTAGATAAAACACTGAAAAAAATTGGAAACGATGGCAGAAGAAAGTTTTTTAGAAATTTATCTCGAAATCAGGATTTAAAAAGACTCTTAAGATGGTAAATCAATATAACTGGTACAAAAATATTTAAAAAAAATTCTTTCATTTGCAGAAAAAGCTGGAAATTATCATAAATAGTTTGATTATAAATTTCAGTTGACTGTTTCTTAAATACTTTACGAACAAGATTTTTGGAAAGAAAAAGCAATTTTCGTAGTTTAAATTTTTCTCAAAAACAAAATACCACTAAGCCATTTGGTTTTAGAAATTCAACCAAAAATTATTTAAAGCATTAAATACTGTATGCCAACTTGTTAGTAGGGTCGCTTAGCAAGAAAATCTGTTTTTGCCGGACAAAAGCACCAAATTTTTTTTAGGTACTACTTAGGTCCATAGCTTGAGATTTAGGGTAGGACCCATCTCGGCGGTCAGCCATCTTGGATTTTATAGACGCCATTTTCAAATTCAGGTATATTATTAATATCTCGGCTTCTAAATCACTTAGGATCCCAAACTTGGTGTCTAGGTATACATTTTTGGGGTCAGGGAATACAACCACATACTTTTCAAACGTTAAAGTTTGCAAATATACGAAGGGGGCATGGGGGTCATGACCCCTTGCTCCAAGACAATCATATCGATACCTTCCCGTAAGAATGTATTAAGCGACATTTCAAAAATTTTAAAGACATCGAAAAAAACCTCTGGTCCAGTTATTTATTTATGTACTTAAAAAAATAAAAAGATTTGGAACGGGATTTTCAACTCAAAATGCTTCGAAAAATCTGTTTACTACAACAAAATACCCAAATAAATAACTGAATAAGAGGTATTTTAAAAATTTAATTTAAAATTTTTAAAATGTCGCTTAATACATTCTTACGGGAAGGTATCGATATATTATACTTAGGGTCGGATAATATATATACACAAGTTTAAAATGTATCTGACTAAACTTATTCAAGGAGGGAAATGGGGGGTCATGACACCCCCCCCCCTCAGAGCCCAGGAAAAAGTATAAATAAAAAACAAACTTCATTTAAACACACAGAAGTGCAAGAACTGACGTGAAGTAGGTACGGCTAGCCCAAATTTTTTCATAACCGTAATGTAACCTTTTATGAGACCATGGTAATATTATTCGCGAAGACTGTATGTTTTGTCGTATCGAGTTTTTCTGAAAGGAAAATGAATAAGTTAAATGCAAATACAAAATGCAGATTTTCATCATCTTGGACTCCATTCAACATGAAAACAGAAATAGAAAAAATCTTAAAATATCATATTGATGATCATAAATCAAATTTAAAATTTAATTTCTTTGTCAACTGTTTTAAGCAATATCTATGTTTCGGTTAGTTGTCTAAATGCGACCATTTACGCAAGATTTTTCTAAGTCCCCTATTACACGATGATTCTTTGCCTCTGACTCTTTTCGAACATAATGAAGAATGGCTGTAGTAGGTGTATGGTTCGTACTGTTGACACGGACGTGGTGGTAATCCTCATTGAAGATTTCTGTTGCCTTTGGTACCGGCAGATCATTTAATTATATAGATATCAATGCTATTAACGAGAAACTGGGCGTACAAAAATCTTTGGCCTCCCCGTATTTCACAGTCTCACGGGTTGCGATAAACCATCTTCATTTTTCGGACGAAGCAAGAAATCTGCATGGGCGGCATGGAATTGTTATCATGAGGTGACACATACCTTAACATGCATAGTATTACATCCCTACCAGAGCTTGATGGTGAAGATTTAAAAGGCTAGAACGCTTCACGGTAATATTATATGATAAATACAGTAATTCGGACAGTTTGAATGATGTCAGTAAGGAGCTGTTTTGTCAGAAGACTAAGACAATGGAGAAACTTCCACCAACAAAAGATGCACTACTTCAACACTCAAAGCGGGCTGTATATATCAGGCAGGAGTATGGTGTACCAGTGAACACATTCAACAGTGTGCTCCTAGTCCGGAAGGCTGGGGCTGGACTCAGAAAGAAGAAGGTGGATCAAGGGTTCCTGTATGGAACACATTACCTATAGCTTCAAAGGCATGTAATGAATTGGTGAAATGTAATTGTAAGAGTCAAAAAGGATACACTGGTAGATATGCTTGCAAAGCTGCTCGTTGGAATTGTACTGATTTTTGCAAATGTCAATGCTTGAAGACGACATAAGCAATTCATATACCTAGATAAATGCAATTCAACATCTTTCATATGTGATTTCTCTTGTATTTAAATTGTATATATTAATATGTATGTACATGTAATAAATAAATAAATAAATTGGATGGCGCAAAAGCTCGTGGTGAACCAGGGCCTAGTGACTTAAACTCACAACCATTCCTGTGTGCGTGTAGGTGGCAGGAATAGAGGGGACCTACAGGTTTTTGCCAAGTCTGAACGGCTAAATGAGATGCATTTTTCATGACAAGTATACTCTTGGAGGATTTGTCAGTTCCTCGCAAGAGGCAGAACCTCTGATAAAACATTTCTGTTTTTAGGTGGCACGGCTGGGAATCGAACCCACACCTTCGGCATGACAGTCCTACGCACTAACCATCATGCCACGAGGTACTACATGTACATGTATGTATGTACATGTACATATATCTAATTTCATTTTCAACCTTATATCTTAGAATTTAATATTTTTGTCACTCGATTTAATAATTGGATAGTTTGTTATTAATATAATACTTATACAACCTAACTTAAATGTATTTGCATTTAACTTATTCATTTGTCCTCAGAAAAACTCGATACGAAAAGGTAACATTACGGCTATGAAATAATTTGGGCTAGCCGTACGTCACGTCAGTTTTTGCACTTCTGTGTGTTTAAATGAAGTTTGTTTTTTATTTATACTTTTTCCTGGGCTCTGAGGGGGGGGGGGGTGTCTTGACCCCCCATTTCCCTCCTTGGATAAGTTTAGTCAGATACATTTTAAACTTGTGTATATACTTTATCCGATCCTAAATATAATATATGATTATCTTGGAGCAAGGGGTCATGACCCCCATGCCCTTCTTCGTATATTTGCAGACTTTAACATTTGAAGAGTATGTGGTTGTATTCCCTGACCCCAAAAATGTATACCTAGACACCAAGTTTGGGATCCTAAGTGATTTAGAAGCCGAGATATTAATAATATACCAAAATTTCAAAATGGCGGCTATAAAGTCCAAGATGGCTGACCGCCGAGATGGGTCCTACCCTAAATCTCAAGCTATGGACCTAAGTAGTACCTACAAAAAATTTGGTGCTTTTGTCCGGCAAAAACACATCATCTCGAAATTTGACGCTAAGCGACCCCACTATGTGTTTTATAACGTAAAATTCTAAACAAATTGAGTATAAACTTTTTTTAATTTTTTCTCTCAAAAAACTTTAAAATAATATTTCAACTTTCACCGTTGTTATTTTATATTTTTATGAAAATTACCCCTCCTGTCTAAACGGACGGAAATAAACCCTGCTTTTCCAATCCAATTTCTTTCTTTGGTTTTTGTCTTATCTTTTGCAAATAATCCTTTATTACACATTATTATTTAAAAAAAATGAGCACCCTCTTGCATTATACCTAGGGGTTTGTCCTGATAACACAATAATTGACATATGTATGTACATATGTATGTAAAAAAATATGTGGTGGGCCAATCATAAAATAACAATACGTTCTTTTGGACAACCCTAACATTTATATATTTTTTAAGGAAAAAACATTGCTAGGCTAATTTAAGCATTTATTAATGTACAGATAAAAACTGGATCTTAAAGCATTTAATAACTCGCTTTTGAGATGGAGAAATTTCAAAAAATTATATTTGATATTTGTCTTTATTCAAACTATTTTTTTTTTTTTTTTTTTTTGAAATTTTGATTTACATAGTTTGAAACTTTTTTTCAAATTTTGTATTTAAAAATTTCGAGTTTTTGAAAAATAATTTTTCAAAAGATGTTCATTCAAACAACTTTATTTAAAACTAGCTAGCCCGCCCCGGCTTTGCTCGCTTAGGCAAAATTTTCGAATGATATCCTCTACATACATATATAACCTTTCAATTACAAAAAGGACGTTTAAAATCAGATTCCATATTTTACAAACCCCGTTTCATACTATAAGTACCTATTTAAAATTTGAAATGTCTTCAGTCCTTAAGAGTGTTCCGGACTGAAATGGTGATTTCATGAAAAAGATTGTGAAGCGTGTACTTGTCCGATCAAAACGATTAAGGTGTCTTTGGACAGATAAACTTATTCTCTATGCCATCATTGGAAAAAAAATTTAATTTTGTGCTCCAGATTTTGGTAAAAGCCTCTAAGAAATCGAGAAAATGGCTAAAATGGCCGTTTTTCAAAGAAAATGTAGCCTACACTATGACATTTTTTGCAAAAAAAAGTTTAATAACATAAAATTCTATATTTTTAAAATGCCACTATTGGAGAAAATTTTTAATTTTGTACCTAATAAAAATTTTAGTAGTGCAAAATAAAAATGCTTGTGAATTTTGAAAAAACGCCTTTTTGACAGTCAATTTTTTATACCTAACGGTATTTTTTTCATATTTGTTTTTGCAGTGAATATAAATTCAATATATTTTTCACGATTTTCATTAATTATATGATCATAATTGTATCATTTGATATTGAAATTTTTAATTCTTAAAAGGCAGTTTTTCACAGAAAATTTATGTAAATTTGGAACTTAAAATCAGTTACTTTTAGAAAAAAAATTTTTTAGTACCATAATACGCCTACTAGTGACCAATTAGTAAAAATGCAAAGTTTTATAAAACAAAGTATCTGATGAAAGTGAAAAAAACCGGTCTTATATATGCAAAAAAAAAAGTTAGCAAATGACTGGTTTTGTTCAGTTCGGAACACTCTTAAGCCTTTAAGAATAACCTTCCTAACTCAAAAAGTTTTTTAAATCATATACCTACCCATTTCTAATTTCTACCCCATTTCACCCTATGTATGAAGACAACATCCTCTTAGTAAACTCTATCAAACAGAAAAAGAATTTTTGTTATCTCATACCATTTTTGTTTTTACCCCATTTATCCCTACAAATTGAATTTTTTAACCGTTAAGCCTTCCCCTTAGAATAACCTTTCAAACTCAAATATAAATTTTGAAATTTCTAAATATAACAGCCATAATATTCACTCAATTAATCCGGTTTTAAATTTACACCTTGGTTAAAAGTGAGTTAAGTCTCAAAAGTTCAACCCAAGCGCATAATATTCACTTTTTAAACTCGACAATAAACCCTATTTATTAAACTTTGTCGCGTGTAACCCAATTCAATTTTAACTGTCCTCCAGGGAGCTGTTAAAGTAGTTTAACCCGGGTGTAAACTAGACTTTCAGTACATTCACTCATTTTAGCCAAGCAAAGTCATAGGTATTTGAAGTTTTTACGAAAATACATTATTAAAGATAAAATTAAATAAAAGCAACAAAATAAGGCTTTATAAATGAAATGGTGATGTTTTCTTCGTGTACCGCATGTACAAGCGGGCTTGCGCGATGATTAAATATTTAATGTTTTCGGTTTGGGAAAAACGTTTTCCTCTTTTTTTATCATTTCCCGCTTCCCGCTCGGTGGTATTGCTTCCATAACCACCACCTTTAATTTTGCGACTCGACATTTTGTTTTGTATCAATTTATTTAATTGAGATAAATTAATAGACAATAATTTGACTATTTTGAATTGTTTTTCAAACGCAAAATCAGGATTTTCAAATTTTGAACGATAAAATTTGAAATACAACAACAAACAGGAAAGACATGCTGGCAAATGTCAAATTATTGACATTCCGTATGTTTAAAATCGGTGTATAGTCAAGTTTAAGCAATTTTACATCCGGTTGTAATGTATTTTAAATCCACCGAGTTTAATGCGCGTTTTGAGTGAATATTATGAACAAAAGTTTAAATTGAAAAGTTTAAAAAATGCGAGTTAATAGGACAGGTTTAAAAATCACTTAAACCTTACTTACACCTGGAGTGAATAATATAGCTGTAAAAATCAAAAACTCACACATACCCCAAAAAAAGTACAAACATTTTGATTTGATCGTTGCAAATTGAAATCGAAGCCATCCTCTTTGTGGTTTGATATTAAAGAACAAACTATATTTTGACGCGTATAAGCATATTTAGCTCGAACTCTCAGTGGAAAGCACTAAAATCGTTTTCCAAAGTAGATACTTTTTAATTTTATTCTATTCCCTTCATAAATGTATTAAATTATTTATTTTAATTTATAAATCAATCGTTATACTCGAGACTGGACGTTCCAGTCCATTGTACTTAGAAAAGGAAACAATTTTCCAAAAATCTAAATAGAAAAACTATTAGTTGAGAATTCCCTACACCGCACTGTAGTTTGTTATTTTGTTGAAAATTATATTTAATGGTTTTGAGTTGTTAAAGAGTTAATTTTATGGTTTAAGAGAATTATGCTCTTTATTTAAAAAAAAAGCTCAATGAATATACTTTGGAAAAAAAGCTTGAAATGTCCCAGATTCAAAAACTACACCTTCCTACTTATGGGTATATTGGTACCTATATAGTGTGCCCGTGTGCAGAGTGTTGTGTATGAAGGGAGAATATCCTATGCTTATGTTGATTGTAGAAAAACACATCGAACGCAATGAAACAGCAGCCAGCCGACACGACGGACGACGAGAAGCAGCACGTATCGGATAGATTGTATTTAGGTCACGAGTGAAACTTGCTGTGCGTCTTGGGAGAGGACATCATAGAGCCCTTCATGCCCTTTGATGCGTTTACATACAAAATACAATACATAATATACAATTTATGTCGACGTCCTTTTTAATTTAACTTAAGTCTTTTTTTTTTCCTTTTTTGCTATTGCACACCCTTGAGCCTTTTGATGATAAATACTAAGCACCACCAAGAAGGATCACTTCAAAAGGGGTTTAGTGCGTTTTAGAATAAAACCGGAAAAACGGAAATGTTTACTGATTTAAATTTGAATTATGTATGTGGTTGGGAAATGTCTTCAAAAGGAAAAGAGAGAAAACAACATCTACGCATATTTTGAATTGATAAAGAAAAAAGATTTTTTGTCTGTATTTTGTGTGTTTGGAAAAAGACCGTGGTTTTTGTACGACCATACACTTTAATCAGTCAAGGCAATGTTGTTATTGATTTTCAACATTCTCTTGTTCATAAAACAACGAACCAAAAGCAGCAGGAGCATGTATACTCTTTAATGGCGAAGTATATTGTGTATCGTACATGGTATGGAATGGTCGGTAGTCCTATGATGCTCAGGTATGTCAAGGCATGTGGCATCTTTGTACATATGTATTCTAAATAATGATACATGGTACATGGTTTGTGTGTACGAGGAGCATGGGGTATTGTTTTTCGCAATAAATTCACCTAAATTAATACTTTGCATTGCACTCATATGTCATCGTCAAAACTTATCATATGATAATTTTTTGACAGGATTATTGGAAAAATAATTTTCTCGGAATAACATGACGTTTCTTTTCTTTTTGTAACACCTATATACATACATTCGTACACCATGAATTAGGAATGCAACTTGGTGCAATTAAAATAGAGGTTATGCTTTGTACACCTCTGGGATAACATTAATTTTATAATATTAATTTACCCAAAGGGTTATGATAACATTATTAAATTATGTTTTAAAAAGGCACTAAATGCTAAACCAGAAAGAAGTGAATAAGGTAGAATGTTCGTAGAGCCTTGAAGTTACCCTGGGGTCTGGAATGAAAACAGGGTCATTAATGCATATCATGTTTCGGTCTTAACTGACGGTTCCAAAACCTTGGAGGGGGTTGGGTCAGGCATCTACTCAGATAACCCACCCATAAATAGATCTATAAAGCTTCCAAAAAAATCTTGCCTCACGCGAATTAGTCAACAACAATATTGACATTTTCATCGAAACCATTTCCTGAATCACCACAAAGTGCAAACTGGTGGATTGTTGCCGGAATGAGCTAAGAGCTAAGATGGGTCCCAGGACATAGGGATATTCACGGGAACGAAATGGCAGATGAATTGGCCAAAAGCGGGTCATCTCTTGATCCGAGCATAATCGAAGCCTCGGTGCTCATGCCACTGGAGCAAGAAAAAAGTAGAATACACCAGAATTTCTTAGAAGCTGGCAAATGTCAGATGGTCATAGACTCTTGTCGGGTTTCAAGGAACCTACGGCCAATTATCTCTCATGGTCCTAGCGTCCTAACGGACAATAACTCAATGGGAACCCACATGAGCAGAATGAGAATCAGCTCATCGGACTTATGTAGAGGGTGTCATGATGAGGAGGCGCTCGCTTCACTTCCTTTTCGAATGCCCCAGCCTAACTAGAATCAGAAAAGCGGCCTTTGTTGAATAATTCTTCGACGAACTGGGCGACACCTCTGTCTTGCCACTAAAGATCATCCTAAAATTCATTCAGAGCTCATGATGGTTCAGGGAGGCAATCCACACCTAAAACTTTCCCTTAACCCCCTCCCTATCCCTCCTCACTACCCACCTACACCCTGGGGAGCGCAAAGGACTTACCGAGATCCGAGTGAGATAATGTGGCTTGCCGTATTATCACACTTCTTACCTAACCTAACCGACCCTGGGGTCGACCATAGCTTTGTTTTATCTGAACTCACCCTAGTCAGAAAATTCTGTGTTTTTTTGTGACCTAGGGTTGCCATGAATTCATCCTAAGGTAGATCTACAAGGTTTTTCTGCAATGGTGAGTTGAAGTTACAAATAAACTGTTAACGTGACATTAGTTATGGCTTGTGAAACATTGTTTTTTTTTCAGGATTGTAAACAAAACCTGGCTAACCCTGCGAAAAGTTCATCGAACGAAAGGAAATGGTGTCCATCTGTAGGGCTAAATATAAACCCTAAAAGACGACCTTTAAGGTTAGCTGTTCAAATCACGGAAACGAAGAGGGAGAAAAAATATCTACATACATATAAGGTTTGTTGTTGAGCCCTGAAGTAGCCCTGGGGTCGCTCCAAACCCATAACTCATCGTGGCCAGAAAATTCGTTTTTATTTATTTTTAGAAAAGAATTTGTTTCTTGCTTATCTCCACAAAAAAAAAACAGGTTTTGTTGCCAATTCTTGGGGATGTCAAGAAAACCTTGGTCAACCCTGGGTAAACTTCAACGAACGACCCCATTGAAGTAACAGTCGAGAAAGCCACAAAGGCCCTAATGATATGCAAAAGACTTGCAGGAAAAACATGGGGTGTAAACCAAACATTTTCAAATGGATGAACACCATGATAGTAAGACCCATCATTACCTATGGTCCATTGGTATGGCACAAAAGAACCGAATACTAGGAAAGCACTATACCAAATTCAAAGGCGTACATGCATAAGCATTACTGGAGCAATGATTACTTGTCATACTCCACCTCTTTCTACTACACACAAATCAATCTTAGATAAGATCCCGGCAACCAATTCATTTCAACACAATGACGTAGCTTTAACATCGCCTCTACCCGAACCCCCTTTAACTACAACAACGACCATCACTGTTTCTACTGGCTCACCATCAACGCTAACATCCACAACTTCGCTTCATATACCTTTACTTGCCACTGAAATTGCCTCAGGCTCAATCTCTGTCTCAACCTCAGGCTCAGAAGATCTTCAGATGAGAAATCCGTCTTCAAATAAACAACAACCGATATCATCTGCAACTATTATTCAATCTGATGCCAGTAAACAGTCAATTATTGATGACCCCATTTTAAATCGCTTTGGCGAAACCTGGCGCCTTAGTGAATGGAACGAGCGTCTTAAAAGGCTACAAAACTACAACGATGCTTTCACCGCGTTCTTTATCAAAAGCACGTCATCAGATGTTAATAAACAATGGGTTTATAAATTTCTCGAATACCGAAACATTCCTTTCACCAGCTCCCACATAATCCAACAAACTCGGCCCTTTAAACTAAAATTATCCATACCTTCTAAATATGCATGGCTTTTTGTTAACTCAGATTGCCGACCGTTCGACAATGGGAAAATAACTGTGACTTAATGGATCGAAAATAAAAAACCCGGAGGATCAAGTAAAAAAAAACTCCAATTCAAATGATACTAATCTTAATCTTAAATTTAATAGAAATAAGACTAATTTAATTAATACAAATCTTAATCCCTTAAACAATTGGAGCTTTAAAACAAAGCTCTTTCCGAATTTTTCCTATCTTCTTGTAACAATTTTTTCAACCTCAACTAAATCCTAACAGTAAAGATGTGTCTATTTCAACTTCTCCAAACATACACTCTACCTCCACGAGTACCTCTACATCAACTGCAGCTCAACCTTGAACACTAAACCCCACCTCATTTAATCCTAATCCGCCTCAAAGACAAACAACCTTCACCCCTGATCCCAAAAATAAAAGAGTGTCTTTTAGTATCCCTAATGCACAGAATAGTTTATACCTTCAATCTCTAAGAATTCTCACATCTCCTCCTCTAATTTATATTATACCAAATTTATCCGATCCCATATTCTCAATCCAGAACCTTTATCTTTGTCATCAACGTCCCTCTACACATCTCCTCCTTCTACATCTAAGACCTATCTTTCCAAGAACCTAACTTCATGCCCTCCAAATAACATCTCCTCCGTAAGTCAAGGAAGGTAGTACTTCACCTCCCTATTTAGACCCCTTTTCCCCACCAACAGTCAGGCTAACTAAGCAATTTTCAGACCAGAATACTGACAGCCGTTACGTTCTTTCTCCACTAAGAGATCAACGATCATATTCCAATGTTCGACGGTATCTTGCATATCTTCATGATAAAGAAGACTACGTTTGTACAAGCGGTGTAACTAGAACCAATTTAATGGTTCTAATTCATCAAGAAGGTCTTCCTACTAATCCATCTGAGATTAGAAATAATTTTGAGCGCTTTGACGAATCCTTTAATCTTAACCCTGCAAACGTTGCAAATGACCATTCTTCCTTTGCATCATACGTTAGTTCAAATAGAATTTCACACCTGCAAAGAAGCCGTTCTAACTTCAAAAGCTTTTTTCGATCCTAAATTCTAAATAAACTTATCTCTTCCTTGTCATAAAAAACCTCCCAAGCTAATGTCCTTGTACTATCAAAATGTCAGAGGTCTTCGTACAAAAACCTGGGCGGTCTATCTCAATTCAATGATTTTACCCTATGACATTTTTGCACTTACCGAGACTAATCTCTTCTCTCTTACCAAGTATAAATGATAATGAGCTATGTATTTAGCCCCGACTTTAACGTTTTTCGAGCAGACGGTTCCTTGGATAACGATGTGTCTGTAGGTCGTGGTGTTTTATTAGCAATACATAGTCGCTTTGACTCAACCCTTTTTAAAAAATCCGGTTCAAGAACGTCTGAAGGGACTGATGCAGACTTTAGGCCAAGAACTAAGCTTTCTTTGCCGATGGGGGACAGTACAAGCATTTGCTATCGGTAGATGCGCGGAAAAGAACATCGAAAGGAAATACCGTAATCAAAACATCGCCATCATGACAGACAGCCAAACTGGACTGAGGCCCATTTGCTGATACGAAACTTAAATATTTAAGTAGAACATAAGGGCTTATGTGACAGTTTACGCAGAGGAAAAAGTAGAACATATGTTTTTAAGTAGAACATAAATGCTTAAGTATCGTATCAGCAAACGGGTCTGAAAGCACTAGGCGCTTACGCCATCAATTCGAAACTAGTTTGGGAGGCTGAATAAACTTCACCAAGTTTAACACTGTCAAACTCTATTGAGTACCAGGACACGTTTGTATTCAGTAACGAGAAGGCGGACACCTTAGCCATAAAACCAGCAATAGACCCCCTTATGGGGCCTGAGCCATATTACGATGTGATCAACGAATAACTTTTTTCACATAGATATTTAAAATGAACTCTTTTAGCAACTATTGTTCATAAAAATACCTTTCCAACAATATATATCACGTCATTATTGGTCTTGGAGTTTGGTGTGTCCAATTCTCCTTTATATGAAAAAGAGAATGGCCTAAGAGGCAACGATTTATCACCTAAGACAAAAATGTTTGGGTCAAAAACTTTATTTTAGGACATAGAATTTTGATTTTGGGGGTTTCTGATTTAAAAAAATGATTTTGGGAAATAACAGACACCATAATATACATTTATATGACTTTTATTGAAAAAAATTAAATTGCCTTCTTTCACTACTTATTTAATAACTTCTACATTTATCGTCCGATTTTGAAAAACTTTTGCTTAAATCTTTGTTAAAAAGATTGTTTTTCCCTTGAGTCCTTAAAATTATTTAAAATATTTTTTTTTTCTATCCATATGGAACAACCAAAAACTAGAAATTTTTCAAAATACCCGTTTTTGAAACTTTGAATGTCTGTAACTTATAAAATTTCAGTCCGACTTATACAAACAGTAGGTACATCGTCAGAAGGAGACATATCACATCATTCAGAAAATACACATTTTATGTAAACTAGCTAAGACTTAGCGAGGTTTATGGGAATATCTGAAAAAATAGTTGAGAAAATGATTTTTGCGCATATCTCGAAAACGCTTCTTTGAAAAAAAAAAAATAATTTTGATTTTCGTGTTCAGTGACCCAAAATTAGTTTGGAAAATATATTTTTTCTAAGGACCCTACCATGACTCAAAATTTTGTAAACTAGTGTAATGTTCTCAACAGAAATTGCACAATCTTGAAATATTTTCTGAAATCACCTTCGAAATCACCATCGCTATATTTCCAATATATTAAGCTCAATCATTGAATTTGCGTACAAATTATTACTTTTTATAGAAGTTTTCTGACAAAGTTGTCAAGCTAATGGGCTAACGAAACGGACAACAAAACTGAGTAAGCCCTATTCTAAGTCAATTTTCTTATACTTACTTGTAACTCCTATATCCAACGGCAGCTTATTATTAGCTCCTTAAGTTCTAACTTTGACAGCATCCAATGGGGAATCAAAACCTTTTTAAAATTAATTGATTCAATAACTCAATGGAATCTCTGTCGTTAAAAAAAAAACCCACCCCCATGTCGGTCTCGGTATACATGATCGGAACTTGCATCGAGGAAACTGAAAAGTTTTCAGTTCTCACATCATTGACGTCGCCAAAAATGCTGCTAAGATTTTATTGGATGATGCAGACATTTTTCACCCTTTCTGAGCTAGGCGTAATCTTTAAAGCCACTATTCGTCGAAAGCTTAAATACAACTCTCACATCTGAGCAGAGAAGGAGCACTTCCTATAGCTCACTTTAGTCTCTTGGATGAAATACAAGCAAAATGATAAATGGCAGAACTAAAACGCAAACTTTTGCATCGATCCAACAACGTCGTAATGTTTCATGTCTCTCACTCTTTTATCGCTATTTTTATAAACAGTTTTCTGGTGAAATAGCCTGTTGCATTCCTCCCGTTTAAAAATTCTACTGTATTTCTCGTACTTCTAGGAATGCATAATAGTTTAGCCTTGATCCAAATTCGGACGTACTGTCAAGTATAGAAATTCTATTTTTATCTGCACTGCTCGAATATGGAATGCTATACTTGGCTCGCATTTTTAAATTCAGAACTTCAAAATTAACGTGCATTGTATATATCTTCTTGAATCTTTCCTTATTTTCATAACACTCGCGCTGTGTGTAATAGTTTTAAGGGTAGTCAAAACCCCTTTCGTGCGTGCTCTATAAAAAAAAATCGGAACCAAGAAATTGTACAGGAAAAGAAATTCTATTTTTTGTTTCCTTTTTTAAGTTGAAATTGCAAACTGCAATTATAATCGTCCCTTTTTTCTATAATATGTGATGGTAGTAAATGACAAACCAACAAATAACTACCCATCACTAAGCATAGAACTATATTGAACTTGTAAAACCTAACATACCTAAACTTTATTATACCTTTTACCATTATGTCATTATGATTCTTTTGTAATTTCTTTTATTCACTTTTACTTCCTTTTTATATCTTGAATAAACCACACTGAATTATTAGCTAAAAATCCTTTCGTCTTTTATTTAATTAAGTCAACAAGTTTTCCATAAATAATTATCTAGTTTCATCAGGTTATGGGCCCAGTGCCAGTAATCAATTTAATTTGTATTAATATCGTGGATTAACTTTGATTAAAGTCGATTTAAAAAGATAACCCAAATTTCTTTTTCTATTCTCTGCCACGTTTACCTTAGATATAATTTTTCTTCGTCAGCTTCAAGATGATAGCAAGCCATTCTGCAAACATCGATAAACTTCTTGGGAGAGAAAACTATTCAACCTGGAAATTTGCTATTAAAGCATACTTAGAACATGAGGGATTATGGGAAACGATTGAAACACAAGGTGATAAAGCTGTTGACGCGAAAAAAGATGTGAAAGCCAAGTCAAAGTTGATATTGCTGGTAGATCCAACTATTTTTGTCCACATTCAGGAAGCCAACACCGCGAAGGAAGTGTGGGACAATCTTCAACAAGCTTTCGATGACTCCGGGCTTACAAGAAAGGTTGGTTTATTGCGTGATTTGATAACAACAAGCTTAGATAGTTGCAGTAATGTTGAGGAGTATGTTACAAAAATCATGTCCACGGCACACAAACTTCGAAACATAAACTTTGTAGTAGGCGACGAGTGGCTTGGAACTTTGCTCCTCGCTGGCCTACCCGATTCATACAAACCTATGATGATGGCAATGGAAAGTTCTGGTGTGACAATTACTGCGGATGCTGTAAAGACGAAAATACTCCAGGAGGTCAAAGTATCAGATTCGTCGGCATTTTATATTAAACACAATAAAAACACTTATAATCATACAAATCAGAAATTTAATAATAATAAAAATCAAAATTACAGAGCCTCCAATAAAGGTCCACGGTGCTTTAAATGTAACAAATATGGACATATTAGCAAAAATTGCTACAGCAAAAGAAAAAACGATTCCACAAACAATTTTGACAATAACACGTTTTATGCAGCTTTTTCAGCAGCAACAAATCTTGAAGACAACAATTGGTATGTAGATTCTGGAGCATCGATGCATATGACGAAGCATCAAAGCTGGCTCTACGATATAGGATGTCCACCAGTACGTAGCATCAAGGTAGCAGATAACAAGATGTTGGAAGTCAAAGGCTGCGGAAAAGTAGACATAGAGATCAGAACAAGAGATGGTTCCATGCACAAGGTTCAAGTCAGAAATGTTTTATATATTCCCGAATTAACAACTAATTTACTATCGGTAAGTCAAATGGCTAGAAAAGGTTGTGAAATAAAATTTGAATCACATGGTTGCACAGTTTATCAAAACAAAAAAGAAATTTTGACAGCAGCACTACGAAATAATGTGTACTTATTGAACACAACAAAAAACAACAATTGCGCTCTCTTATCAGTTGTCAAAGATAATGATCATTATTTATGGCATCAGAGAATGGGGCATCTTAATTTTTCTGACTTGCAGAGATTGAATGAAAGTGCGGAAGGGGCTAAGCTGTCACCAAAAAGAGAAGATGTTGTTTGCACTATCTGTCTAGAAGGTAAACAAACGAGGCAATCATTCAAGCACACTGGTACAAGAGCATCTCAGTTATTGGAGGTTATCCACTCAGACTTATGTGGACCGATGGAGAACAAATCATTTGGAGGGGCAAAGTATTTCTTATCATTTATAGATGATTACTCAAGAAAGGTATTTGTGTATTTTTTGAATAGTAAGGCCAATGTATTCGATATGTTCAAGGAGTTTAAAAGCTTAGTTGAAAAACAGTTGCAAACGAAAATAAAGATACTTAGAACCGATAATGGTACCGAATATACCAATAATAATTTTGAACTTTTCTTAAAACAGGCAGGGATACAGCATCAAACTACTAATCCTTATACTCCTGAACAAAATGGGTTGTCTGAACGAATGAACCGGACTCTTGTAGAACGTGCACGATGTATGCTCCTCAATGCAGGGTTGCCTAAAGTTTTTTGGGCAGAAGCGGTTTCTACAGCAGCCTATATTGTCAACCGTTCTCCTACAAAATCATTGGAATACAAGACACCGGAAGAGTTTTGGTCGGGAAAAAAGCCGAATTTGAGCCATATTAAAATTTTTGGATGTGAGGTGATGGTGCACGTACCTAAAGAGAAAAGGAAAAAATGGGATCCTAAATCACAGAAACTGATCTTTGTTGGATATTCCTCGGACAGTAAGGGATACCGATTATATGATAAAGATAAAAATCAGGTAATTAAGAGCCGTGACGTAGTGTTTTTAGAGGATACAATAAAAAGAGATTTTGTAACCATGCCGTTATCGGAATTGGAAAATTCCAATGATGTATCTGATTCATTAAAGCCAAAACATACAGCAGAGGAAACATTTTATGATGCAGATGATAGTTATGTTTCTAATGGAAATGATCATGCGAATGACGAGAGTTATGTTCCTGATGAAACTGTTAAAAGCTTAAGACAAAGCCCTATAAAACTAAGACACAAAAAGACACCAAATAAAACTAATGCTGTTTCTTATCTATGCCAGAATGCCTTAAGAAATGATCCAGATAGTATTGAAGAAGCTTTAGCTAGCGAAGATGCCAACTCTTGGATAGAAGCAATGAATGCAGAGTATAAGTCACTTATTGAAAACAATACATGGTCATTGACGGACTTACCTGAGAATTCAAAAGCAATTGGTTGTCGCTGGGTTTTTAAGACTAAAGAAGATGATGCTGGTAATGTTTTGCAACGTAAAGCTAGACTTGTTATAAAGGGTTATGAGCAAAGAAAAGGTATAGAATACGATGAAGTATTTGCGCCAGTGGTCAGACAGACTTCAATGCGGTATCTCTTTGGCCTGGCTGTTAAATATGATTTACTAATTGAGCAAATGGATGCAGTAAGTGCATTCTTGCAAGGTGACATTGATGTAGATATTTATATGTATCAACCACCTTCCTACGAAAAGGGAAACCAAGTTTGTAAATTGAATAAGGCGATATACGGACTCAAGCAGGCATCACGACAATGGAATAAAACTTTTTGTAAGGTCTTAGAGGACATTGGATTGAAGAGTCTTGAAGCCGATGCAAGCGTCTATTTTAAAATCAAAGAAACTGATATGATTTTCATCGCAATTTACGTGGATGATCTCCTCCTGTTTTACAATAACCAAGAAACAGTTCAAGCGGTGAAGCAGAGTTTGTGCGCAAAATTTAAAATGAAAGAAATTGGACAGGCCAAACAGTGTATTGGATTTAAAATAACCCGTGATAGGAACATCGGTGAGTTATATTTAGATCAAACAGCTTACATAGAACGTATTTTACAGAAGTTCAGAATGATTGACTGCAATATATCCTATTCACCGAGTGATCCAAACAACAAACTTGTGTGTTCAAAAAAGGATGAAGATTTGCTTGTAGGTGTACCCTACCAGGAAGCGATCGGAAGTTTGCTTTATCTTTCACAGGGAACCAGACCTGATATAAGTTTTGCGGTGAACATGCTGAGCAGATTCAACTCCAGGCCTGAATCTCAACACTGGGCTGCTGTTAAGAGAGTTATGAGATACCTTAAGGCAACTAAAGATTTTAAACTTGTTTTTAAGAAAACCGAAAACGGAAACATAACAGGATTCTGCGATGCTGATTGGGCTTCCAATACTGAAGATAGGAGGTCATGTACAGGCTATGTATTCATGTTCCAGGGTGCAGCAATTTCATGGGCTTCACGAAGGCAACAGACGGTTGCTCTCTCGACTATGGAGGCAGAATACATGTCGCTGGCTAGTGCCACGCAGGAAGCAGTATGGCTGAAGCAACTAGAAGACGAGTTATGGCCGGAGTTAGAAAAAGTTCCAATTACTCTATACTGTGACAATCAGAGTGCTATCAAGCTTGCCTCAACAGATTCTTTTCACGCACGAAGCAAGCACATCGATGTGAGATTTCACTTTATACGTGACAAAATAGCTTCCAAGAAAATAGAAGTCAAATTTGTAGGAACTGATGAGATGACAGCGGATATCTTAACCAAAGCTACTTTTAGGCCAAAGCACGAATACTGTACAATTAAAATGGGTTTGCATTTAAGAGAGGATGATGGTAGTAAATGACAAACCAACAAATAACTACCCATCACTAAGCATAGAACTATATTGAACTTGTAAAACCTAACATACCTAAACTTTATTATACCTTTTACCATTATGTCATTATGATTCTTTTGTAATTTCTTTTATTCACTTTTACTTCCTTTTTATATCTTGAATAAACCACACTGAATTATTAGCTAAAAATCCTTTCGTCTTTTATTTAATTAAGTCAACAAGTTTTCCATAAATAATTATCTAGTTTCATCAATATGTCTAAGATTTCTTCAAATGTTCATACAAAAAGTATTCTTTCAAGTATAGACCCTTTTGCTGCTATACAAAGTATATTTGTAAGCTCTTGGGGCCTAATGCATATAATTCTTTCCTAACAAGAATTGTATTCAATTAAATAATAGATGCTCAATACGATTATGCTTTTTTCACTTTATTTGTGTTCGGTTTTGATTTCTATACAAAACACTTGAATTCTTAACATCGATGAAAATCTAAGAATACTAATCAAACAACTCTGACGCCAAATTCTGATTTGACCAATATAATTATTTATTTGAGAAACAAGAAAAAAAACTATCGAAACACGCGAGCGTTAAAGTATTTAAGTTTAAGATTATAAACAACAACGGCTGACTCAAGGCGGTGGTGAATTTAATTTTAGATTTTTTGTGAAAACACTAAGCACAGCGTTTATTTAAGTGTGAAACACCATCAGCATTTAATAAATATGTACGTAAACATCAAGCATTTTTTCGTTTTTATTTTTGGGATATCTGCCAAATAATTAGTGTTCCCGGGGAATGAATTTATCCAAACCAACAACAACAACTACAGCAACAGCGAGAAGAGACGACTGTACAGAAACATCATTAAATGCAAACAGAAAAATTGAAAAAATATATTTTGCCTACGTCAAAGTTTCATTCATTTCAAGATCAATGATGTTAGTGACGGAAACAACTAACCGTTGCGCTGCTTATGCTTTGTCTATGTCAAATTTTGCAGGCATATATTGAAAAATCATTTCGCTTTCGACCATTCTTAAAGGTGTTTCTTTGAATTTATCTGTTGTATATATATGTAGCTACAGCAAAGTATTAGAATATACTCGTATTATTCTCGCAATTTTAGAATGTAGAAAAGCTCTTTTAAAACGCCAACGTTCAAATACTGGTGCTATCTATATGACGCATTTAATTTGCATTCCATTTGCTTTCGTTTATCGTTTTCGATCCTATATACGTGGTTAAATGTCAAATGTATACCAGACGAAAAAAGTTCTTCATGATTTTCATCATGGGCATTTTGCAACGAAATTAAAGTTTTCTAAATGGCCCAGCTTCACCAGGACGCTGCGACACCCATCAAATGTAAGTGATAACAATTGCCGGAATGAACTTCGAATATGTATAAAACATTTCCGACTTTTACCACTGCAGCTGAAAAATTCAAAATTCTAGAATTTTAATATTTCGGGGTTAAGCAGTAACAGATATAACAAATTTTAAACAAATCCGTCCACCCGTTTTAGCTTTCGCGGGATGTACTGTTATTAATTTTTAAAGTTACATATGATGTTTCTCGTTAACATCACAGATATATACACATATGTATGTTTGTTTGTATGTAATGTAACTGTTAATTCCCGAATGGTGAACAAATAGGATTAACCAGTAAAACATAAGATTTTACAGCAATAATTTTCAAAGTCCAAAATGTTTTTTTTTTCACCATCATATCGGACTTTCACTTCAAACCACCCGCCAGCCGCTTTTGATGACTTCGTTACAACAACAGGTCAGAACGGTTGGGACCTCCTCGTTGGTTGTGACCCAGATGCTTATCATTGCTTATCATCTACAAAGGGGAGCAGATTCAAATAAAATACGTCACTTTTTGAATTTATTATTTAGGAAAATTTGTGGATGTCAAATAAAGGTAACGAGCCAACCTTCGTTACTACAAACAGAAGAGAAGTGCACGATGTGACGATTTCCACTAACTCTATCGCAATCAGTGAGCAGTGAGCAGCAAGGTCTCAAGTACTATTATATTCTCAGATCATAGAATGATAACATTCCAAAAGATAGAAATCTCAAAACCCTGTAGAAACCCAAGAAAAGCAATCTGGGACGCCTTCAATGCCAGATTGGCCTCATCTGGTATCTGAGATCGAGAAACATGTTAGAGTCGTTTGCTCATACAAAACTTAGATATTTATGTTCAACTTGAATGCGTATTTTCTACCTTTTCCTCAGCGTAAACTGTTACATTAGCTCTAATGTTGAACTTAAATATTTAAGTTTCGTATCAACAACTGGCCCTTAATGAACTAACGTAAGCCAACAATAATACTTTTGAAAGTTCTTGCCCCATAACCCAAGGAAAAGGCAAATTCAACCCGTATGGCGTTCAAAATAGCTGTTTTTAGGAAAAACTCAAGGAGGCTTTTCAATAGAGCAAGAGGCAGTAACGAACCATCTGACTGAGATCTTCTACAAAAACCGAACAACTTATGAAAAAGGAACTGCCTGAACAAATGAAGCTGCCAGGCTCAGGAAAGTCATGTCAAAGGTTCATACCCCTCCGGACTTATTAAAAAGACCTAATAAAACAGGGACAGACTCCTGCTACGAAACTTTTGTCATTTTTGAACACTGGGTTGGGCGTTGTAGGAAGCAGGTAGTCACTGATTGACATCAACATGGCGACATCCAGTGATGTAATGAATACCACAAGTTAATTATGCTTACCTCCACGTGGTAACTAACCATCGGATACTGGTCTCGTCCATCCGTACTTGACTAGCTTAACCAATAAGGGCTAGTGCTGAAAAAAGCAACACTCTCATAATCTTCTGTTGGAGATGACTGGCTGTATAATTTGGCTAAAATCTTACACGAACCTACAAGAAGGATGTTGTACGTTGGATGAATTCAACATTGAGAATCAACGGTGTCATAAACAGTCTGGAAGACAGAAAACTTCCTTCATCTACTCAAGCGTACTTAGAGATGAGGTCTGTAAGAATTGTGCTTGCCAGGGTGCTGAAAGAGATTGTGTCAGATAAACTCTTTACGGGCCAACAGCAGCGCTCATATCCCGGTAGTGGGCTACCGCTACAGACATAAATAAATAAATAAATAAATTGGGTGGCGCAACAGCTCGAGGAGAACCAGGGCCTAGTGACTTACAACTCACAACTATTCCTGTGTGCGTGTTTGTTGGGCAGGAATGGAGGGGACCTACAGTTTTTTGCCGAGTCCGAACGGCTAAATGAGAAGCACTTTTTCATGACAAGTATACTCTTGGAGGATTTGTCAGTTCCTCGCAAGAGGCAGTACCTCGAATAAAACATTTCTGTTTTTAGGTGGCACGGCTGGGAATCGAACCCACACCTTCGGCATGACAGTCCTACGCACTAACCATCAAGCCACGAGGTACTGCATGCTAAAGAGTTTGTAGAGGAAAAAATTACTTTCCAATGGTAACTCCAACAAGAAAACTACCGTAGGTTTGGTTTTAACGGAATAATGGCACAATCTGCAGATTTAAATGCAATAGAAAACCTGGGCGTGATGTCAAGAGAGCACTTGGGCAAAAAGAAAGAAAGCAAAACGCAAAAGGAGTTTGAGAGTACATTTATACAGGGTGTCCCGGACCTGAGTGGAAGTATTTAAGGGTGTGGTTCTTGGGGTTATTCCAAGAAAAAAATTGTACGGGGGAAATTTGTATCTCCCCTCCCTGAGGCAGGGGGGGCATTTTCTGAAACATTGACTTAAAATGCAAAAAAAAACATTAAAAATCAACGCAAACACATCTAATAATGTACTAGTTTTTTTGAAAGTTAATACTAATAATTAATAATAAGTAAATGTACGCAGTTGACTTGTGTTGTGAATAGGGTTGTTTGTGCTTTTTGTTAACTGTGTAAAAATCAAAACAATTTTGATTTTTGCTCAAGTTTTCAAATTTGTGCAGTTATTTTGTGTCGTTAATGTAAAAAACAATAGTGATGGGAACTATCGTGATTTGAACTATCGATAGTTAGTAACTGAATGATTTCAACTATCGAACGAATTTATTCATTCATTCATTCATTCATTCAGATGTAATAGAGTAAGATCTTAATTTTTTTTTATGAAAATGATACTTGTAGATACGTTTTTAAACTTTGTAAAATACGACCGGAGTTAGTCGTAAGAATATTTTGTTACTATTTAAAAGAAAATTGAAAACTATGAAAAAACAAAGCCAAAAAGTATCGGATCATTTTATTTATCGCTCAGAAAACAGTCCCTTTCTGTCAAGCCATAACCTGTCGAATTCAGCAAAGGATGGCTACGATGACAATAGATTAAAAAGTAAAAAAAAAATACGAACACATTGAGATCTTATTTTGACCACAAAAAGAAAAATTTTAGAACTTTCCAGATATTATTTTGAACAAAATACTCTGTATGCGTATAGTGATTTTATGTATTGCTCTGTATGCGTATAGTGATTTTATGTATTGCTCCGGAAAAGGACAATTTTAGGGATTTTGGGTTAAACGTGAAACTCTTTCTGCGTCAAAGAATAATTATTTGTCCATGAAAACTGTCAATTTATACCCAAAGATGGCGATGGATAAAAAACCACAAAAAATCGAAAAATTAAAAATTTTATTATTTTCTCCGAAAAAGAGCAATTTTAGGGATTTTGGGTGACATTTAAAATAAAAACTTTTTGGGTGTCAAAGTAGAATCTGTCTTCTATTCGCTAGACTACAGTGCGGTTCATATTTATAACCCACCTTAAAAATCGTTAATTTTTTGGTCGTCTATACATGATCAAAAATAAAAATGATAGGAAATAATAGTAATGGTCATGGCAGTTAATTACAACGACAAGTTAATTTCAAAAACGTAACAAGTGTATTTTTGTTTCTTAGTAATACAAAAATTACAAAATTCAAGTGTTTCAAATTTATAACCCATTGCTTCAACAGTTAATAAAAGTAAATGAAAAACCGAAACTAATAATTAATTTGGGAACCTATGGCAAGAATCAAGTCAAAAACTCTTTTTTCAGTGATTTTATCAGTTATCCAAAAGTTCTGGCTTGATTTTAAGCCATTCCTCACGAAGAGAGGGTTTAAGCTCTGATATCGTCTCATACGTCCTTCCTTCCGCGTATATTCTCCTGACAAGAACTCTCCAAAGATTTCCAATTGGGTTGACATCGGGAGAGCATGCGGGTTGCGGGTCAAAGCATTAAATCAATAGAATTTATTCCCAATTAATAAATTGTTTCGCTACTGATATGGATTCTGGCATTGTCCTGCTGAAAAGTCCAATTTCTCTGCTGATGATCTCTAAAAAAAGGTACCAAACTGCGTCGGAGAACTTAAACATAATCTCTGCTGTTCATTTTTGATGAAGTGAATTGAATTTCTCCAGAAAAAAAAGAATTTAGATGGTCCTGACGGTGTGCACTCTAATTGGCGTGACTTACGGAAGGAACCGTGATATTTTTATAGGCGAAATTTTGGTGGCGGTTCGGTGATGATGTGGGGCGCTTTCTCAACGAAGGGGTGCGTGGAAATGCAATAAATTTCTTCGAAAATGAACAGCAGAGATTATGTTCAAGTTTTCCGTTTCAGTTTGGTACCGTTTTTGGTAGATCACCATGAGAGAACTTGGATTTTTCGGCAGGACAATGCCAGAATCCATATCAGTAGAGAAACAATTTATTGGTTGGGAATAAATTCTATTGATTTAATGAACTGGCCCGCATGCTCTCCCGATGTTAACCCTATTAAGAATCTTGGGAGAGTTTTTGTCAGAAGAATATACGCAGAAAGAAGGACGTATGAGACGATATCAGAGCTTAAACACGCTCTTCTTTATAAATGGCTTAAAATCAAGCCAGAACTTTTGGATAAATTGATAAAATCCATAAAAAAAAGAGTTTTTGACTTGATTCTTGCCAAAAGTTCCCAAATCAATTATTAGTTTCGATTCTTCATTTAGTTTTATTAATTATTGAAACAATGGGTTATAAATTTGAAACACTTGAATTTTGTAATTTTTGTATTACTAAGAAATAAAAATACACCTGTTACGTTTTTGAAATTAACTTGTTGTTGTAATTAACTGCCATAACCATTACTATTATTCCCTATCATTTTTATTTTTGGTCATGTATAGACGACCAACAAATTAACGATTTTTAAGGTGGGTTATAAATATGAACCGCACTGTATTAACTGACAAATTCCATCAAATGATGCTCACGATATCGATGAATTAATAAACTTAAACAATATAAACATATCAACTTTCACTCAAATCTCAGATATCAAATTAACACTATTATTCCAAATTTTCAATGCATAACATATAGAAAATATAGTATAGTAAAAAAACCCAAAACTATATCAGAATGAGCAAGAATGCGAATGAAATTAATGAAAATAGTAACAGTAATATCTGATTAACAAGAACAACACAAAAAAAGTAATACAAAATCGTTCAGTAATACTATCGGTATCGGTAAAGTAATTGAACGAAAAGCCAATGAACGATTCCAGAATCGGAACTAGTAGTAGGTAGTAGTAGTCGAGTGAAACAGTACACTTAAATCGTTCAAATTTAATATCGAGTGAAAAAGCGATTGAACGAAAATAGCAGAATGAATAACTAAATACTATCGAATAAATGAGCATTTAGCAACTATCGAATAATTCGATAGTTTTTATTCGATAGTTCCCTCCTATCAATGTGTACAACCGCTCAGTTATTTAATTTTATTCATTTTATTCAAGTTTTTGCTTGATTTTTTTTAAATGATGGCTGATAAAAAAAAATCTGTTTTTTTTCTCTTCACTGCAATCACACTTCACATATTAAAGGTAATATCAGTAGCGTTTTCATTTTTGTTCAGTTCTGCGCATCCATCAAAATCAGTGGAAAATGGCAAATCCCGTGACCCCCACTCGTTAAACATCAAAATTTGTTATGTGTTATGTGTTCATTTGTTATTTGGGCAATTCCATGGTAACTCACGTTACATTTGGGAGAGTTTTACGTTCTCTTTTATTAAAATTTCAATACATATAATGCATATAAATTAAACAAAATTTAAACGCTATACATGGTAATGATTTCGACTGCTAGGAAAAAATAAAATTTTTGGGAAAAATAAATTACTTCTTAGTAAAAAGTACTAAAACATGTTGGTAACTCACGTTATTATATTCGGACACGAGTTTTGAAGCAGTACTATGCATATTTTCTAAAAATTAAACAAACCAATTAAACTTAACGGGTTTGTTGAATAAGATATAAGAACTTATCAGCCTGTTTATATCCGTACATAAATTTTCAATTATTGAAAATATTTTATATAAATTTAATAAAATACATGGTAGCTCACGTTACAAAAAGTCGGTAACTCACGTTATTTCACGTTTTTAACTTAAAAATTTAGGGATTTGCCTTTTATAATTTCATTTTATTTTCAGCCGTATGTTTGTTACGTGAAGGATATTTTGTATTTATAATTTCAAAACTAGCGAACAATAGACAGGGAGCGAGATAAATTTTCCATTTTTCTATCTTCATGTCCACTTTTTTATGGAATTACCCATTTCAAGCTTTTCTTCCAGCATTCCTTCCTGGTTTTTAGTGTTATTTAAATTATCCTTTTGTTTGTTTTCTTCGTTGTTGTTGCAATACAGCGGACGGGGTCACGTAAGGCTGCCATTTTGAATTTCTTTGACAGTTCTCATTTCAGACAACATGCGCAAGGAAATACCTTAGATATGTGTACTGTGCACTGCAATAGCAATCAGAATATGGAGCGAATTTTGGAGACATGTTCATGGAATAAAAAACTTTTTAAAACTTATAACTGTGCAGTTCACTTGTATAATATTTTGCACAAACTGACTTGTCTGAAATGTCAATTTGCGCAGTTATTTTGTATTGTGAATGGCCGGCCTAACCACCTCTAAAAAATAAAAATTGTATTAGAGAGCGGTCAATTTTTTTATAAAAGATATCTAGCTATTTAATGTCCTTTCTAAAATGGTATAAAACACACTTGTGTTATTTACAAAAATAAACAAGAAAATTTGTCAATAATCTACTAAAGTGGCTTTTCCCATTTTTGCAAATATAGGCGTGTTTTGTTGACCTCCTTAATGTGAACATTAAGATACGTTCCACATTCAGCCGTAGAGTTACTGGAGTTCAAATGTGAAGTTAACTTGTTGTTACATTGAAAAATTTGCCTTAATGTGAAGTATTTCTTAATGTTCGCATTAAGGAAGTCCACAAAACACGCCTTATGTAGTCTAATTCTCTATTTTTTTTAGAGTTTTATTTTCATCCTTCAAGCTCGCTTCAACACCACATGTAAACGAAGTATTGGTGTCCTTTTGATGAAGCATAATTATATTTTGGTGAGGCGTCTCAGCCAGTTTAAATCTAACACGTAGTGCCAAAACAATCAAATACTGCCAGTTAATTAACCATTTTACTTGAGTTAAAATCAGTTACAGAGAATAACTTAAAGAAATAATTTGGAATGACATTCATATACAAAAAAAAAAGTATTATAACCCAATTCGTCCGCAGCGTTTCGTTGAAAAACTATTTATACATAATTTTTACGAAAAATTTTGATTCAACTTGTAGTTCATTTTGATTTTCTTTATTGAAAAGAAATAGGTACATTGGTTGTTTGCACAGATTTATGGTATATATTAGTTACCTTACTTCAGAAAAAAAAGAATGACTAGCGTACATTTTAATTTCTTTTGAATTATGTTGAGGAGGAAAGGTTTTTATCATTAAAAAAAAGTCTATCTTAAATGAGTAAACTTAGTAGGTATATAATATGACAAAGGTTACAGATAGATTAGTATGGAAATATAAATAAATAAATAAATAAAAAAAAAAATTGAGGCCTGGCTAGTATTAATTGACATAGTCTTATACGACAATTATTCGCTGCTGGCCAATAGGTGATCCCACAATACCTTCACTATTGACATCCATGTGTTTAAATTACACGCACCAAACAAAATGCATTGTTTTCTTGGGATAATTCAATTTAATGATTTTTTGGGTTAGCAGGTAGAAAAAGTAATCAGATTTAAAGCGATGTTTTTCTTAAGTAAAAAAGCATTAAGGATATAGGTAGACGCTGATATCGATAAGGTTCTTACTTACGTATTCAAAGTAAACACCATACAAGTAAAGTGAATGTAAAACGGTGTATAGATAATTTTTGTGTAAATAGGACAATTACATATAATATATGTAGTACATTTAAATTTATATACATATGTAGCTATATGCACAAGTTCTTTTTTTTATTCTAACTAGAGGCCCAGAATAGAAGCTGTTTTTTTAACTCACCTGATACTAACTGCGTTTTGTTCTTTTGATGTTTTGCTGAACTCTTTATTTTCGTAGAAACATTTTATCAAAAGTTTTTAGATTTTGACACAACGTCTTGAGGTTTTATATATCCAAGTGGTCCATAGAGCGATTGTTTAAATCGCTGTTAAAAACTTAAATATGATAATTTCTCTGCATATTCTAAAAGTAATATTTAGAATTAGAATTCGGGCAAATAGTTTGACGAATTCATTTGTTTACCTGAATTTTTTTGACGTGTTTGTGACCTTGCGATGTGCCCAGTTCAATCCCAAAAAACGTTCACGTTGCCAAACGACAATTAATATTTTATTAACTGTAGAAAATTTGATTGTGATTTTTTTTTTTTGTAAAAACGGAGACGCAGACTCTGAACTGTCGAGGTCGACTGTCTTATGGAATGGCAGTCGCAGTGGCACGCGTTAATTTGTTAATTAGGCAACAAGAAAATACGTTGTCGAAGAAGAGCACATCAAAACAAAGGAGATACAAATGAAACAAAACATAAACAAGAAAAATTAAAACAATAAAAATAATAAACTTTAAGCCGCGGCAGCAGACGAGCAGAGTATGAAAAGAACACAAAACCACTACAAGGACAGACTACACAAAGAATCTCGCACACGGCTGAGGCAGCCCTAGCGCTATATCGGTGCACTTACGTAAACTGAAACTGTAAAGAAATTTTATTCCACCACCACACCAATTTTAATGGAACGGGGGGCGACGAGGACAGTATTTAGGGGCTCCTTTGACCATTTTGGTGCTGGGTGGCAGTGGCATTGGCAGCGGCGGCGCGGCGATGCAACGAAAATCTACTCCCTTGCAAAATTTCTCGAATTTTACTTTTTTTCAACGAAAAATTTCGATTACCGTTTTCAAAAATTTATTATATCTAAGATTTGTATCTATTTCTATACCGACGACACATGAACTATGTATTCAAATTTATTTGCAAATTTTTATGTGTTAATATTTTTTGGCAATGGCACAAAGAAATGGGAAATTGGGAATTTTAAATGACGAAACTTTTGTCTGCTCCTAGGTATGTATGGTTCTTCTCCAAACAAATAGCGCCATACTTCTCTTTTACTAGAAGATTTGTTTTGTTCTGCTTCTGCTCTGCTTCTTGCTCATGTGCTATTTTTCCGCTGAAGGGAATGGTGCAGCTATATGGTTGTGTTGATGGGGTTTTCTCTTTCACTTTGAGATTTAGTACAATAGCTGGGTTAACACAGAACATGATATGAATTGATTTGAAGATGGTGCTGAAAACAGTAACAAGGATAAGGCCCCCGCTACACAACCCCACCCACTGATCTCTATATATAACTGGATAGCGTATCCATACAAAAAAGTTGACTCCATTTGAAGAACTGTTAAGCACTCCATACACGATTCAATTTGATTTTCAATTCAGTTGTCAAAAAAATTGATGCTTCGCCACACACTTCATAAACTTGTTGAAAGACTTCTGCTTCAACTATATAAACTCAGACCATACTCAAACAAAAGACACGAACACAGACAACGAATACGTTTGAAATGAAAATGAAATGTACGTGAAGTTTGCAGTGATGTTGAACTGCATATCGAACGTCTTTAACGTAGAGTTAAAATGCCTTTGGTTTGACAGTAAATCAAACGACTTGTCTACACACAGCTCAACGAAGTTGAAAACATTCACATCAACTTCAAGAAATTCAAAATCTTTTGATTTTCTTCCAACACAATCGTCAACCTTCAAATAAATCAAACGTCAAGCCCACACACGAGTTGATTTGATAAACTTGACATTAAATTGAAAGACAAATTGAATGGTGTATGGAGTGCTTTATAAGTGACGTTGCCTATTTTTTTTTGTTATACTGTATGAAAGTATAACATAAAAAGTGAAAACTGACATCTTCAAACGTCAAAAAGTGAAAAAACAAAAAGGTTTAACTTTTCCGAGTTTAAAATTAATATTCAAGAGAATTCTAAAACTTTATTAAAAATGCGGACTAAAACTGATCCATCTCATGTGGTAAACTTTTCCGAACAAATTTATGGCTTTTTACAAATTCATTCTTAAAGGACACACGAATTACGTCAACGATGTGGCCTGGGAGCATGACGAAGAGTTCCTTGCCTCCGTTAGTGACGATCATTCGTGTAAGATTTGGAGTTCAGCTCACAGCTTTGAAACTGTTACAACCTTCTGCCTGTCTTAGGCTGGTATGTCAGTGCGCTGGCATCCAGACATCCAGACGAACCTGGCAAGGTGTTGGTGGCCGAAAAGAAAGGAATAATACATTTGTACAACGTCCGCTCTCAACAAGACATAATGTCCTTGGAGTCACCGAATGTTCCTCTAATGGGTGCTGACTGGTCGTTACACAATCGTTTGTTTATGACGGCATTGGCTGGGGAAGATTTCATCACCTGGGACCTTCGTAGGAAATGGTTAGTCTATCTTATTTTTGTTCTAGATATCGTTAGATTCTAAGCAATGTTTTATTTCATTTTAGTGGACCAGCTGATATTAAACAAATCACGAATACGGAGGACGTACTGTGAGATTTTTGCCCAACAGTGAAGTTGTCTATGCCAGTATTAGTCGACCCGACATAACTCTAAAGGTATACATAGCTAAATCAACTGTTCCACTTATTGAATCGTCCCTTAAATTATACGGTGGAATGTCGATGTCAAGAATTAAATAAGTTTTTGCTGAGAAAATGTGTTTTTATTTAAGAGAATGTGGAGACTTCTAAGATCCCAGAAATATAAAAAAATGTTTTATTGTTAAGTTTTTCATTGATCTAATAATGTATTAATAAAATTCTATTTTGTAACATATCTAATTGTGGTTTTTTTTTAATTTTCTTGGCTTATGTTTTAGGGCTGCTGAATCCTTGATATTGATAGATAAACCAAGCTCCCATTTCCAAACTATTTGCTTTATTTGAATGACTGGTACGCATTTAAGTCTCTTTTTAAGTATTCTAACTAGAATCGAAAACCATTTTCAATTCGAAAAAGGATTTCAAAAAATTTGCATATAAAAGTAGTATCATCATTTTTCCACCTTCAAAAAACTCATGAAATGTGTTTTGTATGCAAATTTTTCGAAATATAAGTTTGAATTGAAAATGGTTTTAAAAACCATTTAAAGGACTTAAATTCAAACTCAGAAACGTTCCAATCATCCAAAAGGACCAAATATTTTGGAAATGAGAGCTTGGTCTATCCATCAATTTCAAGAAATTTCTAAAAATTCGTAGAAATTTCTTGATATTGGTAGAAAGACCAAGCTCCCATTTCCAAACTATTTGCTTTATTTGAATGATTGGAACGCATTTAAGTCTCTTTTTAAGTATTCTAACTAGAATCGAAAACCATTTTCAATTCGAAAAAGGATTTCAAAAAATTTGCATATAAAAGTAGTATCATCATTTTTCCACCTTCAAAAAACTCATGAAATGTGTTTTGTATGCAAATTTTTCGAAATATAAGTTTGAATTGAAAATGGTTTTAAAAACCATTTAAAGGACTTAAATTCAAACTCAGAAACGTTCCAATCATCCAAAAGGACCAAATATTTTGGAAATGAGAGCTTGGTCTATCCATCAATTTCAAGAAATTTCTAAAAATTCGTAGAAATTTCTTGATATTGGTAGAAAGACCAAGCTCCCATTTCCAAACTATTTGCTTTATTTGAATGATTGGAACGCATTTAAGTCTCTTTTTAAGTATTCTAACTAGAATCGAAAACCATTTTCAATACGAAAAAGGATTTCAAAAAATTTGCATATAAAAGTAGTATCATCATTTTTCCACCTTCAAAAAACTCATGAAATGTGTTTTTTGTATGCAAATTTTTCGAAATATAAGTTTGAATTGAAAATGGTTTTAAAAACCATTTAAATGACTTAAATTCAAACTCAGAAACGTTCCAATCATCCAAAAGGACCAAATATTTTGGAAATGAGAGCTTGGTCTATCCATCAATTTCAAGAAATTTCTAAAAATTCGTAGAAATTTCTTGATATTGGTAGAAAGACCAAGCTCCCATTTCCAAACTATTTGCTTTATTTGAATGATTGGAACGCATTTAAGTCTCTTTTTAAGTATTCTAACTAGAATCGAAAACCATTTTCAATTCGAAAAAGGATTTCAAAAAATTTGCATATAAAAGTAGTATCATCATTTTTCCACCTTCAAAAAACTCATGAAATGTGTTTTTTGTATGCAAATTTTTCGAAATATAAGTTTGAATTGAAAATGGTTTTAAAAACCATTTAAAGGACTTAAATTCAAACTCAGAAACGTTCCAATCATCCAAAAGGACCAAATATTTTGGAAATGAGAGCTTGGTCTATCCATCAATTTCAAGAAATTTCTAAAAATTCGTAGAAATTTCTTGATATTGGTAGAAAGACCAAGCTCCCATTTCCAAACTATTTGCTTTATTTGAATGATTGGAACGCATTTAAGTCTCTTTTTAAGTATTCTAACTAGAATCGAAAACCATTTTCAATTCGAAAAAGGATTTCAAAAAATTTGCATATAAAAGTAGTATCATCATTTTTCCACCTTCAAAAAACTCATGAAATGTGTTTTTTGTATGCAAATTTTTCGAAATATAAGTTTGAATTGAAAATGGTTTTAAAAACCATTTAAAGGACTTAAATTCAAACTCAGAAACGTTCCAATCATCCAAAAGGACCAAATATTTTGGAAATGAGAGCTTGGTCTATCCATCAATTTCAAGAAATTTCTAAAAATTCGTAGAAATTTCTTGATATTGGTAGAAAGACCAAGCTCCCATTTCCAAACTATTTGCTTTATTTGAATGATTGGAACGCATTTAAGTCTCTTTTTAAGTATTCTAACTAGAATCGAAAACCATTTTCAATTCGAAAAAGGATTTCAAAAAATTTGCATATAAAAGTAGTATCATCATTTTTCCACCTTCAAAAAACTCATGAAATGTGTTTTGTATGCAAATTTTTCGAAATATAAGTTTGAATTGAAAATGGTTTTAAAAACCATTTAAAATACTTAAATTCAAACTCAGAAACGTTCCAATCATCCAAAAGGACCAAATATTTTGGAAATGAGAGCTTGGTCTATCTATCAATATCAAGAAATTTCTACGAATTTTTAGAAATTTCTTGAAATTGATGGATAGACCAAGCTCTCATTTCCAAAATATTTGGTCCTTTTGGATGATTGGAACGTTTCTGAGTTTGAATTTAATTTTTTTAAATGGTTTTTAAAACCATTTTCAATTCAAACTTATATTTCGAAAAATTTGCATACAAAACACATTTCATGAGTTTTTTGAAGGTGGAAAAATGATGATACTACTTTTATATGCAAATTTTTTGAAATCCTTTTTCGAATTGAAAATGGTTTTCGATTCTAGTTAGAATACTTAAAAAGAGACTTAAATGCGTTCCAATCATTCAAATAAAGCAAATAGTTTGGAAATGGGAGCTTGGTCTTTCTACCAATATCAAGAAATTTCTACGAATTTTTAGAAATTTCTTGAAATTGATGGATAGACCAAGCTCTCATTTCCAAAATATTTGGTCCTTTTGGATGATTGGAACGTTTCTGAGTTTGAATTTAAGTCCTTTAAATGGTTTTTAAAACCATTTTCAATTCAAACTTATATTTCGAAAAATTTGCATACAAAAAACACATTTCATGAGTTTTTTGAAGGTGGAAAAATGATGATACTACTTTTATATGCAAATTTTTTGAAATCCTTTTTCGAATTGAAAATGGTTTTCGATTCTAGTTAGAATACTTAAAAAGAGACTTAAATGCGTTCCAATCATTCAAATAAAGCAAATAGTTTGGAAATGGGAGCTTGGTCTTTCTACCAATATCAAGAAATTTCTACGAATTTTTAGAAATTTCTTGAAATTGATGGATAGACCAAGCTCTCATTTCCAAAATATTTGGTCCTTTTGGATGATTGGAACGTTTCTGAGTTTGAATTTAAGTCATTTAAATGGTTTTTAAAACCATTTTCAATTCAAACTTATATTTCGAAAAATTTGCATACAAAAAACACATTTCATGAGTTTTTTGAAGGTGGAAAAATGATGATACTACTTTTATATGCAAATTTTTTGAAATCCTTTTTCGTATTGAAAATGGTTTTCGATTCTAGTTAGAATACTTAAAAAGAGACTTAAATGCGTTCCAATCATTCAAATAAAGCAAATAGTTTGGAAATGGGAGCTTGGTCTTTCTACCAATATCAAGAAATTTCTACGAATTTTTAGAAATTTCTTGAAATTGATGGATAGACCAAGCTCTCATTTCCAAAATATTTGGTCCTTTTGGATGATTGGAACGTTTCTGAGTTTGAATTTAAGTCCTTTAAATGGTTTTTAAAACCATTTTCAATTCAAACTTATATTTCGAAAAATTTGCATACAAAACACATTTCATGAGTTTTTTGAAGGTGGAAAAATGATGATACTACTTTTATATGCAAATTTTTTGAAATCCTTTTTCGAATTGAAAATGGTTTTCGATTCTAGTTAGAATACTTAAAAAGAGACTTAAATGCGTTCCAATCATTCAAATAAAGCAAATAGTTTGGAAATGGGAGCTTGGTTTATCTATCAATATCAAGGATTCAGCAGCCCTAAAACATAAGCCAAGAAAATTAAAAAAAAACCACAATTAGATATGTTACAAAATAGAATTTTATTAATACATTATTAGATCAATGAAAAACTTAACAATAAAACATTTTTTTATATTTCTGGGATCTTAGAAGTCTCCACATTCTCTTAAATAAAAACACATTTTCTCAGCAAAAACTTATTTAATTCTTGACATCGACATTCCACCATAAAATTTAAGGGACGATTCAATAAGTGGAACAGTTGATTTAGCTATGTATACCCTTAGAGTTATGTCGGGTCGACCAATACTGGCATAGACAACTTCACTGTTGGGCAAAAATCTCACAGTACGTCCTCCGTATTCGTAGATTTGTTTAATATCAGCTGGTCCACTAAAATGAAATAAAACATTGCTTAGCATCTAACGATATCTAGAACAAAAATAAGATAGACTAACCATGTCCTACGAAGGTCCCAGGTGATGACATCTCCCCCAGCCAAACGACAGTCTGAGCTCCTTGGCGAATGTTCTCTCGCAAACACCCTACATACGACTCAATGCGGCCATTTTGCAGGGCAAACTGGACGTTGATACCCATGGTGTTAGCATTCATCTCCATAAGATCCAATAAGCTCTTAGCAACGCAGTTGTCGCTTGGGCAGTAAATCACCAGCCAGTTCCGTAGATTGTTGGTGGCATTTGTCGGCCTGTACCCCGGTCGAAATTTTTTTCCTGGCGAAGAAATGTATGTTCCTCCTCAAACTGACCACTACTTCCCGGGGCGCGTTAGTCATCTGCAAACCACACTTCTCGAGAATTTGAAGAGCTGCACAGGAGTTTTGTTCACATTTCGACAGAACTTAAAAAAAATAAACAAAATATTCTGTTTTTGTACAAATAAAAATCTCACTTCAAATTACTTTTTTTTTGTGCTCAGCAGACGTCAAAAAGTGAGAATGCCTAACAAATGTCATCTTCAATTGGAGTCAAAAAAACTGTTATACTTTCTATGGAATACACTATCCAGTTATATATAGAGATCAGTGACCCCACCCCACTGGTAATTAGTCCCCTATTACACGATGGTTCCTTGCGTTTGACTCTTTTCGAACACAAAAGCCGCGTTTTATTATTAACGATAACCCATATGGGTTACCCAGTGATAATAAAATGATCTAGGTTATAAAAAATGTTTACTTTGCATGTTTGGCATCCGTGTTTTATTTTGACATTTCTTCTAATGTTTCTTTGTGACATTTAAACAAAATTATTTAAATAAATTGCCAAATTATAGCCACTGGCTTTGGCTTAATGTTCTAAACTTTCTTTAATAATGGGCGCGTTCGGCCGGTAGTCCGATAGGGTATCCAAGATACTTTAGTATCCGATACGTTGGCGAACGACCAAAACCGGATAGGTAACATTTGCTGTCAAAAGAGTGAGAGCTGCTAACAAAAATAAAAATAAATTGAAATTTTCAGCAACGATTTTGTGTCCTTACATAAATTATTTTATACCAAATCTCCTCTGTATCAAAAATTTATTATTAATTTGCATTGCAAATGATTTTAATATGCATTTAAATATAATTTGGAAATGTTTTTGCTCGAACAAAAAAAAATCCGATGTGGAATCGCAAATCCAAATAAATGGTCAGCTGTTAAGCAAAGTCAGCTGTTCTTCAAATTTCCCATCGGATAGTTGAGTATCCCGAAATTTTTTGGATAGCTTGAGATTTCTTTCTCACATCAGCTGCTTCACTGATCAGCTGTTTTTTCCTATGGGATTACAACAACACAAACAAATCCGGATCGCTTAAGATACGCCGCCGAACGCGCCCAATGCTTAAGTACATTATTTAAAATAAAGCCGCATGAAAATTCTTTCAGTGAAGAAAAACAACAAAAGAAAGCAACAAAAGAAAGCAAAACAATTTAGTTGCGAAATTCTAGGAACGGGTGAGTTTTTGATCATTTTTATCAAATAAGATAATAATATTTTGCCATTCTTTGCAGTATTGAGATTCATATTTAATGGGAATGATAACGACAGCTGAAAGCTGAGATTTGGTGCTATTCATAGAAGGAAGGAACAGCCTTACAAAAGCCGACAGCTGCTCCAACTCCAGCTTTGCTAGATTGGAACTTCCCTGGAACATAACACACACCCCCCTGATCTGGCAGTAATCTTAGCATTAATTCTTCCAAAATCGATAATAATTTTCATATATGTCGACATGTTCTCCCATAACCCATTTGAGTTTATTGAATAGAATTCAAGAGAGCTTTAAAAGCATTTGCATCTCTTCAGCACGGCTGAAATGTTTCATGTCTTTCATTATTTTATCGTTGCATACCTCTCTCTTCTTCGGACCAACAGTTAAGTAAACAGATTCTATCTAAAGCCATACTATACCTATGTTTATTTTTCTTTTAATCTTTCTTTACAGACTGCTCTTAAAGCTCAAATATTAAAACCAGGATTACTTTGCTATAAAGTCCATTCGCATATTACTTGTATGCAATCGATTCAAACAGGTCGAGCTGATATTGCTGTTCTTGATGCTGTTGATGTTTACACAGCAGGGTTGAATTACGGATTAATACCTTTTATGTCCGAAGTGTATGACCAGGGTGAACCAGCCTATTGTGTCGTTGCTGTCGGCAAAGTGGAAGATCCTGACACGGAACTGACGTATCTGAAGGGAAAAAACACTTATCATACTGGAATCAATATGGCAGCCGGGTGGACCTGTCCAATGGCATAGTTTATAACAAACGGCTGGATTAGACCAATCCTGCTTACCTGGTGCAATAAGCAGTGAATACAAGACTGGAGTTCCATTAGACAGTATGTGTGATTTGTGTCATGGAACTAGCTATCGTTACTGTCGTAGAGATGCATCTGATGACTATAATGGACACACTGGTGCCTTTAGATGCTTAGTAGAAGGAGATGGTGGAGGAGGTCATGTAGCGTTTATGAATCATATTACTGTAATCGAAAGTACAGGAGGCAAACGCAAGGAATGGTGGGCACGAAACACTCTCAGCGACGGTTTTTAATTGCTTTGCACTGATGGTAAATCCTTTTCTAGTATCATTGAGTTCTATTGTATTTTATATTATTCTTCTTTTGTTTAGCAACTCGCGCTGATTTAAATGAATAAGCGATGTAGTTTAGGAAAAGTAAAGGCGAATGATATTGTTGCTAGAGGAGGCAATGATCTCAATGAAACTGAACTTAACGTATTTATTAACCTGCTAACCTACGCACAGCAATTGTATGGCCGTATGGATGTGGACGCGTTTAGTTTAAGTATGTTCTCCTCACCTGCACTATATTACGATTTGATTCAGATGCAACTCATGAGTTGCAAATAATCAAACCAGAAAAAAGAAGTTACGATGTTTACTTAGGTGCCAATTATATGAGAGCGCGTCGAATAACTGATTGCTATGCCGGAGCTAACCAAATATCAATGTCTGTTTATTTCTGTGGTGTTTGGTAGAAACATGATAACTCCATTTTAAAATTTGCGTCTTTGCGTCCACTTTACATCGACCTACAACCTAAATGGTTGAACCAATTTTCTTCAAATTTGAAACATAATTTTTCAAAGGTTATGTTCATAAGTATTCCAAATTTGAAGAAAATCTGTGGCCTCGTTTACACTCTAGCTTGATTTAAAGTGGGCGTAAAGACGCTAATTTTAAAATGGAGTTATCAGGTTTCTACCAAACACCACAGATTTAATGCTACAGGTAGTATGTTAAAGTGCCTTTTTTAGTTTCAATTGATATTTAAAAGTCGATTGAATTATCTTATCGCGAGTAATTAGTACAAGAGTAAAGAAATGTAACAAAACCTGATTGAATCATCAACCATCCAAAACATTCCATTTTATATTAGAATGTCGACTTGCACATAAAATCTCGTTAAGCATTCTTACTAGACTATAGGTAATTTGATAAAGATTAAAATACAAAATTTGTAATTGATTTGTTTTGTAACTATCCGTTCAATTTATATTTTACGCCAAATGAGAAATACATTTTATATTATGGGTATTCATGCAACAGCGTAAACTTGTCGTAATCGTTGTAAAGTTTAAAATTTCGTAATTCTGTCACATTTTGTATGGAAAATTTGACAGATTTACGAAGTTTAAAACTTTACAACGATTACGACGAGTTTACGCTTTTGCATGAATACCCTTATTATTTTTTTACAAGATTTTTGCTTTTTTTTTGTTGAAAAAAGAAAGCCGATCAACTAAACAGCAGGGGCTTATATTACGTAAAACAATAAAGACAACCATATTGCTTTGACAATATCTGTCTCCATATTTCTTTATACATGTATAGAAATAGAGGAATAGATGTTGGTAGCTGAACAACTCAACAGAAAAGTTCCTCCAGAGGGACTAGGTGGTGGCAAGTTCGGTTTCATTTTTTAAAAAAATGTCTCTTATTTGAAAAACGTACGTAATTAGAGAACTTTAGAAGATTCAAACCAGCTTCCAATTATCATTGCACTGGGAGGCAAGGTTGACATATCGGGCTCTTTATCGCCAATTGGGCTACTCGAACTTTTCACTCGCTCCTTCAAATTGCGATTTGTGATAAATACCAATTAAGGTTATTTAGTTTTAAAATTGAGCGATTTTAGGCTCCTTAAAAATTGAGACAGAAAAATTGGTTCTTTTTTTATTTTCCATTTACGTATGTATATGGGAATCTTAAATTTTTTGATAAATCTATTGAAAATGAGCTCCCTAACATTTCAATATTTTTTTGAAACCACACTCTCAACTCTAAGTAGTTGATTCAGTTTGCACACTGTGTGTATACACTAATAGAAAACTTTGGACAACGTTTTTAGTAAGCATTATTCTGTCTACAGTAAAAATAATTAAAGTAATTTGTTTAAATGCAGCTGATCAGAGTGTCCACTTAAAAATATACAAAAAATATCCGACTTTGCAGCAAGATAATATCTTTAATCACGGTGCGAGTTTGTGTGGCTGTTTTTTATTTCTGGCCGGCTGCCAAACAGCTCCTCCATCACATCCATATATGGCGCACTGCTGGCACCTTTCCCGTCCTCCTGTTGTTGTCTCCTGTCGCCTTAAAAGCTTTGAATAAGTTTTTGAGCTTATTATCGAGCATTGTTGTGGTTGTTGGTTGACTCTGCGAATAAAATGTACGTGAATATGCATTATATAGTATTTTAATTTAATCACTACTTTCCCGTACGGCGTTTTGCCAAAAAGACCAGTAAAATAAGTGAAATAAGGCTGAATAACTTACCAATGCTCCTTGTGCCAGCAGATCCTCCAGAACATTGCTCATAGCAAATTTTTTTTGCGTGGGTGCGAAAATTCTCCCTGGCGCTTCGCGTAGGCATGGAGGAACGCCAGCGTCTCCTCCTTTGTCCAGTTCCTCCTTTGTCTGATATAAAATATATTTACTTTAAAATACTTGCTTATAAGATAGGTAAAACTGAAAAACTTACAATTTATTTTTATTTTCAATTGTAGCGGCATCCATAATATCGCTTGTCTGCAATTAATTTGATTTTTTTTTGTTGACATCTGACTTTTTTTGTTTCTTTTTTTTCAAAGTAGTACCAACATTTACGAATGAAACTGGCAATCTGGCCGTCAGACTTAAAATTAATTTTTGGGTTTCAGAAGATAACCCAGATGGAAAGCAAGATCCCAAGTTGTTGTTGTATTACATGTTAAAAAATAACCTAAACCCCGATAAGATAACCCATATGGGTTATTTTCGATAATAAAACGCGCCTAAAGAGTGTTAAAGAGAAATAAGATAAAATTTAAGACCAGTTTTCCTGTTGGACGTGGCCCACGGATTTTGCGACTTTTTTTACGTTTCATTTTAGCCTTATCTGTATTTTCCTATTTTTCTTTTACAGACAGTACAAACCCCAGCGGTGAATTTCGCAATAAAAGAGAACTTATGTCAATTTTGCGCCTCCCACACAATTTGACATGTGCTTATACCTGAAAATATTTAAAATCGGTTCTAAAACCATCACATATTCTATGCCACTTGGTCGTTTGAGGTTATGGTGAAACTGATTTACTTGGATGTTTGAGGTTATGGTGAAACTGATTTATTTTGATGCAGGTGTGGAAGCAAAGTATGATAATCATTTTCATCACACAAATTTGGCAGTCGTATGAAATTCCTTCACTCTTCATTCTGACATGAATGTGTTAATACTGTAATGACTTTCCAAATTTGAACTATAACGACTCCGAAATGCAAACAAACGGACACAATAAAGCTTACGGTCGCAGTGCAAACATACCCTTATTAGCTCTAATTATAGCAACTCTCAAACGAAGGAAGCGCCATCTGCCGGATTATAGCAGATTTACCAGCTGTCAAATAAAAGCTTTTGGAAGGGAAATTATTGGGAAATTTCCCCTAAGGAAAGCTCTGGAAGCAGAGACCAGAACGTTCTCCTTATTTCCAGAGTTTGGAAAACAAGTATAAAAGGCACATGTTTGAACGGCAGCGTCGCAGCGATACAGTTTGTTTTTAATCGTGAATGAATAAAGTTGGTTGTAATAAAAGTGAAAAGTAAAGTTTGTGAATTAATTCAGTGGTGAATAATAAATCGTTTTGTTTGTAGTAAGAAAAGTAAAGTGTTTTATTTTGCGAAATAAATAAGTGGACGTTTTGAATAAAGTAAATAAGTTTTATTAACGAACCTGAGAAAATATTACATTGGTGTTAGAAGTGGAATAAAACTTATTTTATCTGTGCACTCAGTTAATTTATTGTGTGGAAAGTGAAAAAAAAGACAATGGGTAAACCTTTGAATGATTTAAATTTAGTGGAACTTAAGGCAGAACTGAATAAGCGAGATCTTCCTACTGCTGGAACAAAGAATGATCTTATAATTCGTCTGCAAGAAGATTTAAGATGTGGAAGAAACCCGGACACGTTTATATTCGACATTGAAATGGAAGAACAGCAAGAGCAAGTAAGTACATCGGGCATGACCAACATGCTGTCTCAGCTGCTTGCCAAATTTGATAGTCAGGAAAAGAATCTTCTCGAACGTTTCGAACAACAAAGTCAAGAGCAGAAGAATCTTCTAGAACAACAAAGCCAAGAGCAGAAGAATCTTCTAGAACAACAAAGCCAAGAACAACGGAATGAACAAAAGAATCTTCTCGAACGATTCGAGCAACAAAGCCAAGAACAAAAGAATCTTCTAGAAAAACAAGAAAGGAATCTTCTTCAACAATTCCAAGAACAGACAAATCTGCTCGAAAGTAAGTTGGATGCTTTTGACAATAGAATTATTACTCTTGACGAGCGTGTCGATAAGCAATTTTCGACTGTAGATAAACAATTATCGACAATAGAAGCAAAGTTCGAAGATAAAATCGAATCCATTACAAAGGAATTAGATAAAGTAAAGAAAATGAAGGTTCGAGAAAGTTCTGGCGACTGTCCAAAGAAAAAAGAGATGCATCCACCAACCTTCGATGGGCAAACTTCTTGGTCAATTTACAAGAAGCAGTTTGAGGCAGCCGCAGCAACAAATGGCTGGGATGAGGAAGACAAATGCATAGCTCTAACGCTTGCCCTCAGAGGACCTGCTGCTGAGCTGTTACAAAGCATACCAGCAGATAAAAATGTCAACTTCAGTGCTCTCGTTCAGGCCATTGACAAACGTTTTGGAGATGGCCATATGCAAGAAGTCTTCCGCGTCCAACTTAATTCCAGAGTCCAGAAAAGAGGAGAAACTCTGCAACAACTCCAAGCAGACATCGAACGGTTGGCGCACCTGGCATATCCAGCTGCAGGAGATGAAATCATCAACCAATTCGCAACAGAAGCCTTTGTTCGTGCTGTATCTGACATCAACCTTCAGCGAGCAATTCGAACGGCTGGAAAACGCACGCTCCCTGAAGCATTAGCGTTCGCCCTGACTATGGAAGCAGCAGAACAGGCTTCTCAAGGAGTTCATCGGGTAAGAGAAATAGAAATTGAGGAGTGTTCTTGCCAGAGAACTGCGTTCCAAAGGAACCAGCGAGATGGACCTGCTCGATGCTGGAACTGTAACAAGACCGGACATCTTCAACGCCAGTGCAGACTGCCACCTAGAAAACCTCCATGTTGGAATTGCAACAGGACTGGACATCTCCAACGCCAATGCAGATTGCCACCTAGAAGACCTTGGAAACCAGACTACAAGCATTGCACGCATGAAAAAGAAAAGGAAGTTGTTTCCATCCAGCGACTGAGAGCCGATCCCATTTACGATTGGAGTAAAAGGAAAATGAGGACTGCCCGAAAGGATGACTCGGGAAGCGATATATATCGCCCAAAAGTGACTCCGCAGCAGTTAACTCCTATCCGTCGAAAGGGTGACAAGCGTGATTCCAAAGAAAGCTACAAAGTTGGAACGGACGGATTTCAAGTGTGCATGGATGTCAGCCATTTCAAGCCAAATGAGTTAATGGTCAAAACTGTTGGCAACAGCGTGGTAGTGGAAGGTAATCATGAACGTGAAGATGAACATGCCTACATCAGTCGTCAGTTTGTACGGAAGTACCAGCTACCAAAGGGGTATGATGCCAAAGATGTCATCTCAACGGTTTCAATGGACGGTATCCTGACAATCAAAACTCAGCAGAAGGCATTGAAGAACAACGAAAGGATAGTGCAAATTCAACAGACTGGCACCATGAATCGGAGTGATAAGGGAAATGAAGAAGAAAGGCTGAGTGACGTTCAGGAAAGAACAAGGGCAAATATGAAGCCATCAAGTGGTCGGATGAAAAAGCGATACGACACAAAAGCAACAAAGACAGGATTCCAAGCGGGAGACCTTGTTTGGTTTTATAATTCCCAGCGTCGGAGGGGAATGTTACTGAAACTTCAACAAAATTGGGAAGGCCCTTATACTGTTGTAACACGAGTAAACGATGGCGTCTACCGCATTCGGAGAGGATTAAGAGGCAAAATAAAAGTAGTTCACATCGACCGTTTACATCGTTATAATGGTGAAGGAAGTGATGGATTTGCTCGGGACGATCAATCCTTAGAGGGGGGCAGTGTAATGACTTTCCAAATTTGAACTATAACGACTCCGAAATGCAAACAAACGGATACAATAAAGCTTACGGTCGCAGTGCAAACATACCCTTATTAGCTATAATTATAGCAACTCTCAAATGAAGGAAGCGCCATCTGCCGGATTATAGCAGATTTACCAGCTGTCAAATAAAAGCTTTTGGAAGGGAAATTATTGTGAAATTTCCCCTTAGGAAAGCTCTGGAAGCAGAGACCAGAACGTTCTCCTTATTTCCAGAGTTTGGAAAACAAGTATAAAAGGCACATGTTTGAACGGCAGCGTCGCAGCGATACAGTTTGTTTTTAATCGTGAATGAATAAAGTTGGTTGTAATAAAAGTGAAAAGTAAAGTTTGTGAATTAATTCAGTGGTGAATAATAAATCGTTTTGTTTGTAGTAAGAAAAGTAAAGTGTTTTATTTTGCGAAATAAATAAGTGGACGTTTTGAATAAAGTAAATAAGTTTTATTAACGAACCTGAGAAAATATTACAATACCTTGTGGGATAGTGTAGAGGCACTTTAAAAAAGAGTCAGACGCAAAGAATCATCGTGTTTTAGGGGACTTACACGATGATTCGTTGCACCTGACTCTTTTCAAACATATGAGTGCGAAAGAGAAAACAGATGAGATGGAAGACCAGTTGCCCTGTGAGTCATAGGCGAAGGTTTCCGCGACTCTTTTTGACGTTTCGTTTAGCATTTTACTTTCTTATTTTTCGTATACAGACATTGAACAAATCAATTGAATTGCTTGAACAGTAAAGTGATTTTGCCATTGACCTACTCGACCTACTAATGTATATGGACAAGAGGTCTGCATGAATGTATTCATTTGCTCCATCTAACTGGTGCAATACTTCAGTGTACACCATTTATTGCCATTTTTCAACACAGTATACAGTGAAGTGAAGTACCCACTCTATAAGAAGCAGTTAGTGTATTCTATTCGATCACCTAATTTCAAAATGAGAACACCGTTTTCTTTTTCTCGCACGCTGTGTTGCTTGATATGAGCCAATAGTGTACAATGTTTACACTGAGTACACTGAATACACCAAGTGAATTAAATGAAACGATTTCAATGCCTACTTGGTTTCTAGATTTGTTGAGAGAAGAAGAAATTGAGTTAAAAGAAATTAAAAAATTGAAACTACTGAGCTAAATCTCTCAACAGCCATTTCTCTCCAATTTGCCATTTAAGAAGCTTGTCTTTGACTTAAACAAATGTACTCAGTGTTCATAGTGTAGTATACACTTTTTTTATGAATACCAATATTGTAAATACCCGTTATTCGTGAGTTCACTGCAGCAAGTGTTTGTTTTCAAATGGGTGCAAGACTCATTCAGTAATCAAATATTAAAGTATTCATTCATTTGAGTTTCAATCAGTATGTACAATATTGCAGTGTGCTTGAAATAAAATGAATGTCTTGGAATTGGTTTCAATACATTCAATGCAGACCTCTAATATGGACTGCCAGGAGCCAACTTCACCTCTGATCAGTCTATTAGTATATACGCCAGTAGCGCTGCCATCGAATAGGCGGAAGACATAGGGCCTTACTAATAATCAAACACTAATGTCGACTATTAACCAACTGAGAGGTTAAAATAAAATGTAGAGCTTAAACGGAATGCTACCAATAAAGAATTTTACCCTTCTGCTAACAAAATCCTCAGAATTCCCTTGAATCTACTACAATTTGCATCGAATTCCATTAAACAAAACCGCACACTACAATAACTCAAGCGAAAATATAGAAGAAGAAATAAACAAACACAAATGATAAATAAAACACTTGTTATTTCCACAATTTAAATATATGTATTTATTTGAACTCTAATCGCAAGCCAACGCGTTTCGTCTTCTTAGGACATCTTCAGGGCACTAACATTTACATTGATTGAAATACAAAGAAATTTAAGGGTTCGTGGTGAATTCTTAAAATGCAAAACTATACATATAATTATATAGACATATTGTAATTTTTTTTTTTATAAAAAAATTGTTAAAAAACGTTAAGATTAAAAGAGTTTTACTAATTATTCAACAGGGGGCTGTTATTAGTTAGGTCAATTTGACAATTTAATATTTTATGACGTTAATGTTGATTTATCTCAAAGATCTCGTATTTGTCCAATATACGGCCTGCTGGAAGACTATGAAGAAGGGTAACATCATCTATAAAACATCCGTGGCCTGTGTCTTTGAGGTGTTGTGCGAGACCAGAAGAGGGATCTTGATGGCTGGAACATTTGAGATGTTCCATTAATCTTTTGCGGATTGGCCTTGTAGTTTTTCCGATGTAAATCCCATTACAATCCTTACAAGTTACTTTATAAACTCCACTTTTTTACCCTTATCGACGGTTTGTTTTATTTTGTTGTTGCATAGAGCATTTTTTAGGGTAAAATTATTGAAGAACGCTGGTTTTATTTTCGCATCTAAGAGCGGCTTAGAGAGCTTTTCAGAAATACCAGGAACATAAGGAATTTTACGCCACTGTCCATCATTCTCTTCTCTATCCATAGGAAAAATGGATTGAAGTGCCAAGTGCCTTGATTTTTTTTGAAAAAGACTATGAATCAATTTTGGATCATATCCATTATTTGCTGCAATATTTTTTATCAGGTCCAGCTCCTTCTTGAAATCAATCCGATTGAGAGGGATCTTTAAGAGGCGGTTTAGCATTGAATGAAATGCGGACATTTTTATATTTAGTGGATGGGCTGAGGATATTGGTATTACAGTATCAGTGGCTGTAGTTTTTCTAAAAATATCAAATGCTAATTTTCTTGAAGAAATCGACAGAGTTAAATCCAGAAAACTCAGTGAATCTGGTCCATACTCCATAGTGAACAGTAATTTTGGGTCCAATTTATTAAGTACATTTTCTAGGAAAGTCAAAAGACTTCGACAGTCCAAATACAAAAAACATCGTCCACATATCTACTCCAAAAGATTATGTTTTGTAGAAAGGAACTGTTGGACGCAAATAAACGTTGTTCCAAATCATCCATGAAAAACTCAGCAGCAAAGGGGGAAAATGAAGACCCCATAGCGAGGCCTGACCTTTGTTTATAAAACTTCCCATCAAATTCGAAATAGTTTTGGTCTAAGCAATAATATTAAATTGTCAAATTGACCTAACTAATAACAGCCCCCTGTTGAATAATTAGTAAAACTCTTTTAATCTTAACGTTTTTTTAACAATTTTTTTATAAAAAAAAAAATTACAATATGTCTATATAATTATAGGTATAGTTTTGCATTTTAAGAATTCACCACGAACCCTTAAATTTCTTTGTATTTCAATCAATGTAAATGTTAGTGCCCTGAAGATGTCCTAAGAAGACGAAACGCGTTGGCTTGCGATTAGAGTTCAAATAAATACATATATTTAAATTGTGGAAATAACAAGTGTTTTATTTATCATTTTTTGTTAAAATGTTCAGAACAATAAACTTCCACCAAGTGGCTAATCATCGCTCTATTGAGCATATAAAAACACAAATGCATTGGTCGGCGTGCAGTTATACGGCTAAATTATGGGGCGCTAAAGAAAAGCAAGATTAAAAAAAAAATCATTGAGGTGCTTCTGTCAATTTTGTCGAGCTATAGGAAAGTGTATAGAGATTTTAAAACGTTAAAAAAGTAAAAAAAGCTATTCAAACTAAATAAAAAAGTGAAACAAAAGTAAATACAGTGAAAACTTGCAATATTTATATTTAAAAAATATACATATATGTATGTATGTATAAGACAACACGCGGCTTTAAATAATGTAAGAACATCTATAATAACTTTTTAACTTGAACGCCTCATCTGTTGATTTTAACATGAGTAAAATATGATTAAAAACATTATTTCGAACCAGTGCTCCACTCTCGTTAATGTATTAATAATAGTTTTAACTTTGTATGTTTAGTTTAAATGTTTTATATTATATTAAATTTTGTATTTGTTATAATTTTGTAGTTATACATGTGCTTGTGTTAGTTTGCTTAATTCTACTAACCACTAACACATGCACTCATGATGAGCCTCTGATTGTAGAATGCTCTAAGCTCACTACAACAAAGAATCTGAAGTGTAATAAAAATACGGAGTGAACAAATTTTTCATTTCCCAGTAAGTGTTGTCTCATGTTCTACATAAAGTTATGTGAAGGGGAATTCTTTAGGTAAATACATTATCTAAGAATACTTTTCAAATGACAATAAGACTTCTTGCCCAAAATACAAAACTGAGATGATAGTTAGGGCCAACAACAAAAAGACCTTTAAGATTACTTACTTACTTACTTAAGGTGGCGCTACAGTCCGGGGTGGACCAGGGCCTCAACCAACAAGCTTCTTCCAGCCGGCTCGGTTTCTAGCTAGCTGTCTCCAGTTTCGCACGCCAAGTTGGTTGAGGTCCTCTTCCAATTGCGTGCGCCACCTTTTACGCTGTCCACCTCTACTGCGTTGTCCCACGGGGTTGGATTCAAAGACTTTCCGGGCCGGAGCATTGGTGTCCATTCGCTCTACATAGATGACCCAGCCATCTTAGTCGTTGGCTCTTCACTTTTGTGGCTAGGTCGGTGTCGCTGTACAGCCCATACAGTTCGTTGTTGTATCTTCTTCTCAATTCCCCATCTATGCAGACGCGACCAAAAATCACCCGGAGAATTTTCCTCTCAAAACAGCCTAACGCGTTCTCATCCACTGTTAGCAGTGTCCATGCCTCTGCACCATACATCAGGACCGGGATGATAAGCGTCTTATACAGGGACAGTATAGTTGCTCGAGAGAGGGCTTTGCTTCTCAATTGCCTTCTTAGCCCAAAGAAACAGCGATTGGCAAGAGTAATTCTTCGTTTGATCTCAGCGCTGGTGTCGTTCGCTGAGTTTATAGCGGATCCTAGGTAGACAAAGTCTCTGACTACCTCAACATTATAGCTGTCTATAGTGACGTTCTGTCCGAGACGTCGGTGTTGGGTGTCCTTTCTTGTGGACAGCATATATTTTGTTTTGCTTTCATTCACCGTTAAACCCATCTTCTTGGCTTCCTTCTCAATGCTCACAAAAGCACCACTGACATCACGCTTTGTTCGTCCGATTATGTCAATGTCGTCAGCGTAAGCGAGTAATTGGACGGACTTTTGAAAGATTGTGCCTCTGGTGTTGACGTGAGAGTTTTGCACTATTCTTTCAAGAACGATGTTGAAGAAGTCGCATGACAGCGCGTCGCCTTGCCTAAAACCTTTTTTGACATTAAAGGTGTCGGTGAGGTCTTTGCCGACCTTGATGGAGCAGCGTGCATTCTCCATCGTAATCCTGCACAAACAGACGAGTTTGGCAGGGATGCCAAAACTAGACATTGCTCTATATAGCTCGTATCTATAGATGCTGTCATACGCGGCCTTGAAATCGATAAAAAGGTGGTGGGTATCGATTTGGAACTCCCTGGCCTAAAGCCACACTGATATGGACCTATCAGGTTGTTGGCTTCAGGCGTTCACAAAGTACGGCAGAGAAGATCTTGTAGGCGATATTAAGAAGACTGATGCCTCTGTAGTTGGTGCAGTCCAGAGGATCGCCTTTCTTGAGGATCGGGCAAACAATACATCGGGCATGCTTTCTTCCGACCATATTTTACAGATGAGCTGGTGCATACTCCTAACCAATTCATCGCCAGCCGCTTTGAATAGCTCAGCCGCAAGGCCATCAGCTCCAGCAGCTTTATTGGACTTAAGTTTAGATATGGCTATCCTCACTTCATCAAGATCGGGTGGATGGAATTGTTGGCCTACGTCGTCCAGGTTGAATGGTGCAATTTGCATGGTAGCAGAATTCGGTTCGTCATCGCCGTTATACAATTTGCAGAAGTGATTTTTCCATATCCTCAGCACCGACTGCGATTCCACCACGATGTTCCCCTGATCGTCCTTGCAGGCTTCGGTTCGGGGTTTGTAACTTTGGGAAGTTCTTTTTACTTTTTGGAAAAACTTCCGAACTTCATTCCTGCAGTGGCATCCCTCTAATTCCTCGATCGCGCGCTTCTCATGCTCTTTCTTTTTCCTTCTAAGAAGCTTGTGTTCCTCTTTCCTCTTCTGCTCGTAGAGCTCGCGAGCAGCTCTGGTCCTTCTATGCAGCGCCGCTTTGTATGCCTGTTGTTTGGCTGCATGTATTTGCCGGCATTCCTCGTCGAACCAGGGGTTTCGCTGTGGTGGTCGTGCCCAGCACGTCAGAGGCGGCATCTCTGATGGCTTCCTGGCAGTTCTTCTACTGGTTCTCGATGTTTGCAGTTGGCGGCAAAGGACTAGTTAAGAGTGCGCGAGAGACTCGATCGGAAAAGGACCTGGCGATTTCTTGCGACTGTAGCCGTCCGACGTCGAACTTCCTGACAGTATTTCCCTGTTTTGGCTTTGGTCTGGATATCCGTAGCATTAACTTTGCTACAACGAGGTAGTGGTCCGAGTCAACGTTGGCTCCTCGGAACGTTCGGACATCCTTGATACTGGAGGAGTGCCTTGCGTCGATCGCAATGTGGTCAATTTGGTTGGCGGTTGATTGACCAGGAATTCGCCATGTCCCCTTATGAATATCGAGATGCGGGAACTGCGTACTAGCTACCACAACGTTTCGCCCCGCAGCAAAGTCGATTAGCCTGAGTCCGTTATCGGAGGTGGTGTCGTGCAGGCTGTATCTTCCGATTGTGCCACCAAAGACGTCTTCTCTTCCTAGTTTGGCATTAAAATCACCCAAGACAATTTTAATGTCATAGCTAGGGCATTGCTCATATGTCTTGTCCAGGAGCTCGTAGAACTCGTCCTTGGTGTCGTCATCTTTCTCCTCTGTGGGGGCATGCGCGCATATCAGGCTGATGTTGGCGAATTTAGCCTTGATGCGAATTGTCGTGAGGCGTTCGTTCACATAATTGAAACTCAAGACCTCTTGCCTCAGTCTGCCTCTAACAACAAATCCACATCCAAAAAGACGTTGCCCTTGTGGTCGGTAACAGTCACCGTAGTATATATCGCAGTCTTTCAGTTTTCTTTTGCCCGGCCCATCCCATCGCACTTCTTGGATGGCGGTGATGTCTGCTTTGTAGCAGTCTAGGGCCTCCGCTAAATGTTCAGCTGCACGTGGTCTATAGAGAGACAGAACATTCCACGTGCAGATCCGAAGTTCGTTGTCCTTATTTCGTTTGCTAGGTTCGTCAACAGTAAATCCGTCCGTATCCGAGGCTTGTTGGTGATTCGCAACTAAAATAGCTTTACGTGGCCGGGAAGTCACCCCGACGGCACGACCCCCAACCTGGAGGACCAGACCCTATATATATAACTCCAAGGGCGGGGAGCCGGATTAACCGCTCCTTATAGGCCTGAACTCCGAATATGTCGTAGTAGCCCGTATAAGGTGTTCACTAAGTAGTTCAGCCTAACTGGAACTGTAGACGCCACCGTTGATTCCATCTTGAGAATTCTTCCGCTGCCGCCTGGATGAAGGAGAAGTGCCTTAGTGGGAACACTCATCCCCCCCTCTCTCGTTTGCTGCCCCCTAAAACCGTCCACAGGGATATTGGAACCCCATCTTCAGTTAAAGGTACTAGGCGGCCGATGTTCACCACTTGGAGGTGAGAGTAGGAGTTGATAGACAGAGGTTCGCTTTGAAAAAAAGCTTGTGGACGCTTGTGTCCTCTTGAATGCACCGTGTCTACCCTTTGAACATCTTTAAGATTATATCATTCAAAACGTTGAAAATAACTCTGCGCTTCAGGCACTAAGGGCCAGTATAGTACAAATATTTAACTCGTGGCTCAGCAATTTTAACTCATTGACTTTGGTGAGTAAACTGAAGTTCAATGATAGTTCAGGCATTAAATTGGCTACTATAACATACTTGAACCTTGAACCATCGCTGAACCCCATTAATTTTGCAGGAATGAGCCAGTAAAAAATATTTGAACCACGGATCAAAATTTGAACCACGTTTGTACAACGGGTCCTAAATGAATTTGAGCGCCTTGCCATCACCAACAAAAATGAGGCCGTCCCTGTTGGACGAGAATTTCTCATTTGACAGATGAATTTCTACTAATGGCGTTTTTCTTTTTTAACTCAGAGCAGATCAGATCAGATTCAGAACACAAAATCAGAGGGCTCAGATAATAATATTTCAATTACACTAGTTAACAACCAAAATGTACATTTGAAGCCACTAATTTTTTTTTATAAATTTTGACCTTCTGAGCTCGAAAATCACATTAAAAAAAATTAATATGGATAGATTTTCGAGATATGAATTTTTGAATATTGTGTTCTATATTTCTGAAGGTACCTTACTATTAAGGCCATATATGCACTAAGGAATGCACAATCTGGCTTCAAATGGATTCAGTTGGACATTATTAAATTGTTGACCAAAATCTCTTCTCTTTTTTTGTGATAAGTTAAGTAGTTGGAATGATATGGGCCACAATATCCGAAAAAATCTTATTTTTTAACGAAAATAAGAACACCAAATCTATTATTTCAGCTAAAAAAATATTGAAATAATTTGTTTTTTAGTTTTTACAGTAATAAGATACTTAACCAAGGAAAATGAGATATTTCCGGAAAAAATCTACGGATTAGTTCTGAAGTTATGCCCATTTATATACAAGAACAAAAACTCGATTTTTTCACTTAAACCTTATTCATAGCAAAAAAATCCACAACTTTTGGTTTGGCAATGTGATAACATGCTTTTATTGCCTAATTTATCAGGAAAAATGGACTTTTAAGTTATAATTCAGTATAAAATATGTTTTGAGTGATAACGTGCCTGTCGAAAATTCATCTTTAGTCAGAGTTCAAAAAAGCTTACAAAATTGATCTTCTTATTGTCTAACTTTTTTTTTCTAAAATTACTTTGAGATACGAGTATGAAACTCACTTTTTTTGAAGGGTGTCACTATTTAGTTGGATTTGCGTTTGTTAGTTTTATACCAGAACGAAAAAACGCTAGAAATACGAATTTTGTGTGTTTACTCAAAAAAGCTGGGTTTTTGTCATCTAAGTACCCCTACCGTAGGTGTTTTATATGACTTTTCTACAGAAATAATTTTTGATTGTTATAAGGCATAACATAAAATTCGGTACCTGCCATATAGATATATGGAGAAACAATCAAATCATGTAACTGGTTGTCATTTTTGCCCAAACAAATAGACGGGTATTGCTTCAGATGGCAGATGAGTATGTCCAGGGCCGGACAAGCTATACGTGCAAGCGGTGCAAATGCGCAGGGCGAGGAACCCAATGGGCGCCTTGAGCAAATAAATAGAAATTAATATTACGATAGGTTTGTATATAATACAAAAAAAGAAATGTTAGCATGTACATCTTAAGCTAGAACTATAATGCTTGGAGGGGCACTTAAGTGGTCGGAAGAAAACAAGCGAATACACGGAAAGCATATGACGATGACTATAATTGCGGAGTGGAGCGTTTCGTCAAGTTTCGTTCAACTTTGGTTACGGAAGTGAGGTGCGCTCCGGAGCGCACCTCACTTAAGTAAAACTGACATTTGGTGAAATAGGAGTGCCAAAAAGAGATAGATTATAATTACATTATGTGTGTGTTCCCCTTTTTTCGGTACGGAAAGCTACTTTTCGTTGGTTTTTGACATTAGCTTCAGTGCCCTTCCGACTATTATAGTTCTACCTTTATACATTTTTAAAACGTTAAAAAAAAGGAACATAAAATTCAACATACGATTTATTTGAAAATGACTGCAAAAAACTTTATCTCGGTCTCAAGTCTCATTATTCTCGATATTTCATACAAAAATAAAACAGCAAAGAGATTTAAGACTGAAGTAAAGCTTTTTGCATGCCTTCCAATGTTTTCAAAATAAATAATTTTTTATTTTTAAAATATTCCACATTGATTTGTAATAAAATAATAGGTAAATAAATACTCGTGAATTCATCTAATTAGTTATATACATTTTTCGAATTGTTTAGGGAGAAATGCTCTTGCTTCACAACTAAATTGAAGCAAGTAATACCTTTTGATTGAAAACAGGACCTCAACAAACAAATTGAATCTATCATTTCTTTTCCCAACCGATTCCTTTTTTCGATTTAACATCGGTTATAATAGAAAAAAATCTTTTTTTTTCTTATGCCCTTGTTCTGATATTAATCTGGAACAAATATTTTATAAATTCAATTTTTAATTCTAAAAACAATCAAAACAAATTACCTTAATTAATACAAACCACACACATAAATTCACGAAATCGAGTAGTGTCAAATTGTTATCGAATTTGAAATTTCATCTCATCAGTATGGTGAGTTGAGATTTTCACTACAGATATGTCAGTTTGTGAAGCAGTTTAGGGTAATAAAAAAAGAAAATGAACACATTCAGATAAGTTAGAATGATTTTTTTCTAAACATGAAAAAATTTTATTTGATCGTAGGTTGACAAATTTTTTTATTCTTAATGAAACTAACAAATTTAGAACAAAAAGTGATCAAATAGTACAATCCCATTTTTTTGCACTATGAAGTTTGAAAAATCCCTTAAACCCTTTTAGCTTATTTTATGTGAGAAAATCCCACAAAAAGGGATAAATCCCTCGATCTGGCACCACTGGACCAGACCTGAGACGCGTACTCTAGCAGAGGCCTAACGAAGGTTATAAATAGAGATTTTGTGACGTAGGGATCTGAGAATTCCTTGGACCAGCGTTTAATGAATCCTAAGGTTGAGTTAGCTCTGTTAATAATAGAATCATAATGAGCTCGGAAATTCAGCTGATTATCACAAAGAACCCCCAAGTCGCGAATGGAAGTAACGACAGAAATTTGTTCATTATAGCCAAACCACAATCAAGCGTTCGGTCGCGCCGACTTTGACATATTGAATAGAAACAATGGCCTCTTATGGGGCAATCTTAAATGTTACCTCAGGCGTCGGGCTTGCCTCAGATCGTAAATATCGTAAGCCTGAGCCAAACGCCCGAATAGATCTATTTTCTATTCCAGTCGCGCTTTGACAGCTGAAATAAACTTTTTTTTATTTCGTTCTTTTCTTGGTGCGCATGGGAAGTGTTTTTCAATTCAATTAAACATTTTTGATATAAAAGAAAGAGAAGTTATTCTTTAAACTAGTGGAAACTAAAAATAGTGTTTTTGTGATTAACTTTATTAATAAATGCAACGACAACAGCAACAATGAAAATCATTGTACGTGTTTGAAGTTGATTTTGTTGCAGTTCAACATGCAGATCGGATATAAAAGAACTTTGCAAATTTACTGACGTGTTTCTATTATCCTATCATTTATTTATCAATTAAATCAAACTACATACATATGTACATAGTGATAACAAAAAACAATCAAATAAATAAACCAAATATTTCTGTGAAATTAATTGTTTTTGTTTTATTCATTTCATTTCCAAATACCTACGATTTTTTTTTGTATACATTTGACAGCTGTTTGCACTGTTCTCTTTCTTGGGCATGTTCGATTGCCTGAATCAATTAAAGTTCCGGAGAAAGTGTCTATGTACACTGTGACAGGTTCTGTAATGATGAAATCTGAAACAAAACACATGAGATTCGTTCCATTTTTGAAAGCTTCTCGACGAATTTTGTCGATGCAAGGGTTATAGAACATGAGCATTGGTTTGCGTTCTTCGAAAGCAAAAGAATTTTGAATTATCAATTGAAATGTATGGTGACTTCACACTTTTTTTTAGCTTATTTTTGTAATGCTATGTTTCCACCAAAGGTGAATCTCAGTTTAGATTAAATAAATCTTTTTGGTGTTTCCACAGCACAAAAAGATTTAAAAAAGATTAAGTTTGACAGCACCTTCAAAAATGCAAATCGGGGTTCAATTTTTCTTATGAAGTGCGAGTGAGACATAATGTTTGATTTGTGTCAAATAATAAAGAACTGATTCGAGTTTCGAATGAATCGTTCAGCACCATGTAAGAATAGGTTAGTTGATTTGTAAATCTATTTGTCTTGGGAAGATTTAACAAGATTTATTTCTAATCTTTAAGATTTACGAAATTTGCTTGAAGGGGTTGTATTGAAATTCCTTCTGTTCCAATTTTTATCTTTTTCGTATCGTACAAACTCCATTATGATACTTTCACATTTAAATGTCGAAAAAGGTGTGTTTGGTTAGTTTTTGCAAGAACTGTCACTGTTTTAGCCGCTTTAACTGGATTTTCTTTCGGGATCTGGATCTGGATTAACTTTTACACGTAAAACAAAAACAAAATAAAGGGAAATTTTCTAAAATTGATTTTATAATACGTGTTAAAAGTAATACTACGTTTTCACCGAACACTAAACCGAGATTTAATAAGATTTACCTCAAATCTTCTTTAAATCTCCAAGACTTACCATACGAATTGTTTTCGTTAATCTACAAGATTAAAAATTATTCCTGTTAAATCTCCCTCGAACAAATAGTTGAACAAATCAAACTAACCTATTCTTAGGCGCCAGTTATAGCTATCATTGAAACTCATCATTGAAAATTTTAATGATTAATTTTGAGAGGTAAAGAAGTGAAATTAGTTATTATTTTGATGGACAAATAAAGCTTAAGATTTAATAAATATTTTTAGCCAACAAAATAATTCAAATAGGCCCAAATTTCTACATAAAAACACTTTTCTTATTTCAATGATTGAACTACCTTACCAATGATCATTGAAAAATCAAAATTCAATTTTTGTGGAAAGTTGGGCCTTTTAATTTTTTTTTTGACTAGAAATATTAATTAAGTCTTGAGCTTTAATCGTCCATCAAAATAATAATTGATTTTGCTTTCTAAACGTCTCAAAATCATTTATTCTTTTGATGGAACAATAAAGCTAAATACCTAATTAATATTTCTAGCCAAAAAAATTGTTGAAATAGGCCCAACTTTCCACATAAAAAGACTTTTCTTATTTCAATGATTGAACTACCTTACCAATGATCATTGAAAAATTAAAAGTCAATTTTTGTGGAAAGTTGTGCCTATTTGAAAATTTTGTTTACTAGAAATATTAATTAAGTCTTGTGCTTTGATCATCCATCAAAATAATAAATGATTTTGCCTCCTAAACATCTCAAAATCAATCACTAAAATTTTAAATGATGAGTTTCAATGATAGCTATAACTGGCGCCTTAAATCCCAGATTATGTTTTGGTGAAAACGTAGTATCCAGATCCAGATCCCGATGATAATAAAACACGCCTAGTGTTAATTTAAGGAAACAGAACATTTATTCTGTCTTATTCGTAATTTGTCAACGCCCGAAGCCTGAAGCTACATTTCGTTTTGCAAATTGAAGGGTCGCGCTTTGTGACACAGATTATCGTAAAGTCGGTAAAAAGCCCGTCAAAGCGCGACCGACCGAACGCGAGATTGTGATTTGGCCATTATTCATGTAGTAACAACGTTGAGGAAGAGGAGAGCGTTTACGGGAGTAAGTAATAGATTGACATTTACTAATATTTAGCTCAAGGAAATTGTGGCGACACCAGGTATAGAAGTTATTTAAGTCTTCTTGTAGTAACTGAGAATCTTCCGTGCTTTTAATCAGTTTGGAGATGCGCATGTCATCCGCGTAAATCTCCAGATTAGATCCTACTAAAGTAAGTTCAACGTCGTTAATACTTAACAAGAAAAGAAGAGGGCCGAGGTGACTCCCTTGCGGAACGCCTGATTGTGAGTATATAGGGTTGGAGGTGTTAGCCCTAAACAAAACTGTGTATATCCTATCATCCAAATAAGACTTGACCCAAGATATAAAAAGAGGTGGGAATCCATACAATTTTAATTTGAAGATTATTATACTGTGGGAAATTTTATCGAATGCTTTGCTAAAATCGGTTGCAATTGCATCGACTTCATAACCTGATTCCATGGCACAAATACTATTTGATATAAATTCAGTAAGATTAGAAGTTGTCGATCTTCCTTTGAGAAAGCCGTGTTGTTTTTTAGAGAAGAGTGGTTTACAGTGGAGAAGTAAGCTATCATTAACTATACTTTCAAATAATTTGGGAATACAAGACAGCTTAGCTATTGGTCTGTAGTTTGAGATTTCACTTTTAGATCCTTTTTTATGGATAGGGATAATGAAAGATTCTTTCCACTGTTTGGGAAACACACCGCGAGAAATAGATAGTTGAAAGAGAACAGCGAGTGGTGGAGCCAGTTTTGTAACACACTTCTTAAGGACAATAGGTGGGATCCCGTCAGGACCCGATGAGTAATCATCTTTGAGCAGGTTAATTTTGTTAATCACTGATGTTTGGCATATGTTAATCGATTCTAATGATGTTTGGTTGCAACCGTTCAAATATCTAAAGAAGTCGAGATTTATTTCGGAGTTGTTTGAGGAAAAGGCTCGACCAAAAAAATCAGCAAAAAAATTAGAAATAGTGAGAGGGTCAGCGGATGAGATACTGGAGTATTTCAGAGTTGAGGGATAACCATCTGACTTTTTTTTAGAATTTATAAATTGAAAAAAGTTTTTTGGATTCCTGATGAGGTCAGATTGGGTTTGAATAAGGTGGTTTGAGTAAAGAGAATCACATAAGTATGAGAAGTCGTTGAATGCGGAGACATAGTTGGAAAAATCTTGATCTGATTTTGTCCTAAGATATATGTTCCATAGCTTATTTCTTTTATTGCGAAGAGTACGAAGATCTTTGTTGTACCATGAGGGAGAGGTTGTAAAATTCTTTTGAGGCATGAGTGGAATGGATTGTGAAAAGCAGTTTTGAAGTTGACCGTAAAGATTTGTGATAATAAGATCTATACTCAAGTCGTTCAAGATAAAGTCGAAATTTATTTTCCCTATAAGTTCGTTCAATTTATCGAAATCAGCTTTGCGAAAATTATATTTCTGTAATGTGAGAGAATAAGGAAGTATATTTTCGCAATCAAAGGCAAAGGTAATTGAAATAGGTGGATGATGATTGTCAAGTTTAGACAGGATTTGATTATAGTGCGTAATGACGGTATTATGAGCGTCGGTGGAGAAAACCAAATCTAATTGCCTTTCCAGATAATTTTTAACACCACTAATCTGGGCGAGACTAGAAGACAGAAATCTATCAACAAAAAGGATTTCTTTTTCGGAGACTGCATTGGAACAGATATAATAGTTCTCGTCCTCAGAAGCTTCCCATACCAATCGCGGAAGGTTAAAGTCGCCGACTACAATAATGTCATCTTCACTGTCAATGAGATCGATCAAAAAATCCATTGAATCAACTAAAAGTTGATAAACAGTAGTAGGCTGAGTGGGGGGTATATAGCAACATAATAAGTAAAGGAAACGTTTGGGCAGACGAACTTTTACACAAATGATTTCTAGATGTAAAGTATTTGGTATGTTTAAGAGCGATGAATCAAGTGAAGATTTTATTGCTAAAAGTACACCACGACCAAATGAAGAGTTACCCGAGGAAATGTTACTAAGTTCATCATCAGCAACCAGGACATCTTTTCGATAGACTGTAAAGTCAGAGGTAAACAGTTCACTGTTATTAAAGTCGGAGTCGGAGTCGGGCAGAAGTTTTCGTTCGAAGACCCCTTACATTTTGATAATAAATCGTAAGAAACTGAGGTTTTGACAGGTTTGAATGATGGAGATTAGGGACGAAAGGGATTATTAGTGGCTCGTAGATTTTTATGAGACTGTGAAAGCCGTTTAGAATCGATATATGAGGCAAAGGCGGATAAGTCATTTTGTACGTCAGTGTACGTAAAATCAAAAGTTTGATGATATAAAACAAATATTTTCAGCAATTCACTCGTGTTAGTTGGAAGACCTTCACGATGAATTGATACCCGAATGCTGGTTCTAGTTACTCCATCAACGCAGATGGTATCATTCTTATTATGAAGATATGCAAGGTACAGGCGCACATTTGCATATATTCTTTGATCTTGAAGCCGTGAGAGTAAATAGCGATTATCACCACTAAGTTCGGAAAACTGTTTAGTCAATCTTACTACTGGAGGATTTAGAGGATCAAGAAATTGTGTCGAAGTTTTGGCTAAAGTACCTGAGGATGGGAAAGCATTATTACTGGAGGAGGGATTTTGGTAGAGAGTTTCAGAATGAACGAAGTTAGGGTATTTAGAAGAGGGATTATACGTAGAAGGAAGCGAGGAATGAGGCAAATTAAAAAATACATTTTTATTTGATGTTTTTTGAGAAGATACAGAAGAAATTACATTATGGGTGTGTTCCCCTTTTTTCGGTACGTTGGTTTTTGACATTAGCTTCAGTGCCCTTCCGACTATTATAGTTCTACCTTTACACGATTCGTTTTTTCTTTCTTCTTTTTGACGGGTATGTAGTGTACCTTCATGACTACACACAACGAAAAAATTCCAAACATGATTTTGACGTTCAACAAATTTGAGGTTTATTTATTAGAAAATAGGCAGTAATAATAATTTAAAATATTTTTAAATCAATTCTTGTTCAAATTTATACCTATTTAATTATGAAAATCAATTTTGAATCTCATTATTAAAATTTTATAAGCATTCCCTGCCACTACTCATTTGTCAAATCATGAACGTCAAAGTTCAACCGGAAAAAATCTTATGTCGTTTTTCATTGAATCTGAAAGATTTTATTTTAAAATCAAGAATTGCTGTCTTGAATGAAATATCTGGACGTACTTTTGAGTAGATTCAATTACACACATAGCACACATACTCGCATACAAATAAACATCACGTACCATGTCGTACAAAAATAATGCAAAACAAAAAATGCCCAACTGCGATTTGCTGTGTTTGCATGTATTAGTGAATGCAGATCAAATCTCCCAAACTAGAAAGATCGCATCTTTCTTCTTCCGTTCTCATCTTTTTTTGAATAAAACATGAAAAAGTAGAATAAATGCAAATCTTTTCGCAAAAAAATCAAATCTTTTCAACAATGAAAAACGACATTAATTTTCATACGTGCTTTCGTTACTTCATTCCCCCTACATTTCTACACCCAATGTGTCAAAAAACGAAACACGAAAAACGTGTAATCAGGCTCAATCTTTTTTAAATCTTTTTGTGCGGTGGAAACACCAAAAAGATTTTAATCTTGACTGAGATATACATTTGGTGGAAACAAAGCATTACATGAATTTATAAATGATATCTGTCAAATTGAAGATTAGAATATATCGATATTTAAACCAATCGCAACAATGCAATTTAAAAACATCGAAATTATGTATACCTACCTACTTTTCATACCTACAAACACTTCCACCATCTAGTAGCACATGCGAAAACCACCTAAGTCGCTTGACTTTTGTTGTTTATTATGCCACGGACGTCCTTCCGTGGTATTATTTAAAGAGGAAGGACTACGTAATTTATACCGAGAATATGCATTCCTTAAGGAAGCATTTAAATCAAAAAAAGCATATCTGAAAAAAAATTGACTTATGTGGTTTTTGAAATGACCAATTCAATTTTTCTATAGTGTTTTCGTACTTTAAAAATCACCATAACTACTAGATCGCACCTTGAATAAAAGTTAAAGGAAAATCACAAAACATTGTTTTGGATGTTGCTAAAAAAAAAGAAAATCAAGACTTTTTCTACTCCCACCATAATAATGCATAACTCCATTGGATAAGATCGCATAACATAATTTATGAACTTGCAAGCGTATAATGTTCCTGTGGGCTGGTTTTAATTCCAATTAATAGTGATTACGGTGATTTTAATGCCTGACTGAGCGAACAACTTGTTTAACCGTCATTGGTTACCTATGTACCATAAATGTTGTTAGTTTGCGATATAGCTATTACCAATTTTCGTATTATAGCCTTATCACTGTCTTGGCACATTTAATAATGTAATCAAAATAATGTTAATTGCTACTTGACTTGTTGATTGCAACAAACCACTTAGCTTACCAATTACGATTTTAACAGGAACTAATAATGAGTATGGATTTGCTGTCGGCTTATCAAAAAGAAGCGTTATAAAATATTCGTTAAACATTATTTCGGGATTCTTAATGATATTAATAAATTAAACGGAAATTATAAAACAAAAAGTTGTTCGTCGTACACCAGACTTCAGCCGTGGTTGCGTACAATATATTATGATCATCGGTTAATTCAAAATCTTGGAAAAAGTGATGGAGACTGTTCCTCATGGGTGTGTTTGTGTAAGCGCTAAAGATGAAACAAAGTGCCAGTCAAGAAGAAATAAATTAAAACAGTAATGGATAAAAATGAATTGAGAATGAATAGTTATGTTAAATACAACATCAAATACTAAATTGATGTTATATTTTAAGCGGAGAAAAAAATGCACAAAAACACCGCTAACATTTTACCCGACGAAACCCAGTGATTTGTGGACCAGAATTAATCCTACTTCTCCAAAAAGCTTTGATTGGCAGTTCAGCAATTTTTTTGAGTAATTTTCTGTTTGTGACAAAAAGCAACAGTTGGAAGTTTTGGTCAATGTGTGAAACATGCCTATATTTAACATAAAAGCGTCATTCGGTACTATTTGTATAAATTTGTCAACACGATGTTTTTATATTTGTTTGGAATCGAATGGAACCTAGAACAGTCAGAAAATCCAGGCAAAGGGCATTACTAATAATCAAATTAAGTTATAGCTTAAATAAAAATCTCCATATTTCAGAAAATTCACATACCAATAGATAATCAATTTAGCTGCCAGACTTGAAACTAGCAAAACGTCAAAATTTAATACACAGAAATCCATTTTTAAAGTCGTAACTTTGAGGCTGATTACACGGTTCCTTTTTTTTGACGTTACGTGTTTCGCCTTTTTGACACATTGGGTGAGGGGTGTAGAAACGTAGGGGGAACGGAAAGACGAAAGCACATATGAAAATTTCAAGATTTTTTTCTGGTTGAACTTTGACGTTTATGATTTGACAAACGAGTAGAGGCGGGGGATGCTTAAAAAATTTAAATTGTGAGATTTAAAATTGTTTTCATAATTAAATAACTATAAATTTGAACAAGGAGTGATTTAAAAATATTTTTGATTATTATTACTGCCTATTTTTCAATAAATGAACCTCAATTTTTTTGAACGTCAAAATCACGAATGGATTTTTTTCGTTGTGTGTAATCACGAAGGTACATACCTGTTAAAAAGACGAAAAACCGAATCATGTAATCAGGCTCTTTAATATGCGAAATGAAATTTCAGTGCGAGTGTTTACTGTAGTACTATTTCATACTAGGCGTTTTCCTTTGGAGGTGGCGAAGTACTTGCAAGTACTTTGCTAACTTTTTTCAATGGAACACATCAAACTGCTTTCCCATGTAAAATGTATCTACCCGCACATAAGAGCATGTGCAGTTGGTAGTACTAGGGTTTTCATCTACTCATAAGTACTTTGCCACCTCCAAAGGAAAACGGCTATTATGTATAAATAAGTACTTAAATTTACTCGAATATTACTGTGTAATTTTATTAGTATTTTCATAACGCCTAGTTTTGGGTTGATAGAAAAAAAAAACAATGGTATTTTTGCATATAAATATGTACATACACATAATGTACATATATGTAAATGTGAGGTTTGGTACATGTTTGATTTGCTTTGAATTTTTAACATTAATTTTACATGAATTATTTAATCAAGTTTTAATCAGATTATTTTTGCTTTTTAAAAATAACCATTTTTTTCTTCAAACGTCTTGTCAAAAATATAACAGGCACACTTCGAAATTAATGTCAATTGCGTCGTTTCTTTGCATTTCAATCCGTTTGCATTTCAAAAGTCTTCCAAGGGTTTGAATGTTTCCAGTGATGTTTGCGGAGTGTTTTTATCTCATGATTTCATTTAAGAGTGTTTTTTGAACACAATGTAAACATACGTTAAGTAACTCTTCGGATTACTTGTCACAGTGATACATAAATGTTTTCGAAAATTGTTTGTCAATTCAGGAAAGTGGTATCATTGGAATTAAAAAGGAGTGAAATGTCTCAAAAAACGTATGAAAACAACAGTATCAATTACTGATCCCTTAAATAAACCTCAAACAATATTCTAGTCCAAACCAAAGTTAAACTGATTCTCAAAACGAGATCAACTTAAGATATGCTCTTTCGACCATTTTTTTGATATTGTTACATTTAGACTGAAAATACCCATTGACAAAATATGCCAAACTATATATCACAGTGAAAAATATCGACAGAAAATAATTTGTTTCCGTAGAAATTTCGTTCTAATATGTACACACTACACATGTCAAAAAGTTATGAAGTATATTCAAAATATGCATGTTCTTGTATACTGCCGTGTTAAGAAGAAAAAACGTAACTGACATTTTGGCTGTTTTGAGTTAGGGCCAGTTTTGACATCTTTGATATGTCTGCTATTTTATTCTTTAAAAATAAAAGCCCTTATTTGCTTTTGTAATGGCTTAAAACGTTTAAGAAAAATGACTTTCGTTCAAAGAACCATGCTTTTGAAGGAAAAATTGACGTTTTAGCACTCAATTTAAGAAAAAAAAAGTGACTACCATACAAGCATTAGTACATCTGGTAAATAATCAAGGCAAAAAAAAATGATTCACTTATAAATACAACAGAAAAACACTCAAAAACAAAACGAAAGAGATAGAGATAAAAACAGAAAAACGCGTTTATCTCGAAATGTCAAAAATACACTTACGTTTTTTCTTCTTAACACGGCAGTATAGTGCTTATCAACTATATAGTTGATTAGGTTATCAAATTATCGGAGAATACTTTAAAATCCATATTTCATGATATTTTGCTTTAAAGAAAGCATATTAAGTTGTAAATAAAAATATATTCCAACCCAGCGATTTTGCTGAGATTCGTCTGTCAAACTAGAAATTCTTGTAATTTTTCTTGGTGATGGCAAGGCGCTTAAATCCGTTTAGCGCCTGTAGTACAGAGTTCATTTCAACGTTTTGAATAAAATATTCATAAACGTCTTTCTGCTGTTGGTTCTATTTATCATGTCAGTTTTGTTTCTTCGTCAAGAAGTTCTTTGTCAATTTAAAAATATTCTACGATAATGTATTTAAAACATCACTCAACATAACTTTATGTAGAATATGATAAAACTTACTGTGAAATGCAAAAATTGTTCACTCCGTATTATAATATGTATGTATTTTTACATTATTTAACGCAGCACCGCATATAGTCTTATAAATTTTTGTATAATAAAGTATTGCAAGTATTCACTCTGTATGTTTGAAAATCTTTTTTTTTTACTATTTTAACGATTTAAAGCTTTTCAATGATTTTTTGGTTTTCTTTTTTTGAAATCTTTTCTTTCCTTAGGCGCCCCACCATGTGTAACTGTACGCCGACCCTGAGTCAACGCATGCGTGTTCGTGTATTTTTTCTACGTATTTACTGGTGTTATTGTAGTATGCGGTTTTGTTTGATGGAATTTGATGCAAATTGTAGTAGATTCAAGGGAAGTCTGAGGATTTTGTTAGCAAAAGGGTAAAATTGTTTATTGGTAGCATTCTGTTTAAACACCACATTTTATTTTAACCTCTCAGTTAAGCCTAGAACGCTACTGATGCGAAACGAAATTTTAAGTTGGTCTCCAACAAGACAACGAAATGCTTACCAAAACGAAGCGGAAAAATATTCATTGACAGTTGCACAAATTCAAAAAATTGAAACAAATATAAATGCAAAAAAATCATAAGCAGCCATGGTGTAATGAAAGAAACGACAAAAATAAACCCGAAAAAACACAAATGTCATTTTTTCGCACACAATAAATGGTCTGGACAATTAATTGAGTGCGAAAAAAGAGTGTAGACATCTCCAAATAATCTGCTACAATTATTAATTTCGCTCATCGAACAGCGTACTGTAGAAGGAAAAGTGGAACTAAATTTTTAGTTTAAGCCTAGTACGCTGCTGATGCGAATCGAAATTTTAAGTTGGTCTCCAACAAGACAACGAAATGCTTACGAAAACGAAGTGGAAAAATATTCACTGACAGTTGCACAAATTCAAAAAATTAAAACAAATGCAAATGCAAAAAAATCACAAGCAGCCATGCTGTAATGAAAGAAACAACAAAAATAAACACGAAAAAACACAAATGTCATTTTTTCGCACACAATAAATGGTCTGGGTAATTATTTGTGTGCGAAAAAAGAATGTAGACTTCTCCAAATAATCTGCTACAATTTTCAATTTCGCTCATCGAACAGCGTACTGCAGAACGAAAAGTAGAACTAAATTTTTAGTTTATGATTTCGTTGTGTCATTTTTGTATGGGATTTTTCGTTTCGCATCAGCAGCGTACTAGGCTTTATGATTTCGTTGTGTCATTTTTGTCTTTAGTTAACAGCAGAGAATATCAAATAAAGAAGCCAATCCTCGGCTGTCAATGGGCACGTTCCGATGTTAATTCTCAGTTATCCGGATAGCTTTGTGTTGTTGTAATCCCATGTTAAAAAACAGCTGATGACCGCTGACGCAACAACAACTCAAGTTATCTCAAAATTTTTGGGATAACTAGATAACATAGCGAATAAATATCGGAACGCGAGGAATTTGATTTGCCTACAAGCTGAAACGAACAGCTGTGATGATTAGATTTGCAAAGTATTAGTGAAAAGCAGTGCACAACGCACACATAGAATAAACTAGTCATTCAGCACATCATTCAGCACAGGGGGTCAATTCTCGATCTGTGAAACTGTGAAGTGATGAATATGATAACGCCTTCACGCCAAATGCGATTCTCGAAGTGTGAAAAAATGAAAACAAATGCCAAAATGTTTTCATATGATAATTCGTTTATCACAATCATTTCATTCTGTGAAAACCTGTGAAAAGAAAAATTATAAACACAAACAAATTGTACTCATTTGAAACACCCAAGTCGCCATCTTGGTCATTCTTTGACGTCACAATCATCTTTTTCTATGAGCAAGAGGTACCATTTTTCATGTTAGTACTTTTTAGTACTCACTTTGACAGCTGTTTTTCATAACGAGTTCGGGAATCGCCTTGCGCGTGTTTGTGAGAGAACATACTCTAAACAGTCGCGTTGATTTGGGAAAGCCTTAAAGGTTCTCCCAAACCAACGCGAAACATTCGCCGACGACGCGAAATCATTCACAATAATACAAAACATGAAAAATACAAAATGGACCTTACTAATAATCAAATAAATGAAAGAAAATCTCCCGATTTTAGAAAATCCGCATACTAAAGCTAGAACTATAATGCTCGGAGGGGCACTTAAGTGGTCGGAAGAAAACAAGCGAATACACGGAAAGCATATGACGGTGACTATAATTGCGGAGTGGAGCGTTTCGTCAAGTTTCGTTCAACTTTGGTTACGGAAGTGAGGTGCGCTCTGGAGCGCACCTCACTTAAGTAAAACTGACATTTGGTGAAATAAGAGTGCCAAAAAGAGATATATGATAATTACATTATGGGTGTGTTCCCCTTTTTTCGGTACGGAAAGCTACTTTTCGTTGGTTTTTGACATTAGCTTCAGTGCCCTTCCGACTATTATAGTTCTACCTTAATAACGAATTTAATCTCCAGTTTAGTCGTTAGCAATATGTCAAAATTTAATACATCGAAATCCATGTTTAAAGTCGAACACTAAATAAAAAATGTTGCCCTAGTGCTGTTTTATAGTATTTAAATTTGTATTTAATGCTTAAATCTATTCCCAAGTTATCAGGTAGATTTCAATAGGTATTTTCATGGGTTTGGTTTCAATCTTCAGATCCTTGTTTTACAGTGAAAAAGCAGAACTTTATTTATTGTTTATATGTGTATGTATTGCAACAAGAACAGATTACTTATTTTTTTCATAATATTTAGTACGTCTGGATTTACATTGAATAAGTGATAAGTAATTTTTTGTGTTGAACGGGAAAGGATAAGTTAATCAAATCCATTTGAACATTTTTAGAGTATATTTATACTTCCAAAAACGTCTCGTCAAAAACATAACGAGCCAAACTTTTAAATGATTGTCAATCATGTCGTTTTTCTTTGGTCACTCTTAGAAGTCCTTCTTAACTCCTGTATTCCAAAAGTCTTCCAGTGGCTTCGTTCATTACATTCATGTTTTAGGAGTGTTTTTTTACTTCCCACTTTCATTAAGGAGTGTCAGAAAGCAACCCTATACACGTAAACATACGTAATCATTCTTCGGATTACTTGTTAGAGAAATTAATGTTTGAACAAACTTTTCTCATAAAATAGCGTCATTTGGTAAAGTATGTATGAATTCAGAAAGTCGGTCGTTTCATATTTTATTGGAATTAAAAAGAATAAAATTTCTGAAAAAAATCAATGGAGACAACAGTACTCTGATTCCTAAAAAAAATATCTACTAAATTGGCAGTAACAGAAATATAACTGTAAAAATTCAAACAGTTCAGATCGTCTCGGTTCTCGGGGAGGAGGGGTTGCTATTTTTATAAGAAAGGGTCTTACTTGCAAAGTTGTCACCTCATCCGATAGGAGTAATAGATTGGAATTTCTATTCTTGGAGGTAGCCTGTGCAGGAGATAAGTGCCTAGTCGGAGTGATCTACAAGCCACCACATATTACTGAGACAAGCTCTATCACAGATATTCTAGAAGAAGTTACTCCTAATTACAGTCACATAATAGTTGCAGGTGATTTAAATGTCAATCTTTTAGATGTCCGAAATAGTGAAGTTAAATACTTTTATGACAATATAGCTTCCTTGAATATCTCTTCTATATAAACCATAAATATCCAACACATTTTACTACTACAAGCTCTACTTTGTTAGATGTTTTTCTTGTCAACCAGCCAAATTTTGTGACTTGCTATGAGCAACTCGATGCTTCAGGCTTTTCAAAGCATGATCTCATTGTAGCTTTTTATAATCTTAATGTGTCTTCCAATCCAACTAGCAAAACAATTTCTTTCAGAGACTTCAAATCTGTTAACATGCAAGCCCTTGTCTCACATGTTCTTATTTCGAACCTGGATAATATTTTCCAATTTGCAACGGTTGACGAACAGGTACAATATTTCACCTCAACGATAAACAACCTCTTCGAAACGCACGTACCAATCAAAACTATCCAAATAAAAAACAATGAACTAGGATGGTATAATGAAAAAATCGAACAGTTAATAACTAAGAGAAATGCTGCATATAAACGTTGGAAAAGATTTCGAGTTCCATCATTTTTTATTTATTATAAAACGTTACGAAACTCTGTTAACGTTGAGATAAGAAATTCAAAGCAAAGATTTTATGCCTCTAAGTTCAATAAGATTACTTCTCAAAAACTGTGGAGGAATATCAAATCCCTTGGTATTTCAAAACAGCCCGAATGCGCAGATGAAGCTTGCGATGGTAATGAGCTGAACAAGTTATTCGTGAATTCCTCCTCCAGCGAAGGATTTACTGTAGATGATGACTTTATCGTCAGTACCACTATGTCTGATTACTCACCAAGTTTTAGTTTTCATAGAGTCAATGAAATGCAAGTTTTTAACGCAATTAGTGCGATTAAATCAAATGCGATTGGTCTGGACAAAATCCATCCTAAATTCATAAAAATTATTCTTCCATTCCTTTCCCCTTATATATCCCATATTTTCAATACCATTTTAACCACTTCCCGCTACCCTAAACTATGGAAAGCTTCCAAAGTTATCCCAGTTCCTAAGAAACCCAACTCAAAACAGAAAGAATACCGTCACATATCCATTTTGCCTTTCATCTCTAAAGCCTTTGAAAAGATAATGAGTCAACAGATTACTTTTTTTTTAAACACTTATCGACTTCTTTCACCCTCCCAATCTGGTTTTAGACCACAACACAGCTGTACCTCAGCGATTTTAAAAATTGTTGATGACATCCGACAAGAAATAGATAAAAATTTCGTTACGACGATGGTTCTCCTCGACTTTTCTAAAGCCTTTGACTCAGTTCCGCATGCACCGCTCTTAAAAAAGTTAAAATACAATTTCTCCTTTGAAAACTCGGCCGTTGGTCTCATTCAGGAATACTTATCTGAAAGAACTCAAGCAGTTATTTTAAATAATGAACTCTCGGATTTCCTATCAACGCATGCAGGCGTTCCACAAGGATCAATATTAGGTCCACTTCTCTTTACCCTATTCAACAACGATCTACCTTCGGTACTCAAATACTGTAAAATCCACATGTATGCGGACGATGTCCAAATTTATTTGAGCTATCGGATTGGAATGGTTGAGGATGCAACCGCACGAATTAATGAAGATTTGATGCGTGTTGTGGAATGGTCTCATCAAAATCTTTTGAAACTAAATTCAAATAAATGTCAGGCGATTGCTATAAATAATACAGCGCTTGAAACGTTATATTTTCCGAACATTGAACTAAATGGCACTGTCCTCACCTACGTTGAAAAAGTTAAAAACTTAGGAATTGTTTTTAATCAAACTTTATCATGGGAAAATCACGTTTCTTGTGCTTTGGGAAAAACGTACGCTGCATTGCGGGTTTTACATACAACTGGAAGCTGTCTGCCTGTGCATACTAAAATGATAATTGCAAAAACCCTTGTTCTTCCTATTCTTCTGTACGGCAGCTTGATTTTCTATTGTTTAGACAGCAGAAGTAAAAGAAAACTAGATGTTGCCTTCAACAATATTGCCCGCTTTGTTTATGGCCTAAATCGGTTTGATCATGTTTCTAGATATGCAAATAGTATCCTTAATATGCCATTTGGTAAGTTACTTGATTTCCAAGCACTTGTTTTCTTATTTAAGTTAATGCAGAACAAAGTTCCTGAGTATCTTTTTGAAAAAATTATATTTCCAACATCGGTGAGAAGTAACATCTTAATTGCACCTAGTTTTAACTACCGCAACTCAAAACGACAGTTCTTTGTGCACACAGTGGATCTATGGAATTCCCTACCTATCAGCCTAAGAAGACTTAACAACTGCAAATCCTTTGAAAACTCTTTAAAGATCCATTTCAGAAGCTAAAATCATTATTTAAGTAAGCTTTACAATTCTTAAATTTTTTCTCTACTTCAGATTTTTTTTTTTTTTTTCTAGTTTTTAATTAATATTTTATTTACTAGTTTATAAAGTTAAATCGATTTTGTTTTTTTTTTAATTTCAGTTTATAACCTATATTGTACAAAGTATAAAAAATAAGACACTATGTTTTAATATACTTATGTTCTTGAAATCAATAAATACAAATACAAATAAAAAAAAAAAAAAAAAAAAAAAAATAATTTGTTTCCGCGGTAGCAATTTCATACTGGTATGTACCTACATAATGTCACAAAATTATGAAGTTTACTCAAAATATGCATGCATGTTTTTGGCGTAGTTTTTAAAGTTTTGGCACATGACTTAATGTAGCTGTCACACATTTATTATGTTTGTTGTTTGGGTTTAGCTTTTTTGATTGTATTTGGCAATATTTTCAAGCCTCCATCCTCGTAAATAATAATCGGTCAATGTCGTGACTATCATTTCCTTGAGTATCGTTTTTTTCCTTTGATTTCGTTATTAGTAATACGGGCCCAGGTTGGGCGCCATTCCAAACAACAGGACAGCGACAGGATTACAAAATAGGTCCCCCCATAAAAAGCGCACGCCTTTCGGTTTCGTGTCCGGACAAAATAAAGGGAATTTTCCATCATTAGATAAATATTTTTCGTGAATTTCACGATAGGCAAAAATGAAACTTACAATAAGGCTACCTGTTTCAATTTTAAAACATTTAATTCAAAGTACAAACATTTTCCTCACACCCAACCAATCCAAGTAAAAACAAATAATTTTTTAAAACTTTTTTTGTTTTTCATTATGTTTATTTATTCTTCAAATTGTATGATAGTGCCATTATGTTTAAGATATACACAAACTATCGTACCAGAACCAATTTGTATTTTCAAGTACATATGTATACCTACTCATAAGGTATCTGTATTCCTAGCTTAACTCAATTGTTTGTTAAAAGATTTATTTAAAATAAACTTAGATACTAGCCTTTATTTACAAAATGTCAAACAGGTTTTTCTGTATCTAACTTACTCTACAAAACATTTAAGAAAATCGTGCGGTTTAATATGGACTTTTGCCGTTTCGATTCGTAAGCAGTTTTAGCTTCTTCCGGTGAGTTAAAAGCGACCCGGGCATCACCGGTGGGGGTGCCATCGTCATTGTAACGGCGTATAATATCTTCTGCTTTCACATTATAACCATCAAAGAATTCAATTATATCCTTTAAATCGCATCTATATGGGACATTTTCCATTTCCACAACACATCCGGGACGTGTGAACTTTTCTGGTATGCCATCATCGCCATTGCCATTGTCATTACCATCGCCATCGCCATCGCCACCACCACTGCAGACACTATCACCCTCGTTGACATCTTCTGGTTCATCGTCGAGGTCCACAACTCCATCATCTGCAGGATTCGAGTCATCATACATATTGGCATTGGATTGATTGTTGCTGAAAGGGTTTCTGTTGTTTGGCATGTTCGAATTGTTCATTGGGCCTTTGAATCCACGAGGCCCCATCATGTTGTTGTTACCTCCTCGGAACTGATTTTGGTTATAATTCTGGTTGTCTGGTGAGTACATGTTTCTATCGTTTGGAAATCCTTGACCATTACGGTTGTTATGATAGTTCCCACCTCCGCCACCCATATTATTGAAATTTTGTCTTGGACCTTGGTTTTGCATCATCATCATCATGTTATTGGGGCGCTGTTGATTGCCGCCTGATGGGAAGAAATTCATAAAAGGCTTGTTCAGTCTATCGGCTATTTGTTGAGGACTTATCAAGGAAATGCGAAGAGCACGAGTCATCAGACGATTATTATTGAGAGACAATGCCCGTTCGGCATCTTGGCCGCTCCGAAGTTCAACAATAAATTCACCACACGGCTGATTTCGTTGGTTTCGGAGCAATTCAACGTGATTTGGCATAAGATTGTGCGACATAAAGTATTCGCCAACTACTTGGATTGGAGTCTTGTATTCGCAGTTCTTTATTAAAATAAAATTAGTTGAAGGTGGATTCATTGGTTCGTTATTGGAATTTGGGTTATCAAAACGAGAAGGACGACATTGGCGGAGACGTGGATCTGAATTTTTGTCTGGCTCATCGCCATCCATAGATGCTGGCATATCCAGCAAACTTGGAATGCCACTAAAAGGATTCGAAGGATTCATTCCTTGCTGCTGCGCAGAATCTAAATAATTATTACCCTCGTCATTACAGTCTTCCTCACATTGATCGTAACCGGCATTTGACTCGTCAATGGTATATTGTGGTGAATCTTGATTCCTATCGTCTGCGTCGACTGTTTCGTTATGTTCATCCTCTTCTTGTTTTTCCTCTTCTTCGCAATCATCACGATCATCTTGGTCCTGTTGTCCTTGCTTGGAAGTTTTATCCTTTTCGTTTGCCTGAGCTTCAGCCTCGGCTCTTTTCCGATTTTCTATTGCTTCTATTTCTTTTTGTTCTCTGAGTTGCTTCTCAGTATCTAAGCGCACCCTTTCCTTCACATCTTCATATTCTTCATCAGTAGCAGTGCTTATCCGGACCGGTCTTTGGTTAATTCGATGGTTTGCTTTCTCTTCAAAAGCTGCTTGTGCATCTTCGACTCTGTGGAATTTGACATATGCAACGATTTCCCTACGATTTTCCGGTCTATGGGTCAACAGAATATCCATAATTGTGTATGAGGAAAACATCTTCATCACATCCTGCTGAGTCGAGTAGGGAGGGATGTCTTTAACATATAAAATGGAGAATGGTTTGTCCATGGCCCTACTACGGGACCTTTCATCCCTAAACGAATCTCTGTCTTCTCTCTTGTTATCCATGTACCTTGGGTGATCGTCCCTTGATCTATTATTGTTGTCATTATGAGAGAAACGCTGGCCTCGCGTAGGTTTAAATGAATCAACTGCATCGGCAAACTCTGCATCAGTCACAGCTTCTAAAGCTATTTTTTTGTTTTTAAATAGAGTTCCATCGCGAACCAGAGCCTTAGGGACATTGAGCGCGCGTACAAATCGTATGTAAGCCGTTCCCACACGCAGACCATGGTGGTCGTTAATCATCTTAATTCCATTGTTTGGAATATAAAGCCCCGAGAAAAATCTACGAATGTCACTGTAACTTGTGCTTGGGCACATATTGGATATTTTAACGCAGCTATTTTGCTCTTCTGTGTCTTTTCTATCATTTTTTCTTTGGAACTCGAATCTTTTATTACCCGAGTCTCCTTTGGGAATATTCCTTCCAAAAGCATCTGGCCAACTTTCTTGATTATTAGAACCACCATCTTTATTGTATTGACTTGATTGTTGGAACCTATCCTTCGTCAATGAAGATTGTGATGATTCATTTTGAGTATTCGACGTCTGTGAAGTTGAAGCCTGGGTGTATGGATTTTGAAAGGCAAAAGTGGGCCTATTCTCAAGTTGGCTAACTTTCAAAAATGACAACGCTGAAACATTTTGAACTGGTTTAACCCCCGAAGACTTGTTTTCAGTAGAATCTGCATTATCTATTGGAGAATTAAAGCCCAGCTTTGCAGCACTTTGGGTAGGATTGCTTAAATGAGAATTCATTTCAGAATCAACAACACCAGCGGCTGCAGCACTTTGCAAAGCTTGAGCAGCATAATTTGCTGCAAAGCTAGCAGTGGTGTAAGCATTTGTAGGCATGACATTCCACACATTTAGTGGTGGGGGGGCCTTTGGAGGTTCCTTATCAAATGGTTTTTCCTCAGACTTTTTCCTGTCAACGTTGCGATCCTGGTTGTAATATCCATTATCAGCATCTCTGCTGTTCTTGCGCGATCCCCGGTTACCGTTACGATCTCTGTTTGATCTATCCCGGCTTCTATCGCGGCTCCTTTCGTGACTGCGGTCACGACTCCTTGATCGCCTCGATCCTCGACGAAGTTTTCGGTCACGGCTGCGAGTTCGGCTTCGATCTCGTCGACGACGATTGCCTCCGCGATCATTAGAACGAGATCGTCTTCTTTCTTTAGAGTCAGAACGACGCCGATCACGTGATGTTTCGCGACTTGTCCTGGATACGTCAGCAGTACCAATATAACTACCTTTTTGCTGTTGCTGAGAAACAGAAGTGTATGCTTGCATGGGATTGTAGTTGTTGGCTTGTAAGGACTGATTTGATAGTATAGTATGAAGCGAATTCGAAGTTATTACGGGTGGCTGGGGAGTTGGCATAGATTGCTGAAGGTTATTTTGTGGAATCATGGTTTTAGGTCCTGACCCAGATAGCTGTAATTGCATGGCCAAAGATTGTTGTCGAGCTGTTTCGATGACTTTTTGCATTTCCGCTCGCGACGATAAGAGCAATCTTATTTGAACTTCGTTGATTTTCCCACGATCCTGCATCATTGCCTGTCGAGCGTCTTCATCAGTGCTATTATAAAAGCAAATAAAAATTTTCAAGTTATATTTTATTATAAAGATATCTATATTTGAGACCATGTTTTCCAACTTCCTTAATATTGTCCTTGGTGCATATTCCAATTGCAAGAATATTGTTCTTTAATCCTAGCACACAATTCAGTAATTACTTATTATTATTTTCATACCCTACTTACAAGCAAAGCGCGCAAGTTATTAGTAAAATTGAAACAAACATCTACTTCCGCGGGTAAATACTTATACTATGTCAAAGTATTTCTTTCATAATATGTTTTTAGGGTCACTGAGGTGTTGCATCTAGTTTAAAAATTTCAATTCGATTTTCGTAAGCCACGAATCGTTCGACAATTTTCAGACAAATATTAACCTTCTGTTAGTTCTGATGAAGGTTGCATTCAAATATACAGATTAACAAATAATGTCAAGCTATAACCATAGGCGCCCGGAGGACTGAAAAAAGGGTGGTAGTTTACCCCCATCTGGAAAATACTACGTTACCGACATATTAAAATTAGTCCCTTCTGAAAAAAACCCTGCGATTGTCTTTGACTATTTCCTGCAAGTACTCTCCTCAAAGTGAATGCGCATTAGTTGTGAACTTTTCCTTGTTGTTGCCTTCATTCCCAACTTGGGAGTCATTCTCAACGCAATCTTTGACACCACTATACACAGCAGTATAAGCAAAGCAAAATCAGCTCTAAGCTTCGTTTAACGTTGACCAGTAAAATTATTTTGTACCTACGCTACGTTACCAAACCTCTTCTTTGTAACTACCTCAAGATCTATTCACGTTCCTTGAATATGCTTCGAGGCCTGGGTCACTATAGTCACCCTGTCATCAAGTCGACGTTTATCGTATCGAAGCTGTACTACGCTTACCTTATGGTTGGGTTTCTCCTTTCAACCTTCCTTCCTATGAAGACTCACGTCGACGTCATTCACCAATTTAAATTGTGTCATAGATTGTCCTCATCTGCTCCACAAATTCTACCGGTATAGGTATTAACTCTCGTCAATTTAAATAAGTATCGTTCTTTCTCAATGCCTTCCACTGTATATCGATTACGGCATTCATAAGCCATTGACCCCGGTTTAATGTAAAGCAAACAAATTAAATTTCTTCGATCTTAAAAAAAAAACAAGATAACTTAGAAACAATCTTTCCCTCCCCTAAGACTCGAGACCATGAGGCAAACGAAGCCACTCAGCTGGGAGCTCCCAGACGGAACCAGAGTACCAGCCAAACGCAGCGGCAAGTAGGCATAAACTACAACGAGCTGCTGAGATTCAACCCACATTCACAAACTGTGCTCAAAAAAAGCCAATTTTGACTTCCAACGCTTCTACCCGCCGATGAAAAACAGAATTGGGCTAAGCCAGCAGACAAAAATAGTAATCAAAAAAGAAACTCCACTCATCAGTTACAGCTTCCCAGTTTGGTTCACTATCTCCAAAACAGCTTTGAAGGAACTAAAAGTATTCGAAAGGAAAATTCTGAGGATATTTTAATCTTCAGCGGTGCAAAACTTTCAAGGGCGAGGAACTCTACTCTAAATCTGAAGCCCCTGGAAAAGTACTTAATGCTATCTACAGGGGCCCAACTATATATTTCGATTCTATAATAATATAAATATAATATTCGAATTCGCAAACTTAAGAACGTTTTAATATACGATAGTCGAACAGCTCTAGTAGTGACAACTAAACTTTCGCATAATCGGGGAACTACATATCTCGAAAGTAAATGTCAAAACAATTCGAAATCGCAAATTATCGTTCGGCATCAAATGTGTTTGCGAATAGATTCCGTCGAGAAGTTTTTTTTCAGAATGTAAGTAAATGGAAGTTAAAAATTAATATTTTTCATATATAATTATGTAAATATTTCTGTGCAGGGAATCATCGAAAAGTGAGCAAGCCTCCAGATTTTTCCAAGGGATATCTAAAAACACCCGAAGCGAGACAAAAATCTAAGCATTTATGGACTAATTAGTCAAAGGACTTGAATGTCGAAGGTCCACCGCAACGCAAATGATATTCGGCACAGAAGTTAGCAATCGTCGAATGCTCAGCTCGCTTCAAATGTTATCTATCAAATATCAAGATAAAGGCTTCTTTTGAGAGCATGTAGCTTTTTGCAGAGCTGAAAATGGAATAATTATCTTTACAAATCCTTTAATATTTATTTTCAAAAACCTTCTATCACTTAGTGCCCTATTACACGACGACTTTTGAGTCATGACTTTTTTCGAAATTCAATAGGCGAGTTCAGGAAAATGAGATCTCAGAGCCCTCAGCAATCTCAGTCTCTTGAACAGGATTCCTCAGAAATTTTGCTATCAAATAACTGAGGAAAGAAAATATTGGATTCGCTTGCTCAGTTTTTGACACTGAGCCGTCGGAGATACCATTTTCCAGAACACGCCTAGTTAGTGCGAACGAGAAAAAACATCTGGTCTCATCTTCACTCATTTAACTTCGAAAAAAGTCATGACTCTAAAGTCTTCGCGTAATAGGGCACTTAGCTCAAATATGTTGGACCAATCACGAATTCTCCTCTGTTCAATTTGCTCTTCTCTTCCTTCATTTTCGTTGGACAAAAAGCAAACTGCCACTGAGTCCATTTTGTTTACTTTTTTTATTAGGTACTTAAAAACTTTCTTCAAATCGCTAGGATTTTTTTTTCTTTTTTCAATTTATCTGACAACTTAAAATCGATACTCGTTCGAAAGTCAAAATTTTGAGTAAAAAAGTTGGCATAACTTACATTCGATTCTAATTTAATACGTAGTACCAACTGAAAGTGGAGTCGGAAATGGGTTTCGAGTAGAATTGAAAGTAGAATCGAATTACAAAGTTGGCCCCCAGATAAACCTGGTTAGAAACATCACCAACCACCCTAATCAACTGACTAGAAGGATGATAAACCAACTACGATATTCGGAACCAAGGTACTTAGGCGCTAAAGAAATCCTGGATATAACTACAACAACCATCCATGAAACAGTACAGTTATATTCTGACCCAGGGTCAGCCCATTACCGTGGCTAAAAGCCAACTCTATCCCCCACCCTATATAAATGCATTGCCCCTAGACAACCGGGACTTAGCAAGCCCGTGGACGACAAGGTCTAACCGACTTTTATTAACACTGTTCATACCAGCTTTATGTGAGGCGACTCATTTTGACGTTTCTTTTTTATCTCACATCTCTTGGAAAGAAAGAAATGGCCAAGCGAGGAAGAAATTTTTAAATTTTTCGAAAAAAAAATTCTGCTTTACAATAGGCGTTTTTCTTTTTTAATTCAGAGCAGAGCCTGAACTGTCTATTTCAGAGCTAAAAATTAGTGTTTCTTTTTTCCTTCTGAGCAGAGATTATCAAATAAAGATGGCAACCCTCGGCTACAAATCTATTCAAAGTTCCAAAGTCTATCTCTCTCACATCGTTTATCTATACTTTTGAGAGTTGTTTCGTTAAGTTGACGTCAAGTTAGCAGAACATCCAAAAGAGCTGTTTTGTTTTGCTGTTGTGTATTTTAGTCCAAATGCTTTTCGCCTAAGTACAGCAATTGGGCTCATCAGTTTGAACTTAACTCTTTTGCACATTGAAACAAAAACAAATGAGACTCATGAGTCGGGTGTTTATATTTTCTTCATGCCTCACGACATCCCTGACCCACAAACGACCGTGTAATAATCAATCTGCCCATTCTAAACAGCATCTTACATATTAGCAACTTATTACTATACAGAGGATAGGAAACCAAGGTAGAACCGATATTTTTTTAAAAAAGAGGGCTCGTTCATTAAAATGTAAAACAAAATTGGATGGATATCCCTGCGAGTTGAAACTCTGTCTATTTGCGATCTCCTAACATATTATTTCAGCGAAGTTCATTGCAGGCTGCAAAAATTGTATTTCCAATTATAGGTCAGTTGCGAAACTCATTTATTATTTTCCCTTAAGCAACACGAGCTGGAGATTAGATCTTTGATCTTACCTTAATCTGATTCGGAAATCTTACAGATTTAAAAAAAAACTTTCTTGCTCTTAAGACTTAAAAAGGCAAGCCATAACTTTCTCTTGGAAGTTTCTTCTGGTCACTATATCATCAAGTTCTTACATATATCCTCCCTTCTTTATAAGACGGACTTAAATGTTTAAACCTTAATACCCTCAGTTTAGGCGTTGTATCCGATAATCATAACTGATGATTGTGACATTGATTTGCTTATGTTGTTTTCGTTTGGTTTTGTGTTCTGTTCCATTCCTATAGAATATTGTAAATTTGGAGTAGCAGGAGTGAAAATGGTGTGCATAAGGAGTATTCCAAACAACCAATCGAAAACGACATAAATCTGCTCCAAAGTATCTATCGGATTATAATTATCCTTGTCAGTTGGGGCAGTTTCTTTCTTTCTTATTGCTTACCACCGTCCTGTTCAAAGTCTAAACTCTACACGAGCCTTGTATAGATGGTCTTCGCAGAAGATTTAAAAAAAAAATTATTTAAAATACAAACTTAGTTATTCGATACAAGCTACGCGCAGCTTCTCCAACCAAACTCTGAATCGACATTTATTACATGAAAACCAAGTACCTCGTGGCATGATGGTAAGTGCGTAGGACTGTCATGCCGAAGGTGTGGGTTCGATTCCCAGCCATGCCACCTAAAAACAGAAATGTTTTATCCGAGGTACTGCCTCTTGCGAGGAACTGACAAATCCTCCAGGAGTATACTTGTCATGAAAAAGTGCTTCTCATTAAGCCTTTCGGACTCGGCAAAAAACTGTAGGTCCCCTCCATTCCTGCCAACAACACGCACACAGGAATGGTTGAGAGTTGTAAGTCACTAAGCCCTGGTTCTCCACGAGCTGTTGCGCCACCCAATTTATTTTATTTATTACATGAAAACCACGGTAAGACCGCTACTGAGACTTACAATTACAAAAGTCTTGTCTTTTCTTGTCTTCTCACCAGCCTTACCCTTGACCAAATACGAAGTTCAGCAAAGCTTTAAATAAAGCTATTCAAGTTCACCCCTCTTATTATCTCTTCTCCCACTCTTCTTATCTTTAGAGTTTTAGACTGTGCATATTACATGTACTTATGTATATCATTCCCTATTCCCACCACCTTAAATATAGCGACTTCCGTATGATCACCCTTCTAACCTACCATACATAACTCTCCGATCCTGAATGCAAAAGAAACGAGTTGCAATTGCAACACTCTTTTTGATTCTGAAGTTTGGATTTTGTTATATTTGTGCATTTAGGTGATGAAACGTTAAAACATCTGTTTCTCTGAATGTTAATATTCCGCAATCCACCGGGGGTCTTTAACTTTGAATAAACTTCTTCCCTAAGAACAAATAAATCTTACCTGAAAATGACAATTATGGAGAGGATAATGTTTGATAATTCATTTTTTTTTTCATTGTTTGCTTTTAACTTAACTTTTAAGTACAATGCAAAATGGCAGTTCCAAATTTAAATAACCAAAGAAAACTAAATTTCGGGTTGGCTACGAAATCTCGCAAATCAAAATCTCGCATTCGAAATCTCGCATAACGAAATCTCGCAATTACAAAATCTCGCTTTTCGTAATCCCGCAATTAAAAAATCCCGCTTTTCATAATCTCACAATAACGAAATCCCGCAAACTAAAATCTTGCATATCAAAATCTCGCAAAATTGAATTGCATTGCAACAAATAGATTTCTTAGATCAAAATCTCGCAAATTAAAATCTCGCGCGAGATTTTAATTTGCGAGATTTTGATTTAAAAAATCTATTTGTTGCAATGCAATTCAATTTTGCGAGATATCCTACCCACTGCAAAATATATAATCCAGTGTCTGAGTACTTTTAGACCACATTGTTATTTATTAATTTGAACTGTTGATTTTTCAATATATAAAAAGAACAAGAGAGAGAACATAGAGATGGTATATCCAGCTGTAAAGTGTCATGCGCAAATTGCATGTATCGTATTTGGCCTTGAACTAGAAAATACTTTTAGATCCATTATAAACGCGTACAATACAACCAAAATGATTATAGAGGTTATTAGCAGTAATAAAAAATTTACAAATTTTTACTGGTGGGTATAGTTATTAGTTGGACAAAAAAATTATGCATTTATGTGCTCTTGGGTATATTCTCAAAAAAAAAAAAAAAAAAGCCGTGTGCGTTTCGTTGCTGTGAAATTTGAAGTTGCGAGATTTTGATTTGCGAGATTTTAAATTGCGAGATTTTGGTTGAAATTTGCGAGATTTTTAGGTTCTAGATGTAAATCCGAGATTGTAAAATGCGAGATTTTGTAATTGCGAGATTATGAAAAACAAGATTTTTAATTTGTCGAGATTTTTAAAAAAATGCGAGATTTCGTTATTCAAGATTTTGGTTTGCGGGATATCGTAGCGCTCCCCTAAATTTCACGATTTTGACGTTTGCAGTTTGCGTAGGCATATATGCGATGAGCGTGCGTCTGGTTTTTAATCCATTTTTAAATCCAGAATTGGTTTTCTCTTCTTATCAAAAGAAAAACTGTCATCTTGTGTCAAACGAACGTTTTCGGAAGAACAAACGAAAGGGCTTTATGTTAAGATTTAAAAAATATTGAGGCTGTAAGAACTCATTTATATTGGGAGCAGTACGATATCCCGCAATCCAAAATCGCAAAAATCGAAATCTTGCTTTTTTTAATCTCGAATATAACGAAATCTCGAGAATTAATAATTTTGTTGATCATAATCTCGCAACTACAAAACCTCGTTTTTAACAATTTGACGTTTACATCTCATGTCGAAAAATCTCGCAAATTTCAGCCGAAATCTCTCAAATTCAAAAACCTTACAGCAATTAATCGCACGCGGCTTTTACAGATTTTTTTTGAGAACACACCTAAGAACGTAAGAGTATTTTGCATTATTTTTTTCATTCCAAGTGATAACTATAGCCGTCAAAAAAAGTCTTTTTTTTTATAATATCTATTTTCTCTCCCTCTTGTTCTCTTGAAAACAATTGCAAAAAAAAATCACTAGGGTGTGTTTTTTTTAAACCCGGGGGAATCGGACGAAAAAAACGACATCGGGGCTTAGCGACGCCATCACTAAAAAGAAATGGAGATTCCATACAAACTATCGATAACATGTATGAAATTCATGCCGGTAACACAGTTTTAATCTGGGCTAAAGTCAAGCCCCGAAAATTCTCTGGGCTTAGCTAAGCCCGAAGGGGCTTAGTTGTTGTTGCGTTTAACATGTTAATTGCTTAGCCCCGACGTCGTTTTGTTCGTCCAAGCCCATTCGGACAAGGAAAAAAACACACCTAATGTTCTTCCTATGCCTGTACTACTACTTTGGTTAACAACACTCAGTTCTTGTTTTTTGCATTATAATACATAGTATTAGACTCGTGTTTTAGTGCATTTTTATCTTCGCTTAAAAAAAAGTTGCATGTTAAATACAACAACAATACGGAATCATACCAAATTGTTGTTGTACTTAACATGCTACTTTTTCCAAGCGGAGATAAGAATGCACTTGTAAACACGTCTTATATTTGTTTTTATTAAAGCTTTAATTCAAAATCGCCTTTGACTATACTTTTGAAGACAATCACATCTTAAAATATTTTTTTTTAATATTTCAAATCCTATTAATGTGTAAAGAAGTATGCTTGTCATGAAAAAGTGCTCCTCATTTAGCCGTTCGGACTCAGCAAAAAACTGTAGGTCCCCTCCATTCCTGCCAACAATACGCACACAGGAATGGTTGAGAGTTGTAAGTACTAGGCCCTGGTTCTCCACGAGCTGTTTCGCCGCCCAATTTATATTTATTTTGAATGTGTAAAGAAGCTCAATTTTAAAAGGACAATTAAAGGAGAATGAGCAATGATGTATGGGAGCTGGTCCATTTCTCAACACGAATGTGTCATACATCGATGAAAAGGTTATTGTAAGTAGATCATTTCATTATATAGCCGTTGAGCTCTAAACCATGGGGTTCGCGAGATATTTGGCTTCAAAGCACCGAAAAGAATAATACTGCAACTCTGCATTTTGACATTGTCTTCCTATTCAAAATTTGTCGTACGTCGTTGGAAAGGTTATAGCATGTACTTCATTTGGTTATTATGTCGTTAAGTTGTAGACCTTGGGGTTCGAGAGATATTTGGCATAAAAAAAGGCAAATAGAAAAATAATGCAATTTGGTCTTGAGCTTAACGGTTAGATACAAAAATGAAGTACATGCTTTAACCTTTCCAATGAGGTGCTATACATTGATGTTGAGATGGAGACAATGTCAAAATGCGCAGTTTCATTATTGTTCTTTTCAGTGCTTTGAAGCCGAATATCTCGCGAGCCCCATGGCTTAGAGCTTAACAGCCACGTAATAAAATGACGTACTCACAAAAGCCTTTTCAAAGATGTATGACACATTCGTGTTGAGTTGGTAGACCAGCGCCCAATGCAGAACTGCATTATTTTTCTGTTCGCCTCCTTTGATGCCAAATATCTCTCAAACCCCTTGATTTACAATTTAACGGCTATATAACAAAATGGAGTACATGCAATAACCTCTTTAACGATTTACGACGCATTACTGTTGACTTGGTAGACCTGCTTCCAATGCAGAATTGCATTATTTTTTTATAATGCGTTTTTGTCAAATATCTCTCGAACGACACTACTTTCACCTTAACATCTTTGAAAGAAAATAAAGTACTCGCAATAACCTTTTCAATGAAGTATGACACATTGCTGTTGAGTTGGCAGACCAGCGCCCAATGCAGATTTGCATAATTGTTTTATTCGCCTTTTTGGATGCCAAATATCTCTTGAACCCCATGTTCTACAGCTTAACGGTTAAATACAACAATAAAGTACAAGCTATAACCTTTCCAACGATGCACGACACATTGATGTTGAGCAGGAAGACAATGTCCAAATGTGGAGTTGCATTATTGTTCTTTTCGGTGCTTTGAAGCCGAATATGTCGCGAACCCCATGGTTTAGAGCTTAACGGCGATGTAATAAAATTATGTCCTAACAACAACCGTTTCAAAAATGTATGACACATTGTGTTGAGCATTTGGGCCAATTTGCCCATTCTCCTTTAGGATTTATTTAAGTTTCACTTGAGCTGAAAGTCCCCTATAACACGATAATTCTTTGCGTCTGACTCTTTTCAAATTTTCATGAAAGAGAAGGAGAAAAAAGATCTGATTTCACCTTAGCACCATTGAATTTGGAAAGAGTCAGGCGCAAAGATTCATCGTTTAATAGGGGAGTAGACTAAGTAATAATTCAAACGTATCCCATTCATACCACTTTTTTTTGCTTGCTTTTTTTCTGGGCTATTTTTTATTGTTCGTATCCCTTCAAAAAACGATCTTAGCAGATCTCAGCTGGTATCGTTATCTGAGCTGATAGCTGAGCCCACATATGTACATACATAATGTAGGTACAGAACCTTATTTGACTTTTTTGAGCACTAGGCCTAAAGAGTAACAGCAGTATTAATAAAAAACTGGTATCCGCTCCCTAACACACGTGTTAACTGGCACACGGATAGACAACTTGTCCGCTTGATAACTTTTCTTATTAAAAAACATATGATATCTTTCCTGTATTTATCACTTCACCAAATTCACCACTTCATCAAATTTTGGTGATTTTCTAATACATGTGTTATATGCATGCACTGCCTTACGAAGTGTATACTGGTAGTAGTAAACGGTACTATCATACGTGTGCGTGTATGTGTTAAGAAGTTATCCGTTCATTATACGTGGAATCTGGCTAGTTAAAGTTATCCGTACGTTAACACACATCACAGACTATTACGCATTTGTTAATAAGAATTACTAGTTAACAGATGTATAAACGCTAGCACGTTGTTATCCGCTGTTTATTAATATGGGGGTAAATGGTGCCCTAATTTTTATTTCCTTGGGCTTAAAAACTTATCAAATCAGGAAAATTAAGGAAAGGTTCATCGTGAGCTAATCACAAGATAGTGGGGCTGTTTGTGAGAACAACCTTTCATTTTGACCTGACGGTCAATGTCCAAACTTTACTTTTAAGAAGTGTTGCCAAGATGGCAACACTGTTAGAAGTACAAGAGAAGTGTTGCCACTTACCAGTTTAAATCCCGAAATGTTCCTTATAAATCGAAAACCATGGGTCGGACGATGACATGTGAACTGTTGGATTCAGCACCCTTGAAACCATAGAACCACATTATTGATTTTCTCCCAACCTTCCCCGCTTGTACAAGGCGGTCGGAAAAAGGCCGTTTCGGGACAGAAAATATACAAAGCAGAGAAAAGTTAGAAAATTAATAAAATTTAAAGATTAGTGTCGACGCAGAATTTCACAATCTACTACATTTCATCCAAAGTTGATTGAAAACCTACTTTGGTTTTTTAAAAAGTCACTTTCAAAGTGCTGGAGAGGGGGGATATGAAAGTCTAACATTTATTTTGGTATAATATAAGCATCTCTTATGAATTTTGATCTTGATGAAAAGTCAAAGGTTTTCACCAATTTTCATCAACGTTCCAGTTTTGGTTTTGGGAGGGGATTCATTGTATTGGTTCAAAATTTTTCCCTTCCATTGAATAAAACACCCTTTCACTATAAATATTTTTGTACTCTTTTGATTGATTTGCTTATAACAAATGAAATATGTGGACCAAGTTTCAAGTCAATGCTGTTGCAATGTGGTAACATTTTACTTGTTTCGCTAAAAAATCAGTCATCATTTATGAAAAAGACTACAACTTTTTTTAAGGTGGTTGTATCGGGTTCATTTTGATTTTATAAGATTGGACATTAAAATATAGTTTACAGTGGATTTTCGTTGAAAAATTCATGTAAGTTGAACTGAACTTAATACAAATAGCGTACCTATGACAAAGCCCTCACTATGTCACTGATGAGTTCAAGTGAGTAAGCCCAACGAAACGCCAATTTGTAGGACTAAAGGCCATAAAAAGCTATTTTGAATCATTAAAAAATACTTTTAAATCATGTGTCATATGCTTATATTATACCAAGATAAATATTTTAGTTTGTTAATCTTTCATATCCCCGGTCTCCGGCACTTTCAAAGAGACTTTTTAAAAAAACCAAAGTACATAGGTTCAATCGACTTTGTTTTGTATGTAATGTAGTAGATTGTGAAGTTCTAAGTCGACATCAATGTTTAAAAGTAACGTTAGGACATGAGCTATTTGTATAATAGAGCTCAACCCGTCAGGTCAAAAAATGGAAGATTGGTCTCACTAATAGCCACACTACATGGTTCTGCTACTCATTATTAAGTAATTAGGAATTTAGTTTCAAAATACATACATACATAGGTACATCACTTCAAACTTAATCACTTTCAAAAGACGGATCAACATTCGACCTTCCATGCTTAACGACAAGTTTTATCGCAACGATTCATACATACAACATTTTTCTAATTATGGGTACAAGCTCTTAGACTAATATTTTAAAAATCTATCCATTGTAAACAAATTGACTTTCTTAAACTCTCCATTTACTTTTGATCTAAATTTTATTTTAAAGTTTCTACAACTTACCATATAAGCTGCGAATCAGTCTCAATTTTCTTTTCTACATTTATATATGCACATATAGCAGTTATAATCTTCATTTAGAATATTTGAGATCGTCGTTATTGGACTCCACCTATTTAGCAAGATAAAGGCCTACTTACTTACTTAAGGTGGCGCTACAGTCCGGGGTGGACCAGGGCCTCAACCAACAGGCTTCTTCAAGCGGGCTCGGTTTCTAGCTAGCTGTCTCCAGTTCCGCACGCCAAGTTGGTTGAGGTCCTCTTCCACTTGCGTGCGCCACCTTTTACGTTGTCCACCCCTATTAGGCTGTCCCAAAGGGTTGGATTAAAAGACTTTCCGGGCCTGAGCATTGATGTCCATTCGCTCTAGGTGACCCAGCCATCTCAGTCGTTGGCTTTTCACTTTTGTGGCTAGGTCGGTGTCACTATCTATCTATCCATCTATGCAGACGGGACCAAAAATCACCCGGAGAATTTTCCTCTTAAAACAGCCTAACGCGTTCTCATCCACCGTTAGCAGTGTCCATGCCTCTGCACCATACAAGAGGCCCGGGATGATAAGCGTCTTATACAGGGACAGTTTAGTCACTCAAGAGAGGGCTTTGCTTCTCAATTGCCTTCTTAGCCCAAAGAAACAGCGATTGGCAAGAGTAATTCTTCGTTTGATCTCAGCACTGGTATCGTTCGCTGAGTTTATAGCGGATCCTAGATAGACAACGTCTCCGACCACTTCAAAATTATAGCTGTCTAAAGTGACGTTCTGTCCAAGACGCCGGTGTAGGGTGTCCTTTCTTATTGACATGCATATATTTCGTTTTGCTTTCATTTACCTTGGCTGCCTTCTCAATACTCACAAAAGCACCACTGAGATCACGCTTTGTTCGTCCGATTATGTCAATGTCGTCAGTGTAAGTGAGTAATTGGACGGACTTTTGAAAGATTGTGCCTCTGGTGTTGACGTGAGAGTTTTTCACTATTCTTTCAAGAACGATGTTGAAGAAGTCGCATGACATCGCGTCGCCTTGCCTAAAACTTTTTTGACATCAAAAGTGTCGGTGAGGTCTTTGCCGACCTTGATGGAGCAGCGTGCATTTTCCATCGTCATCCTGCACAAGTGGACGAGTTTGGCAGCAAACTAGACATTGCTCTATATAGCTCCTCTCTATAGATGTTGTCATACGCGGCCTTGAAATCGATGAAAAGGTGTGAAGGGTATCGATCCTGGGTTTTCTCCAAGATCTGCCGTAGTGCGAATATTTGGTCGATGGTGGACTTCTCAGGGCCATCAGCTCCAGCAGCTTTATTGGACTTAAGTTTAAGTATAGCTATCTTTACTTCGTCGGGATCGGGTGGACGGAGTTGTTGGCCTACGTCGTCCATGTTGAATGGTACAGTCTGCATGGTAGCGGAATTCGGTTCGTCATCGCCGTTATACAATTTGCAGAAGTGATTTTTCCATATCTTCAGTACCAACTGCGATTCTACCACGATGTTTCCCTGATCATCCTTGCAGGCTTCGGTCTGGGCCTTGTTACCCTGGGAGGTTCTCTTTACGTTTTGGTAAAACTTCCTAACTTCATTCCTGCAATGGCATCCCTCTATCGCACGATTCTTATGCTCTCTTTTTCCTTCTAAGAAGCTTGTGTTCCTCTCTCCTCTTCTGCTCGTAGAGCTCGCGAGCTGCTTTGGTCCTTCTCTGCAGCACCGCTTTGTATGCCTGTTGTTTGGCTACCTGCACTTGTCGGCATTCTTCGTCAGCACGTCAGAGGCGACATCTCTGATTGGACTTCCTGGCAGTTTTTCCACTGGTTCTCGGTACTTGCAGTTGGTGGCATAGGACTATTTAAGAGGGTGCGAGAGACTCGATCGGAAAAGGACCTGGCGATTTCTTGCGACTGTAGCCATCCGACGTTAAACTTCCTCACATGTATTTTCCTGCTTTGGCTTTGGTCTGGATATCCGTAGCATTACCTTGGCTACAGCGACGTAGTGGTCCGAGTCAACGTTGGCTCCTCGGAAGGTTCGGACATCCATGATACTTGAGGAGTGCCTTGCGTCGATCGCAATGTGGTCAATCTGGTTGGCGGTTGATTGACCAGGAATTCGCAACGTCCCCTTGTGTATGTCATCGAGATGCGGGAACTGCGCAGGTACTACCATAACGTTTCGCCCGCAGCAAAATCGATTAACCTGACTCCGTTATCGGAGGTGGTGTTGGCAGGCTATATCTTCCGATCATGCCAACAAAGATGTCTTCTCTTCCTAGTTTGGGAGAGCTAAGGCATTGCTCATATTGTTTGTCTAGAAGCTCGTAGAACTCGTCCTTGGTGTCTTCATCTTTCCCCTCTCTAGCCTTGATGCGAATTATCGTGAGGCACTCGTGTACATAGTTGAAACTCGAGACTTCGTCGGTAACAGTCACCGTAGTAGATGTTTCAGTCTTTCAGTTTTTTTTTGTCCGGCCCATCCCATCGAACGCGGTGATCGTATGGCGTTGATGTCTGCTTTGTAGCATGTCTAGGGCCTCGGCTAAATGTTCGGCTGCACGTGGTCTACAGAGAGACAGAACATGCCACGTGCAGATCCGAAGTCCGTTGTCCTTATTACGTTTGTTAGGTTAGTCAACATTAAATCCCTCCGTATCCGAGGCTTGTTGTTGCTTAGCAACTAAAATCGTCACCCCGACGACGCCGACGGCACGATCCCCAACATGGAGGACCAAACCTTTACAACATAACTCCAAGGGCGGGGAGCCGGTTTAACCGCTCCTTATAGGCCTGAGCTCCGAATATGTCGTAGTAACCCGTATAAGGTGTTTACTAAGTGCATCAGCCTGACTGGAACTGTAGACACCACCGTTGATTCCATTTGGGGAGTTCTTCTGCTGTGTAGGTATACAGGAAAGACGATATAGAGCACTGGGGTGGAATCGGCTAAAGGCAATAGTTGATTGTTGATTATCAAAATAAATGCTTTTGCTCCCCGTAAGATGATTATCAACTTGACTATATCGCTTTTTTGCTTTGGTATGTGGCTGACAGCTATTTAGATGTCACTTTCATAAAAATTGTTTATTTTTTGGTCAACGTCACTAATTGTTGTTCTGCAATTTATTAGCTTTCAAAAATATTTACTATTTTTGTCCTACGAAGCACAGTTCACGAGATATTTGATATATATTAGAAGTAAATTCAGAATTTTGCCTATGCGAAACTAACCGGATTTGTTTGTTAAGTAATTACGGTTTATAATTTGTCGAGTAACCGTTTTTTCTTAAACCGTTTGACATCGACAAGGCATTGTTGCAATGAAGTCGTCGAAAAAGAAGCATGAACATTCTCCCACCCACTCTTCAAAAATGCAAAAAGAGAACTTGCCAACGTGCGCATTTTCTTCAGTTTTCAATCGGGTTATCGAGATTGTCACTCTAAAATGGGAATATTATTTTGTCGTAGACCAGTATTTTGATAGCTGTGAATAAAATTTGCGATAATTTTTCTGATGTTCCATCAACCCAACGCACTTTTCTTCCCCATATCAGCGTAGGGAAGCATTAAAGACTAAAATGTCTTTGTATTGAAAACAGCACATTATTGCGTTGCTTCGGTCTAAAACTCAGCTGCATATATACATGAAAAAAAACCAATACATGAACAAAAAACCCAAGCCATAACCAAGGCTCTTCCGAGCTTACCTGTGCAGAGTACATTTGCTGGCTTCAAGCGCCTTACTTTCCATCTTCCGTCGGCATTAAACAAGCTTTGCTCATATCGCTGACAAGGACACTTTCCCATTTATTCATAGATCCGTGGAGATGACATTATGTAAGCTCAAGACAGACAGCCACTTCAAACTAACCCAACCTAAACTCAAGAAAACGCACACGTCGATAAGTTCTATTTATGCAACTTTAAAGAATGAGTGGGAGAATGTTCATATCTTCTTCTTTCGACAACTTCATCGCAACAATGCCTCGTCGATGTTAAACGGTCAAAAAAAAACTAACGGTTATTGGAAAAATTATTAACCGTAAATACTAAACAAAAAAATACGGTTCGTTTCGCACAGAGAGAATTCTGAATTTACTTCTAATTTTGATTATTTTTTTCTCCTTTGATGGATTAGGATAATTATTTTTCTTTAAATAGTTAATTATTTAATAAAAACGTAAAAATAATTAGTAAAAAGTTTACCTTTTTTAAAATTTTCCTACAAAACAACAATAAATGAGGTTGAACAAAAGATCCGGAATGTTTTTGACACACTGGGACTGTACCTATAAGATTTTCCGTGGATATTCGGATTCTAAAGATCGTTCTAGAATCTAGAGTAATACAGCTTTTTTCTAGCGTTAGATTGAAGAAACATTATCCGACCACCCGCTTGATGATGATAAGTGGTGAATAGAAATCCAGCTTGTTAGGTTGGTCGTTTTCTGCCAAGATGAAATCGTCATTATATTTCGTATGCCATATTTTACCATATGGCTTTATATAGCTCTATCCTAGCTGTACTTGCGTAGGCGGGTTTCAAGTCTATAAATATAATGCCTGTTTTTTAACGTGAAATTTACACCAAGTTTCCCAAACTTTGGTTTTTTCCCTATGGTTTCTGACAGGAAATTGTGAAAATTTGCAAGAAATTTCACGTTAACAAGCACTCCTATAGTATTTGGTATGATGGAATGTTAAAGTCTAGTTTCTTTTTATAGCCTTCTTAAGGAGGGTGAATACAGGATCAATTATTGGTCAGCGATGAAGCCACACAGATATTCACCCTTTTTACGATCTAAAACGGCAGGGTCCCAGGAACGACTATTGGTTATTACTTATTACCTAAGTTGAAAAAATCTTTAGAATTCTCTGCGCTCTTCACCCTTCGCACCATCAACATTTTTTCCCAAAACGTAAATTGTGCATTCAAAAGCTTTTGGTTAAGCGGCAATCGTAATAAGGTTCTGGGATCGATTCCCAGAGAGTTGTATTTATTTTGATAAGGGTGATTGTACAAAGGTAGTTTATCTATGGGGCTTGACGTTGATGAAACAGCAATCGACAAAACGAACTCTTTTGATCGTTTTCAACTCATTTGCAAGCAGCTGTTTTTCTATTTTTTTTCTTCTGAGTTGTTTATATGCTTCTAACCACGTACCGCCAAACATAACCAGTCAAAATTTAGAAACAAAACTTTATTAATTAAGTTCGTAAAGTATTTTGTCTTAAAGCTTGATAACTGTTTTTTTTTAAATTAGAAGCCTAAAAGTTCCGCCCGGTCCCCCCTTTGCTTGTTAGTATAGTTCCAACTATCTCACATTTCTTTTTCGACAAACTGTTTTTTGTGTTAAGGTCACACACAGCCATTGCACAATAACAGTTGCACAAATTCAAAAAATAAAAACAAATACAAGGGAAATCACAAGCAGCTATGAAGATAAAAGGTCTGTTCGCGTACTACCCAAAACTGCCAATTTCTACCCATTTTAGTCCAAAGTTCTGTCAAAGTTCATATAAAAAAATTATATTGACAGAAAAACATTGATTGTTTTTTTTTTTTTGTATGCGTCCTTGAAAAACGTTTACACCTTGTGGTGTACATTTTAACCAACCTTAGATAAAAATTGTTTTTGTTCATAAGTTCGGTGGGGTTTTACAAATATTCGTTAAAAGGCATGCAATTGGGACTAAGTTGAATAAAAGGCGTGTTCTATTGTCACCGGGATATAGATCTGGATTAACTTTTAACACGTTATAACACTTTCTGACCTATATCATTGGAAAGGTCTCAATGAGTGCTATTATTTTTGTATGGACATAAGTCTATATCTCGTGTAGGGAAAGTGTTGTAGCCCAATAACTGTTGCACTGCGCTACAACACCTATAACAGTTATTATGGGCAATAACACTTTCCCTGCACTAGATACGAACTTATGCAAACACAAGAAAAAATAGCACTCATTGAGACCTTTTCAATGATATAGGTCAGAAAGTGTTACAACACTTGGGACGCGATGCGAAGAGTTATAGTGCAGTGCAACAATTATAATGGGCATTTACACTTTCACTCCACGAGATACAGACTTATACACATACTACAAAAAATAGCACTCATTTAGACCTTTCAAATGATATAGGTCAGTTATAACACTTGGGACGCAGTTTGTGCAAGAGAAGAGTTATAATTCAGGTCAACAGTTAGTCGGCATTTACACCACCCGATTTTTCCAGTACGATTTTTCCCAAAATAGTGTGAAATGTTTACATGAAACGATATGAAACGATTTTTCCAGTCAGATTTCTATATCTGTCCTCTTTACACTTTGTTGCTGTCGCTTTCATTTAGCATTCAGAGGTAGATGGCATATTAGGACCAGCGTTACCTATTGCATTTTTTTTCGTAAAACACATCTACTGGCAATCAAATAGGTACTTTTTGGTTTTACGAAAAAAAATATAATTCAAAAAAATTAAAACCATAAATAATTTCATCATCATTGTTGTTGTTTTTTCTCCTGAAACCCAACCTTTTAGTGTCTTGCATATGAGCCGTGTAGCAAACTATGTATGTATTTTCAATCAATTATATGTTATTATTAATTTCTTTTTCGAAAATACAAAGACAAATTTGAAAATGCATATCTACTGCGAAAAAAAATCAATCTACTTACTGCATTTTGGTTTTGGATCAACTTCGGAAAATTTTCCGATTAGTGGCAACGCTGGTCAACACTGAACACACAAAACTCTGGGAAAAGTATAAAAGAGAACGCAAACATACTGGAAAAATCGTGTGAGTTTGCCAGGAACGGACGATCTGGTCCTTAGCCCTCACTTTCTACTCCCTTCACCCATGAACAAATGGGTGTGAGGAAAAATCGGGTGGTGTTAATGCCGACTTATTGGGCCATAACAATTTCTTTGCCCGAGATACAGACTTAGACCCATACAAACAAAAATAGTACTCATTGAGACCTTTCCAGTGATATAGGTCAGAAAGCATTACAACAATGGGACGCATCTCATACAATTGCCCGTGTATTAAGAGATAGCTGTATTCCTCGGTATGTAACATTCATAACCTCTGTCCTTGTACTTCCCAAAACAGTCCATTTAGTGCAAAGTTCTTTCAATTTAATTTTTTTGTATTTGAACTTTGTCAGAAACTATTTTTATTTGTAAATTATGATAAGATCATTAACTTTTATATAGTCCTTCATGCATTTATGTTATTATTGTTCCAATTCTACACCATTTTAACTTGTTTGTATTTATTCTCGTAAAGTGATTTGTAAGTTATCATTTAATTAATATGTACTCCGTTCTTACTATTATTTATTGCAATATTGGAGATAAATGAAAACAATAACATCGAGAACTTATTTATTGGCAACAACTTAAATTCTTCACATAAAGATTTTACTGTACTCCATCAAAATATACGAAGTTTAGGAAAAAATTTGATAAGACGGAAATTTGGGTTTTTAATCACGAGTTAGTAAATTTTAATATTCCGGGATACCTATTAATCGCTAACTGCAATGAAACATACCAAGCGGGTGGTGTTGCCGTTTTTTTATAAAAAAGAACTTGAAGTTGATGTTTCGGTCAAAATTTTTGAAAGTGCCGACTGCGTTAATTTAAAAGTGAAATTAGGGAAATTATTTATGTGCTTTTTATGTGTGTATCGGTTGCAATTTGTTCACTTAGATATCTTTTACCATGAACTTAGCAGGATACTTAGTACAACAAACTGTAATAATGTGTGTTTGATTGGGGATTTAAATATCAACATTCTTGATTTACCTCCAGAAAGTGACGATTATGTGTTTCAGCTTTCGTCAATGGGTTTTCAATCTTTGGTAAATTCTCCCACTAGAGTAACAGAGCGATCGAAAACGTGTATTGATCATGTATTTCTCAAGTCTAGACAACTTATTAATCTATTCCCATTTGTTTTCGAGCTTGATATTACCGATCATTATACAACTGGTTTATGCCTCCTGGATATAGTAGCGGTGGAGAGGAATCCAAGGCATCAGAATGATGAAAACCTTTTTAAATTTAATTATGAAAGGCTTTGTAGTATTCTGGAGCAGGAGGACTGGAATAGAGCATTATTGATTGACAATGTGTCTCACTCCTTTTCTTCTTTTCTGAATATACTCTCAGAGCATATTAATATTAAAAAAATGAGAAAGGTAAAGTCAAGGAATAAGAAAATCAAACCATGGATGACAGATGATATTTGCTCCAAAATAAGGGAAAAAATGCATTCTAATCCAGAAACAAAAGATATATACATACATACATACACCTGAAATCAAAAACACCTATCATTATTTGAAAAATAACGTGCAAAAATTAATAGAAAACCAAAAAATTAGTGACAATGCTCGTTGTGATAAGTTTTGTTTTCAACTGGAACTCATTTCTGAATACTTTGGTATAAAAATTGACAAAGGACTTACTTGGAAACCTCATATCAATCAAGTGAAACAATCTCTACACTATTAGATCAACAAATTATATTACTTGCTCAAAGTTGTTCCAAGTAGTCTAAGAGCCTGCAACATATTTTTGGCGTGAGAGGAAACCAGACGATTTTAATGTTACAGGTAGTCCTGGCGAAGGTGATAACGAATATGTTGGTCTGCCCGCACGTAGTGATCCCGTTTACGAGAAAAAGTGCATCAAAAGTACAACTTTTTGCAAAATTAAATTAGTGAGAGAAACCACTTCAAACGTTATACTTCCTAAAGTCCTCAACTCACCGATTACTTATATGGTTACGACAGACGTCCCCGAAAATGCAAATTTTTTCACTTTTTTATAATTTTGAGAAACCACTTGAAATATATCTCAAATGAAAGGTCTTGACTCCCTGATTTCGAATATGTGCGTGACAGACATCTAAGTGGCCCCAAAACCCCCGAGGGACGTGCTTTAAGTTTTGTGTAATTTAAAGTGTTTTCAACATTTTCTTGGGATACATTTAACTATGCAAGCTCATCAGATAGGTAGAACTCAAATAGTGTTTATGTTATAAATGTATGCTCTGGTAGTCAGGAGCTATCAATTCCAATATTTTGAGGTGTTACATCAGCTATCTAAAAAAAATCGCGTCTCTCGGGGGTTTCGGGTCCACTTAGAGGTCTATCACGTACATATTCGTACTCAGGAAGTCAAGACCTTTCATTTGAGACATATTTCAAGTGGTTTCCCAAAATTTTAAAAACACGAAGAGTTGCACTTTCAAGGACGTCTGTCGGGGGTTTTGGGGCCACTTAGACGTCTGTCACGCACATATTCGTACTCAGGGGGTCAAGATTTTTCAATTGAGACATATTTCAAGTGGTTTCCCAAAATTTTAAAAACACGGAAAAAGTTGCACTTTCAAGGACGTCTTTCGAGGGTTTTGGGGCCACTTAGGCTAGGACCGCACTTGCGATTTTCAGTCGGTGCGATTAAAAAATCGGTGTCGCAACAAATAATTGCCATGCACTCACTTGCGGCTATCTATCGCGCGATTTTTTAGTCGCAAGAAATAGAACATATAGCTTTTAATGTGAATGCACGCACATGCGACTATTTAATTTTACGACAGAAAAAACGCTCAAAAAATAGATCTGGTTCCATTTTTTAATCGCTGCGATTTTAAAGTCGCATATGTGCATTCACATTTAAAACCATGTGTCTCATTTATTGCGGCTAAATAATCGTACGTTTGAAAATCGCAAGTGCGTGTATAATTTTTTCTAGTTGCGACTACGATTTTTTAGTCGCGCTATTTTAAATCGCAAGTGTGAGCACAACCATTTAAGTCCGTTTGTTTCATTTTAACTTTCGACAATCGCATCGCCAGAAAAATGGAACAAATTTTCGACTTTTAATCGTCGTGATTTCTAGGTCGCATGTACGTTCAATCTTATTCAAATTCATGTGTTCTATTTCTGGCGACTTAACAGTCGCGCGATTGAAATCGCAAGTGTGGTCCTAGCCTTAGACGTCTGTCACGTACATATTCGTACTCAGGGAGTCAAGACCTTTCATTTGAGATATATTTCAAGTGGTTTCTCAAAATTATAAAAAAGTGAAAAAATTTGCATTTTCGGGGACGTCTGTCGGGAGTTTTGGGGACACTTAGACGTCTGTCGTAACCATATTTGTAATCAGTGAGTTGAGGACTTTAGGAAGTATTACGTTTGAAGTGGTTTCCCTCACTAATTCAATTTTGCAAAAAGTTGTACTTTTGATGCACTTTTTCTCGTAAACGGGACCACTACGTGCTGGCAGACGAACGTATTCATTATCACCTTCACCAGGACTACCTGTAACATCAATATCGTCTGGTTTCCTCTCACGTCAAAATTATGTTGCGAGCTCTCGGTCTAAAGTAAGTTGCTTCATCAAACCATATACTTTACACTAGTAAATTCACGACTAGAGTATGGATTGACATGTTGGGGAAGTGCTTACTTAAGTAGCTTGAAACCTATAATAGTGATACAAAAAAGAGCTCTTAGGTTAATATTGCGTCGAGGAAGACTTGAACCCTCATTACCCTTGTTTCAAACCTCTAGAATACTGCCTCTCCGTTACTTATATATACTTAAAATACTCAAGTATATTTAATAAGAAACAATAATACACGATTTTAAAGTCGCATATGTGCATTCACATTTAAAACCATGTGTCTCATTTATTGCGGCTAAATAATCGTACGTTTGAAAATCGCAAGTGCGTGTATAATTTTTTCTAGTTGCGACTACGATTTTTTAGTCGCGCTATTTTAAATCGCAAGTGTGAGCACAACCATCTAAGTCCGTTTGTTTCATTTTAACTTTCGACAATCGCATCGCCAGAAAAATGGAACAAATTTTCGACTTTTAATCGTCGTGATTTCTAGGTCGCATGTACGTTCAATCTTATTCAAATTCATGTGTTCTATTTCTGGCGACTTAACAGTCGCGCGATTGAAATCGCAAGTGTGGTCCTAGCCTTAGACGTCTGTCACGTACATATTCGTACTCAGGGAGTCAAGACCTTTCATTTGAGATATATTTCAAGTGGTTTCTCAAAATTATAAAAAAGTGAAAAAATTTGCATTTTCAGGGACGTCTGTCGGGAGTTTTGGGGACACTTAGACGTCTGTCGTAACCATATTTGTAATCAGTGAGTTGAGGACTTTAGGAAGTATTACGTTTGAAGTGGTTTCCCTCACTAATTCAATTTTGCAAAAAGTTGTACTTTTGATGCACTTTTTCTCGTAAACGGGACCACTACGTGCTGGCAGACGAACGTATTCATTATCACCTTCACCAGGACTACCTGTAACATCAATATCGTCTGGTTTCCTCTCACGTCAAAATTATGTTGCGAGCTCTCGGTCTAAAGTAAGTTGCTTCATCAAACCATATACTTTACACTAGTAAATTCACGACTAGAGTATGGATTGACATGTTGGGGAAGTGCTTACTTAAGTAGCTTGAAACCTATAATAGTGATACAAAAAAGAGCTCTTAGGTTAATATTGCGTCGAGGAAGACTTGAACCCTCATTACCCTTGTTTCAAACCTCTAGAATACTGCCTCTCCGTTACTTATATATACTTAAAATACTCAAGTATATTTAATAAGAAACAATAATACACAGATGAGATTCAACGTTTTATATCCCCTTCGTAGTAACTTACAAAATTATGTTAACGTTCCTGCTGTAAGAAAAGAGCACTGTAGAAGATTTCTTATAGTACAATGGGTCCACACATTTTCAACAAGTTGCCAATCGACATAAACGGTACAGTTTCCCAAAAATACGTTTTCATAAAGAAAGTAAAAAAATGGGAAGTCCACGAACAGACCTACAATGTTCAGTTGCTGGTTTGGGACTTCTGTCATTACAAGATAATAATAATGGTTGTATTCATAAGGGGTGTCAGTTATGGCTAAAACAAACTTGCAGCTTTTTTCATACAGCGAAATAAAATAACAGAGGTTCTTATGGGAGCAAAATAACTCAAGGGCCGTATGCAGCCCGTAGGGCTGCACGATGTCTCTATTTCTAAATTTGTTGAGCAGCTTAGCTGCAATAAATGGTTGTTCGTCGATCGCTGACCAGTTTCAGTGAAGAAAAGTTCTGTTATCCACAAATAGTTTTCAAACTGATCGGTTGGAAAGCTTATAACTTCGGTTTGGTAAAAGGATAAATGTCAGGCTACATTCCTGAATATATTTTTTGAGAATAGTCCAATAATTTCATACTAGAGAGCAGATTGAGTACCACATCGATTTGATTTTCACTTTTCGAAATGCAAATGTGAATAGAAAATTTCACAATTTTGAAAAATTATGTTTAAAAAGTTATTGCCTCAACCCTCCTCTTAGGAATTTGTAAGTGGTCTTTTATAGTTAAATGCAACGGGAGAGACGGCAGGATCACTAACATATCTAAAATTTTCCGATTTCATTAGCTTCAAAAATTGTAACGTTGCTTCTAATGCACGGATCTACAATATTAAGAAATTTAAATAAATTTTAAATACCAAACTACATTTGTGTATAAAAATTATTGAAGAATACCGAAAAATTTCATACTTAAAGGGTGATGGAGTCCTATGCATGATAAATATTTAGGAGTATGCACAACAGGTGTTTTGAGTGCGCCTGTCTTTTTATGTCACGCAGATGGATCGTTGCATAGGTATATGGGTTAGACTCTGTTAATTTTGCTGTTTCGAAGAGCATGCGTTCCTGCCTAAAAACCAGCAGCCAGTGTTGGCTAAGCTTTGTTTAAAACCCTCCGGATGTTGTTGAGTGGCCAGGCAAATGAGGTGCTCTCTGTGGGCTTTTAAAACTCAACGTGTGCTCGAGCTCGAGCTTTTGCCACAATAAGAAAATGCTGTTGGGGTGTACCTAATATGTCCTCAGATTCTTCGGTATCAGTTGAATGCATTCTATGCACGTGATAACACGGTTAGGTAGGTAACACATGAGTATGACAAAGTTGTTTTCAACTAATTTTGGATCTTGCTTTAGTTTTGTTGAAGAATTTATACTCAGGTTTCGTTAAAATCTACAAGATATTGTGATTTTTTATTTATTAAGTACCTTGTAGATGAGCTACGAGTTGCCCCTGCAAGTGCGGATAAATTTGTTTAAGCAAATTCAAGCTTAAATATCAATAAGTAATTGTTTTAAGTTTTTGAATTTTTAAGACTCCGACGCACGTAAAGCCCCCATTAAGATAATCATTTCAGTTTCAGTTGAGATATCTATCAGTTAAACTTATACACTAAGAGCCGGAGTCATTTATTCAGCAATTTTCTACTAAACTGATTTTATTTTATAGAATATGTTCAAGGGTGAGTGTTGAACTCGAATCTTAAGTCATTAAAATTCTATCGGATCATGTTTTAGAGATATTCTCGTTATAAAATAGAATATTTTTATTATTTTATAACGGGAATGTCTCAAAACGTGATCCGATAATATTTTTCTGACTTCATATTCGAGTGCAGCACACCAAAAAACCTACCGAAAAGTATATTTTGGTTTCTCAAACAAAAACCTTGTTGGCCAGTGATATTAAGACCATTAATCTTATGATGTTTTTATATGTATGTAGGTATACATAGGCCCTTGGTAATATATTGAGATACAAATATCGAATTTCCTTTTTATTTTTAAAATAAATTTTTTAATGAGGTCTTTTAAAGAGATGAATAAGGAACAAAAGTCGACACAAAAAAGTAGAACAGCTGTATGTATTGTAGACCAGTAGGAAGATTTTTTCAATGAAAAATTTTGTAACAGGCTGATTTCTGATACGCAGGTTGGGATTGATGTTGCTTACAATCTGAGAGAAAAGCCCTCAACTATCCGATGACCTGCTAATTCAGTTATTTCAGTTATAAGGGTCGAAGGTCACGAAAATTGTTTTTGCAAAATATCTCGAAAACGCCAAGCTTTAGAAACAAATTGTTCTACAAACATATACATAGGTTAGATAATTTTCTATTAAAACCGTCTACAGAAGTTTGTTCGTAACATTAACCGTTAAGAAGTTATAGCACTTCAAACTATAGTTAAAAAAGGCACCTTGTGAACGACCTTTAATAGTGGGGACGTAGGAAATAAGGACAAACATGCCTGTAATTTAACCTGACGGGTTGAGCTTTGAAATGCTAATAGTTCATGTCCTAACTTAACTGTAAAGACTAGCAGAAGGGCGAGAGGAAGGTTGCTACTTACCAGGTTAAAACCCCGAAGTGCTAGATTGGCCTATAAATTGAGAACCAGATATCGCACGATTTTGCGAACACTCTCGTTACATTATTGACCCTCCCCCAACCTTCCCTAATTTTTATTAAAGCTTCGAAGTATTTGGCAAAACTCTATTTTTTGATCTCTTATAACTGACCTAACGGGTCATCGGACAGTTGAGGTCTTTTCTCAGATTATAGGTAACCTTAATACCAACGTGCATAGCTAAAATAGGCCTGTTATAAATTTGTCTTTCTTTCGCATTTTTATATCTTCTTACTGATCTATCAACGAATAATGCAATACCTCAATTTTAACCAAAATGTCCCTGAAATTTTCCTTTAAATTGGTGAAAAAAATGTATGAATTTGATATATACGTAGTTTAAAAGGAGTTTGGATAAAAGCTATTTTAGTGTGAGATTATAAAGTCGGCCATAAGCATAGAATTGCATCAATAGTTTATTCCGCCTTTAACTATTTTGGAAGAGATCAAAACGATAGTTAAGTAAGTACCTGCCTAATTTCTGTTCAACTGACCTACATATCTATATTTGCTATTGTATCTTAATTTCAAAACGATACAATTTCTTAATTTCAATACCTTGACATTAAAATGTAACGGGTGGACAGGACTTTACATACAAAGTCTGTTTAGAAAGTATTAAAATCATCATCAAATTGTATACCTGAAAATAAATCTTTACAGACAAAACTTACCTGTATAGCAACTTGATTCATAAGCAGGAGTGTCTTGTTATAAATACTATACTATAACCAGGTTTCAAATTCATTCACAATCGTTTCTTCAGTTTTTGTTTTGCCTTGGGCTGTCTAATGGGGAATGTAGGTGCCATGTACATATGTACCTAATATAGGCAAAACGTTTCTTTAGTTGTATCTTATCGCTTTTTCAGGATCAATACTAAAATAATAGACTTAATTTTTTGTAGGCTCGGACTAGTACTTCAAAGTATCCCGATTTCATAAACAAATCCGGATTCAGGTTTGAAATATCCGAACTAACCGGATAGTACCGGATATCCGGATAGTTAAATGAGACAGTTGAGATCCGTTACTATACGAATAATGTCGGATATCCGGATTCAGTTTGATGAATTATGTGCACAGGTAAAACAGGGTTGCTTTTGTTGTAACTTGTCCTGTTTTACCTGCACTGTTCATATCATAATTCATAAAAATGAATTCGGATATGAATCTGTATTCGACCCTACCTGATAGTGTCTAATCTTAACCGTCTCATTTAACAATCCAGATATACTGATATCCTACACTATTCGGATAGTTTCGGATCGCTATCCGAACAGTTTGAAGATTCGAATATTTTTTGAAGCATTAATGGATATGGGCTGCTATTTCGAACTAATATTTTTAATACAAACTTTTAATGTTTTCGCGGTTGGTTACATTTATGACATATGTAATTTTTCCGGATAAATCAAGTTTTAAATAATAAATATTAAGTGAGTTCGCTAGATTACTCACCCCGAAAGTTTGCATCAAATTCCATTGAGCGTTGTCACTAGGAAACTGAAGTGGTTTCCCGGTGATTACGCTCAATGTAATTTGATGCCAAACGTTCGGGGTGAGTACTGCAGTGAGCTCACTAGTCCGGATAAATTAAAAATATTATATTGTTAAGCTTAACAAAACTCTTTCTTTTCCTAAATTAATAATTTTATATCCTTTTTCTTGACCTTTTAAGTAATATAGTAAATTCCTATGTGATCTTGAGTTCAGTTTTTGTTTTTATTTTTATAAAATTACGACGTTTCGGGTGTGATTTTACCCTTCTTCTGAATTTTTTTAAAGAGTAATATCCACAAATAACTGTTATATTTGTTTTGTTTTGCTATTTTATAATTTTTTGAAAATCAAAAAATGTTTAATCAATTTGAATATTTAAATACAAAAAATGACCACAAGCTCACATAGGAATTTACTATAATTCCTAAATTAATTTTATTTTTGGAAAAGTTGCCCTTTTGTCCCTGATTACACGTAAGAAATTCAAGCACTTTCTGCGATTTGTGATGGTGAGCGGGATAACTTGCAGAAGAGGGAGGGGGACGAAATATTTTAAAATATTCGATGTAGAAAATTGACGTTCTCTTTTGTGTTGCTTCTTCTATCCAATTCAACCAATTAAATCGTGTTTTTAATTTTTAAATTACGAAAAACACAAAGAGGAACACAAAATCTGCAGAATAATTTTCTTCACATCTGAACATTTTCGTTCATCACGTTTAAGCAAGCCTTTGATGCACTTTTTCTCGTAAGCCTTACCCAAAACTACTTAAAACATAAATATCTTATGGTTTCCTCACTCCAATAATTATTGAGAGCTTTCCGTCATAAAGCTCTTCACCAAAATTCATCTTTGTCGGAATTTTTTCAGAGCTTAGCTACTTTTGGTCTTATTTTCCTGAGCTTATTTTTATCGAGAATTACAAGGATTTGAATCTGGATCCATGTATCTGACGCTATCCTTTCTCGTTAACCTTACCCGAAACTACTTTAAACAGTAATATCTTATGGTTTCCTCTCACCCCAATAATTATTGAGAGCTTTCCGTCATAAAGCTCTTCACCAAAATTCATCTTTGTCGGAATTATTTCAGAGCTTAGCTATTTTTGGTCTTATTTTCCTGAGCTTATTATGAAGAATAATTGAATTTATTTCATCATACAATTTGAGCTTATTTTTATTGAGAATAACAAGGATTTGAATCCTGTTAATGATGAGGCAGACAGAATTTATGAAGGCGTGAATTGTTGTTGTTTCCCATAAAAAAAATGCTTTTTGAGACAAAAGCGTTCTAATTATTTTGTAATCTCAATCTTTTCTTTAATCTATTCGGTGAGCTCTATGCTTCTATTTTCGATCCACCAATAATACATCCAATAGCTAGACACTTATTAACAAATTAATCTATTCGGTGCCGGTGAGGTCTATTCCTCTTTTTTTTCGATCCACCAACAATACATCCACAAGACACTTAGCAAATCGCTTTTGGGAATACCAAAATACAAATCTATTGAAAGCGATCCGCCAAGCTTTCTGGGATAGGCCTACAGAATGTGGGTAGTAATAATAACAAATAAAAGAAACAAGTTTGAAAACAATCTTGCAGTAAAGTATACAAGCAAACATTCGTTATTATGTCAGCTAAAATCGTACTTGATTTCCAACTGCTTCCTTAGCATTTTGTGTATAAGCAGTCATTTGAATCAAACAAATATAAGCTGAGTTTTCTTTGGTCATTAATATATCTACCTACATTAAACATGCAGTATTTTTGTTTTGGTAATTGAATTTTCTTTCAGACAGCAAATCGGATAATCTTTTATTTAAGTATTCTTTGTATCTATCACGCAACAACTTACCTGTATCGCATGTTACCTGGTTGAAACTTTCTTATATCTTTACTTTATTTTTTGTTTGTTTGTATTTATGTGTATATTAACATTGATTTAAATCCACCCATGTGAGAATAGTCTATACCTAATTACCATATTCCTATCATCGAACATTAACGGTAGTAGGAAACATGATCTCGTCTCGACTTATAAATTATAAATACTTATATGTATATTAAAACTTAGTGACATATAGATACCTGAAAGCAATAAACGCGTCTCCATTTTCACCACCAACAATATGTACTCCTCCGTCTGGTATGGCTAGTCCTCTGAAGAAACCACGAATGTCCAGGGCATTTGCCGACCATGGCAAGTTTTGCAATCGAATAATAACGCTCATTTTGTGTTATTATATTTTTTTTATTTGCCTACAACATTAACGAAGGAAGTTGAAGTTTTTGGATCCCGTCAATGTGCTGAGTTAGTCGCTGGTTAATAATTAAGATCACCTGGGAGAAAGATATAGGTTTTTTCTCCTACAAAACAAAACGAAAAGAAAAAATTGACAAACAACAAAATTTTAAATTAATTCAACTTTAATTGCCTACAAGAAATTTTTTTGTTTTTTTTTTATGTATTTTTATTTTATAAGAGAGTAAGCACACAGGGCTTTTAAATTAAAATTTAAACAGAAGGTGTGAAGGAAGAATTGAAGTTGATTGTGATAAATATTTATCAACTCAGAAGAACAAAGTAGTTTTTTTGTCATAGATGAGTAGCGCCTTAACTAGGGACCGCAACCAGGGAAAATAAGATTTAACGGCACTCAGGTTTGGGGGTTCGTTTGTTTAAAAAGGTTATCAAGAGCCAACAGTAAATTTTGGGAGTTGATTTATAACCATGGGCTTTCATGTAGTAGATATAAGCGTCGTGATACCGAATTCGAAAGTTTATCTATTTTATTTTTTCCACTTGTTGGTGAAAGGTTTTTTATTTCAATTTTTGTTTCTTCAGCTCTATTAGTCGTATCATCAAGATTTAGGCCCTTATTACGCTAAGGAAAAGTGGAAGAACAACATTTTATATATTTAATAATCACGCCGATTACAGAATCTGACTCAATTTTGACATTTGGCTCATAGAAAAAATTTCAAAATTGAGTCTTATCTGCTCCTTCGTCGGATTCTGTAATCAGGGTGAATATTATTATTCAGCCCGATTACAGAATCCGACGAATGAGCTTCGGAGGGAGTCAGGCTCAATTTTGACATTTGGACTCACTGTAAAAATGTCAAAATTCAGTTTGATTATTTAAAGTGGTTATACCCCTGACACAAAAATCTTATTCGATATTACGACACTCATATGTATACTTACATAAACAAAAACCCATTTGCTCACATTTGGGATTTATGAGTACATCCACTTCCAAAATTTGTTGACGTGAACTTTCAGTGGAGTTAATTTCCCCAAACAAAAAATCCTATACAATGACAGCCGAATTTCCCTGGGAAATTTATTACAAAATCTAATAAATTCATAGGGAAATTTTCGAGCATCATTCTTCTTACTTACATAATAGCCGTTTTCCTTTGGAGGTGGCGAAGTACTTACGAGTAGATGAAAACCCTAATCTAGTACTACCAACTGCACATGCTTTGATGCGCGAGTAGGTACATTTTACATGGGAAAGCAGTTTGATGTGTTCCATTGAAAAAAGCTGGCAAAGTACTTGCAAGGACTTCGCCACCTCCAAAGGAAAACGCCTAATATGTATATAGGTACTTGACAGGCTCCCGACCCGTAAAGGGTCTCAGCCTGAGGCACCACAGCTTTCTGTCCTCCTCATACCCCTGCACACTGCTTACAGTCATCCAGAACAAGCACTTTGGTATCCGTGATAGCTTGGTCTCTAAAACGGTGATTTGGTCTTCCGTGTCATCACGAACCTGGGGGATGGGATTCGAAGACTTTCTTCGCTGGAGAATTGTAGTACCTCGTGGCATAATGGTTAGTACCGAAGGCGGGGGTTCGATTCCAACAGAAATGTTTTATCCGAGGTACTGCCTCTTGTGAGGAACTGACAAATCCTCCAGGAGTATACTTGTCATGAAAAAGTGCTTCTCATTTAGCCGTTCGGACTCGGCAAAAAACTGTAGGTCCCCTCCATTCCTGCCAACAAAAACTCGCACACAGGAATAGTTGAGAGTTGTAAGTCACTAAGGCCCTGGTTCTAAAATTACTTTACGGATTTGTGAGAGGTTAAAATGAGTGTGAAACTCACTTAAGCCCCCATGTATGTAAATAAACGGCTTCGCTCGAAATGTTGAAACGTCAAAAAAGCTGCAACCAAAAGTTAAAAGTTAGCCAACTTTTCCAGTTGAGTCTGCAGCTCCGTCTGCAGCTGCGTCGTGTTGTGTTCGTATAATTTAATTTGTGCGTATTCAACATTTTGACAGCTATTCCAGCTGCAACTCCAGTTGCACCTCCGTCTCCATTCTGTTCAGCCAGTTAGTTGCTCGAGACTTTACTCCTCAATTGCCTTCTAAGTCCAAGGAAACAGCGATTGGCAAGAGTAATCCTTCGAAAGTCTCTGACCACCTCACAATTATAGCTGTCTATAGTGACGTTCTGTCCGAAACCTCGATGTTGGGTGACAGCATATATTTAGTTCTTGCCTTCATTCACCTTTAAACAGATGGCTTCCTCTCAATACTCACGAAAGCACCATACTGACATCACGCTTTGTTCGTGCGAGTATTTCAATGTCGTCAGCGTAAGCGAGTAATTGGACGGACTTTGGAAAGATTGTGCATCTAGTGTTGACGTGCGAGTTTTGCACAATTCTTTCAAGAACGATGTTGAAGAATCTCATGACAGCGCGTCGCCTTGCCAAAAACCTTTTTTGACATCAAAGGTATCGGTGAGGGCTTTTTCGACCTTGATGGAGCAGCGTACATTCTCCATCGTCATCCTGCCAAAACTAGACATTGCTCTTTATAGCTCGTCTCTATAGATGCTGTCATCCGCGGCCTTGAAATCGATTAAAAGGTGGTGGGTATAGATTTGAAACTCCTGAGTTTTTTTCAAGACTTGAACTTTCCTTGACTTTCCAAGACTGGAAAAAAAAACACAAATCTTGGAAAAGAAATATTATTTGGTCAATGATGGACCTTCCTGGCCTAAAGCCACACTGATATGGACTTATCATGTTGTTGACGAATGGCTTTAGGCGTTCACAAAGTACGGCAGAGAAGATCTTGTACGCGATGTTAAGGATACTGATGCTTCTGTTGTTGGTGCAGTCCAGAGGATCACCTTTATTGAGGATCGGGCAAACGATGCTGAGGATCATTCATCGGGTATGCTTTCTTCCGATCGTATTTTGCAGAGATCTGCTGGTGCATAGTCCATGCTATGCTAATTCATCGCCAGCCGCTTTGAATAACTCGGCCGCAAGGCCATCAACTCCAGCAGCTTTATTGGACTTACATAAGTTAAGACATAGCTATGTATCTTCACTTCGTCAAGATGTCAAATTACCGTGGCTACTCAGTCATTCAACTACAGTCGCCTACAAACTAATAGCATTTTCGTTTGGTCTGAAAGCCTTCTGAAAACCTTCATTTGGCACTAGATGACAGTTCTCCTTCTGAAAAGAAGGAAAAAACGGTTCTGGGTTTGAAGAAAGAATCAAAACCAGAAGCACCAAGTGCACAAATACAACCAAACCCAAACTTCAGAATCAAGAAAGGGTTGCAACTTGTTCGTTTTGGTACTCGGGATCGAGAGCTTCTGAGGCTACTTCCGAATTACCAAACGAAAACGCTATTACAATCTTGAAAAAAGTATTAAGTGAGCTTGAAAATCAATGCAAAATGCAAAAATAGGTATTAGCCATCGTCTCAACGCTATAATTTTGATGATAGCTTTTTTTGACGATTATCGACTAACGTAAAGCAAATATTTGATTTTCAAACTATTATCGCCCAAACGAGAGTGATTTTCAGTTTTATGGAATACAAGAATATCGTTAAAATATTATCGTCATTGTTTAATGATAATTGTTTTACAGAATTTTTCTAAAAGTTCGAAAGAGCTACTATTTTAGTTGCACATCCCACCACGTCTTTTTCAATATTAAGCGACACAGCTTTATCAGTTTTCTGGGATCTCAAATTCGGCCATCGCTTTAAAGATTCTGTGGCTCGACCTGAAATTTGTTGATATTTTCCAGTATTTACTTCAGTGTGAAGCCAGTTTAAGCCGATTAAAGTGCTGCAAAACGGCTTACAGCTGATAGTCCAGTTATCAAACATGCTTCCATTACCCCATAATTGGTTGATATTTGATGCATTGAAGGGCTCCGCTGGTAGTCCATCGGATCGGCCTTGATGTTTGTATGTTTTTTCATAGGATAGTCTACCTCTTCGACACACATATATAGGTGGGTTTGCCGCTTTGAAGCTGCTGGAACTGCTGCTTGAACACATCTACTATCCCCAGCACTTCGGTGACTAGAGGTCTTACAGCGAAATTCTATTTGTACAATTCGAATCGAAAAAAGTCCATCATAAGATCTTAATTAAATAGTTCTTTTTTCAATTATTGAAATTTCTATCAAATATAAAAGTATTTACTGATAGTTAATCACAATACCGAAAATGATCTATTCGACTTTTAGGCCCATTTGCTATAAAACGAGACTTAAATATTCAAGTGCAACATAAGGGCTCATGTGACAGTTAGCGCAGAGGGAAGTAGCACATATGAGTTTAAGTAGAACATAAATATTTAACAGCCAATTTTTTCACAGAGTCCTAACGTTGGTAGCGGTACTAATCCTTAAGTAAGTACTCAAATCTGTATCTGTCATAAGTATATTCATATTCACACTTATGTGCATGAAACAAATGATGAAGTACTAACTTTAGGACTAGTACCGGTACTTATATTAGGACTCTGAGAAAAATTTAACTGTAAGTTTCGTGTTAGCAAGCAGATCTAAGTCTATTTTAAAAAGACTCCCCCTTAACAAGGTAATCTTCGTTATTCCCGCATCCTAACATAATAACTTTTTTATAAAACCTCGGGGTGTCAATTCGTAAAAGAGACTCTTCTATCACCTTCAACTGGGAGGTTGTCGTCTTATTTCTAAGCAAGATCTTTTCTCCTCCCTTCTCCTGGCTCGATAATCTTCCCACGCGTGTCCATGTTCTTTTTCTACACGTGGTCTTCTTCCGGTGCACGCATTTACCATCATAACACAAGTCCTCCCTTTGGGATGGCTGTTAGGCTTACTTACAATTGAAAAGCATGTTTCTTTTAGGCCAGAATTACACAAGTAAGTTTTACATATGACTTAGGAGTGCCTTACAAGAACAATTAAGCTTAACTCAAACTTTTATGTAGCTTAAATTTTCAATAAAATTTTTTGTTTTGCCTTTAGTTGAAAAAATGTTCAGTTTGAATTTTTGAAGAAAAAATGATAGTTTGTATGAATACAACATCACCGCTAGACAACTTACCACACCATAAATTGTTAATTTTTCCGAAAGGAAACATAAAATTGAATGCTTTTTTTTAAACGTATTAAAAACAGTAAGTCTATGCTAAAAAAGTATTAAGAAACTTCAACTTCATTTTTGTTTTACAATATTATGTAGAACAATAACGAGAAAATGGCCCTCTCAAGACTTTAAGTTTACAACATAAGAAATAGCTTAGATATAGTGCCGTTTTAACAACGCTTTATCTTATACATAGGTTAAACATTCGTTTAAGTTTCAAATAAACTTGATAGGTGGCGTGGGTAAACATACAAAAAATAATCAAAAGGTGGTTAGTAAACTAACTACCCAACCTGAAAGAGTTAAGATGAACTAAGCGTATATTTTACTCACCGCAAATATCGTTGAACCTCAGTAAATTCGCCGAAATCGGTAAACCACGGATAAAAATTTGAACCATGATTGAATTTTGTACCAAATATACTCGTAAGGTATAGATTTTTCTCTACAACCTCCTCTACCCAAGTTGATTCCCTTATAAAATAATTAGTCATTTAATTGATTTTTGTTTTGTTTTTTAAATGTTATAGTCTTTGATTTAGCACCTCATCTATTAAGAATAAGAAATAATTGGGGATATTATAGGCCATTTGCGAAACTCTGTCAACCATTTTCCAAAAAAAAATAATCTATCAAAATAAACGTTTTGTCCAATAGACTCAATAAAGTGGATTCACTAAAATCCGTTTTTGAAAAAGGCACATATTAAATAATTACAATTCAAAAACTATTAAATATCAGTTGAAAGAAGAACAGGAAAAATATATATGTACATACATACATACATATGTATATGTATGTACAAAAAAACGGCAGTTTGGGATTTGCAATTTTCTTTAATTTGACATCAGAAATACTGCTTAAAAGTCTACCGCAACATCATAATGCACAAAAAAAAAAAACAATTATTCTACGTCAAATGTGTTCAGAATATCATTTTTCGTAAGTTTATATTTTATGAGCCCGATCTCATACGATCTGTTGTATTTTTTGCATAAATAATGTTTCAAATAGCTTGAACTTATTTTCTTGAAAACAATTTTTCGTATTCTAACTCATAACTCGAAATTTTATAAGGAAAATACTATTTCTTTGGTATAATAGTATTTTTTATTGTACGTGTATACATTAGGGTGTGTCATATGTTTCAGCATTGAAATTTCCATATCTCACATTTTTTAAATTTGCAATCAAATTCTTTTTTTTTCTGGAATGTAGCACTGATTTGATGATTTACACACGTTGTTGCTGTGTTTTATTGTACTCTACCGGGATCGGCATCTGGATCTGGACTAGCTTTTAACACGTGCTACAAAAACAATTTAGAAAATTTCCCATTACTTTTTGTAGTATTACGTGTAAATAGTTTATCTAGATCCAGATCTCTATGGTATTTTGCCCTAATTTACAACAAATTTTAAACACGCCATAACACAACAAATTTTGAGCGTCAATATTGAAAGACCCTTAACATTCAATTGCATAGAAATTAATTCATCAAAACTTAATATCTCCAAACTCTTCTTTTCAACAATATTTAAATTTAAAAGTCCAGTCCAGCGTTCTTTTTCTTTTCTGAATACATTTACTTATTTCTCTATTGTATGGTATTTTATTCTTTTTTTTTTTTTGTAATATCAAATTTATAATTATCACTCTGGTAGATGGCAGATAAAACCATACCATATTATTGTTATATATGTATGTTTATGTTTACATATATGTACATGATTCAATAGACGTGTTTTATTATAATCAGGATCTGGATCTGGATTAACTTTTAAACGTAATGCAAAAGCGAAATAATGAGAAATTTTCAAAATTGATTTTTAACACGGATTAAAAGTTAATTCAGATCCCGATGATAATAAAACACTCCTAATAATTAATAATCTAATTTATACATATTTCTTGACATTTTTAAATATAAAAATATTCAAAATAAATTTCCAATTGACTCAACCCGCTATGTGTTTAACGTTAACTTTATTTTTTTTTTATAAGCAAGACTAGGAAGATATACAAAGAAATAAATAGATTTCATTAAAATCAAGTTGTCAACAAAATATTTTTTGAGCATATTTACGGGAATAAAACTTCCGACCAACAATGTGTACTTGTTTTCATCTTTTTATAGCATCAAACTAATATAAACATTTTAGTTCATTAAAGAAAATTCAGGTTATTGTGTTACACAATACACCAAAAAATGTCGTTATAGTTTCGATTTGAATTATAAATGTGTATTGCGTATTAATTAATCACAATACAAGTAATTAACTTTGATTTTCTTTCCCATCTCATATATAAAAGCAACACAAATCTTAAATCCTGATAATTGTGTCAGTTCACTCAAGTCACACTAATCTTCTTTTTATGGCACTAACTTGATACAGACGACAGCACAATCCACAATAATTATGCCCGACGCACATTGCATTTCAAAAGTAAACATAATGAGCTGGAGTATCAATCAAGATTTAATAAAATGGAAATACTTGTTTTTTCCCACTGAAAATTCAAATTCAACGCGCTGAAATTTTCTCGTATATAATGGTGATTAATTTCACAGCCCAATAAGGGTTCCTTCACACATGATCTTGCTCTTTACGCTGCGCAAACATTTTTAGCGCAATCAAGTATCTGTCCAACGTGAATCGTCAAGATCTTTGACATTCTGTCGTGCTGCTATAAGCTGTACCCCTAACCTCATCCTCAACTTCCAAGGCTCCTACACTTTGGTACCACTTTGACTTTCTTTGATATTTTTTTTTTAATTCGTTTTTCCTCATTTCCTTGTTAAGCCACACAATAGTACCGTTTTGACAAGTTTTCTGATTTAAACATACAGGTTCCGATTTGCTCTTGCTTACATAAGTCATAGTCTTAATTAGATTGAATATACTACTGTAAGAAAACTCTTTTTAAGTGGCTAATAAGATGTTCAAGAGGAGGGAAAGTCTTAAAGTCATATAAAAGACCTTGCCATGTATTGCGAAATGCTACTCAGTAATAATTGTTTCGATCTTTAAGAGCCTGTTCGTGCAGCCTATTTTATATATAAACTATGAATGTGTTAATAGTAAGTGCAGCGTGTTTACATAATCAAGTGTTTGTTACAAAGTGCAAGAACAGTCAAAACAATGTGATGATTTAAAATATATAAAATGTCAATTAAAAATGGATCTTGTTAGTGTGACTTTCGAACCACCCCCAGTTTACCTTAGATTTAACTCAAATCATAATCAATCAATTCTGATGTAATTAATTGAGTACCATGTTCCAATATGACTTTTCTATGAGTTTAGTCGAATATAAACCTAAAGTTCACTGCAAGAAAGTCTGCCGAACGTGTATGATGAAAGGAAGGACTATGTGTAGTCTCATTCAATTAAACTAACAAAAGTACGGGGATTAGTGCCTTATAAAATTTCTACGCTTGCATTTGAAAATGAAAACAAGGATTATCTCATGCCATGGGCAGGGTTTTCGAACTCGGCCCGGGACGGAAAAATCACTATCAATTAATTCAAAAGCGTCATCATATTGTCACCTGATGGTAAGAACTAGGCAACTTGTTTTTATAAATTTTGGAGATAATAACGTTCATAGACACCTAGCTAATTGAGAACGGTAGAAAATTTAATTTTTATGTTTCGTACACTAAAAAAATATTCTATATTTGTCTATGGAAGATAAAGATTGGACGAAAAGTCTTGAAAATTGTACAAAATAAAACAGTTTTTGCCAAAATATTGAAAATTACAAAATCGATTTACCTAGTTCTTGCAATCAGGGGACGATATCATGACTGCATAATTTACATGCTATTTTTGTTTTAATTTGAATGGATTAAGCATTTTGATTCTTCTTCAATTGATTACGTGATACGTTCTTTTATTTTAATTGCAATAAATAAATTTTGGTTAGAAAGTGGAATTATAATCACATTGGGAACGTTCAATGAACAAAATTATATTAATGATATGTACGTTTTGTTTCTCTTTTCAAAATTATTTTAAAATGTCCTTAAATGGATTTATCCTCTTTTCAAAATAAACAAATCAATTAAAACGATCACTGGCGTTATTTACAGGGCAACACTATCGTTGGTTCCACACTGAGTTTTTATAACTAGAAAAATTTTAATTTTGGTCCAAAGTTAAAAAAGTCGAATTTTCCTTCTGCCTTTAAGTAAGGAAATAACTGCTATAAATTTTTTTTGATCCTATAAGAGATAACATTTGTACCTAAATCAAATTTTTTCTATCAATTATTGCCAAAGTAATACAAATTTAGAGTGTGACAGCACATTTCACATGGGTTTTCCCATAAAAAACTTGTTTCGTTTTGGATTCCGGGTTAAAGGTTAAATGAGTTAAAATTTTATATGATTTTTTCTAATATTTGTTTGGAACAAGAATGGGGGCCACCAACTTGAATTAAACAATGATTTTTTTAAGAGCCACCCTAACGTACACATATGTACGAGGGCGAGTCAATAAGTCCCTGAAAATTGAAAGGAACGCTCTTTTCGAAAAAATAACTTTTTATTTTTCGACGTAATCTTCTGTAAGCTCAATACACTTCATCCAAAGTTTTTCAAATTTTTGTATTACCCCCAAAAAATAGGTTTTTACGAAAGCTTTAAAATATGAACTTGTGTTTTTTAGTAACCTCAGCATTCAAGCTAATTTTTTTTCACCGAGCCATTTCTTCATATTGGGAAATAAGAAATATTTGCAGCGGGCCAAATCCGGAGAATAAGCTGGATGGGGGATTAACTCGTATCTTAATTCATGCAATTTTGCCATTGCGACTGTGAACTTGTTCGCAAGAGCGTTGTCTTATGAAAATGAAAATTTCCTCGCCAAATGCGGTCTTGTTCCCTTTAAATAAATCAAAGTCGATTCGCTCCAACAGACCAGCAAAATAAGCGCCGGTAATCGTCTTACCTTTCTCAAGGTAATCCATATAGACACCTCCCACATCCCAAAAAACAGTCACCATTTCCTTTTTTGCCGATAAACCCACTTTGGCTTTCTTTGGTTTGGATTCACCTGGAAAAGTCCATTGTTCAGACTGTTCTTTGGTGTGTGGTGATGAATTCACAGTCACAAATCGGCGCAAAAACTAGCTTCGATTACGATTGGAGATGGCCAACACTCCTTTGAAATGTCTTAACAGTTTTGTTTGTTATGGATCGAAAGCAAACACGGCAGCCATTTTGCGGAAAGCTTTTTCATGTCCAAATATTTGAGCAAAATTGTTATAGAGCTGTGGGACACCCGTAGCCTCCTCTAGTTCCCTTACCTTTATTCGCCGATGGTCCAATATTAGACCGTGGATTTTTTCGACTATTTCCTAAATATGTTAAAACATTTTTGAAAAACTGCGAAAAAATTATTACGTACATATTTACAACATTCTGCAGAATGGACACCACTAGAAGAGTTTCAATAAACGGCGTTCGTCCTCTGTGTCCTTTCATATTATCACCGCTATTGTATCCTTGTTAACAATAATCTTCCAAAAGATTGTTTTACTTTTGCTGAGTTTCCCATATCAAATCTGCGATTGTCGCACCAGACCAAAACAGAAACGATTTTTCTTGAGATGTGAGTATCATCTCCTCCTGAAATAAGGGAGCGGCTAAAAAAATGTTTGTTTTGAACTCCCTGTATTTGCTGTGAATTGAATATGAATCTTGGTCCAGGGATTCTCAAAACATAAAGAAGAATTGGTTCAGTTGGGTTCAGTTATGTAGAAATCGAACAGGGCTTGCTCCAATTTGTTTAAGCTAATGAATTTAAAAATTGCCTTGAACAAATAAAATTTACTCAATTGCTTTGGGGAAATAATTATGTTCATTGCAAGTAATCTCTTATTGGTAACTTGCTCGAATAACCCACCGCTTAAATCTTAAAATAATCTGATAAGAATAATCTTGGCCGAACAGGATGCAGTCTATGTACCTGCTTTTTTCCTATTGAGCCTGACACAAATTGAGTTAAAAAAAGAATTGCGTTCATGCTGTTAGCACTACATAGAAGCTGGAAAACTTCTTGTTTAGGTAGGTGTAGAATTATTTTTAAACAGTAATCAAAATTTATTTTACGCCCCAGGTACATATAGCTGTTGTCAAATATCTTGAAAGATCAAGATCAATTAAAACAAACTAATTCCTTAACAATTTCTACACCGTGTGCACATAAGGCTATCTAATGGCACTGTTCCCGGTGCAGCTAAAGATAATGACAAAATGTAACGACCGTCCAATGCGATCGCCATTTGTGACAACGGTATTCCTCCTTCTAACTCTTACAACAATATTTTTGTATGTATGTGAGCTTCAGTTTTGAATCATTATTATCTTTATGTTCTATTCATTAAGAAATACAGTTAATGGGAATATATTTCAGTTGAAAATGAAAAGAAAATCTCAACAAAAGCAATAGTTTTGAGAATAGTATATTAAACTTACCTTATCTTATGACTATTTTCTTTCTCACTACAGATTTCCTTGATGTTTGGATATTTATCAATATCATCATCGCTACCAGCAAATGAAATATCAACTAATCTTGCAGATAGTAGTATCCAGTCAAAAAGAGATTTAAGCCTTAGTTATGCGGCAACAGACATTGGTTCCAAGGACGGTTCACGTGCAAAAACAATCACAGTTATAAAAAACGTTGCTGGTAAAAAAGACGAGCCCATTAAAATTGATCCTAAGTTGCATAAAAGTGAAAATTGGGGATCTGAATTCCGTGATAACTTCGATTCATATGGAGTTATTCCTGATGTGCCTGACATTGATGACCTATTTGACTTTGTTAACAAAAAAAAGGAAGATAAAAAGTCTAAAGAAAAAGATAATCCTAAAGGAAAGGAACCCGAGAAAAAGGATATAAAACCAAATAAAGAGAAGGAAGAACCCAAAGAAAAGGGAAAAGAAGAAACTACCCCCGCACCTGCTCCCGTAGAAGAGGTCACTGAGGAAACCAAAGAGGAAAAAGTCGAGAAAATTGCTGGAGATGCAGAATTAATTCAACCTCCAGGCAAACAGGGAAAAGTAAAATCCCAATCTCTAGATTTGGGTAAATATAGCGTTCAAGAGTCCACGAATGATGAAAACTATCCGAATTTGCAAAATTCAGGTCGGCAACACTTCTCGCATTTGGGAAAGAAGAACGAAAAGTATATTCAGCATGCTGCAGTTGCTTACAACTATCCCGAACCAAGTCTTAAAGCATACCCTTCATCCAATAGTTATCCTTTGCAGGCACAAACCGGCCGGGGAAGTATTACTGTGACAACACCATCTGGAAAATCTTATGACGTTCCATTCGAAAATGCAACATCCAATCCGCAATATCTCGCGCCCAACTTCAGACGAAATCAAAACTCACTGCCCAATCAACAATTTCCTACAAGTTCTCAGCGTCCATATGTTGCACCCAACTTGCGAAAACCGTATGAGGTGCAGTTGAATAACACCAGTGGTCCAGCTGCCAGAGATTGTGCTCCCAGTGTAATAAGTAATAGGCAGCCTATTTTCAATATCTATAGAAACGTTGCAGCAAACGTAAGGCCAGGTGCTTTTGGTGGGTACAGACCACGATCAAGAGGTCTGCGATACTAATCGTCGAATCATTTAATATCCATTTACCTACGTGTTTAGCATTTATTTTGTACATATGCACATAGTTAGTACTTAAACTTATTTTTATAAAAAACTAAAATAAATAAACTGTTGTGTTTCTTATAGAAATTATTTGGTTTGTTTTTCTCGTTTTTTCAGGCGCTAATATCAGATTGATCTTGAACTGAAAAATAGCGGTGAGGCTCTGTGGTGTATGATAATATTATTTTTTTTTTTTTTTTTTGTTATAAAATTTTTGAAATATGTCTAGTATGTTTAGTAGAAACAGGATAAATACAAAATTTACTTACGTTCACGTTTTTACATTAATTGATTTTATCTAATCTAATGTAATCTACTTATGTACGTTCTCACCACCACTGTACATCGATCTACAGCCCAAATGGGTGAGCCGATTTTTTTCAAATTTAGAACATACATATTTTTTTTAAGAACATTTATATACATACATTCATGTTCATACATTTTCTAAATTTGAAAAAAATCGGTCAACCCGCCCAAACTCTAGCTCGATGTGCAGTGGATGTAAATGAAAACTTTAGTTAATTTTGGAGTCATCATGTTTCTACCAAACATTACAGATATTTTTTGGTGGCTTTTTGTATTGTCTAGAATCGTAATTATTTAAAACTGTTTTTGTTTTTTATAATCCTTTTTTAAATTTATTTTAGGTAAATTCAAAATAAAAAACATTAAGGGTATTCGTGCAACAGCGTAAACTCGTCGTAATCGTTGTAAAGTTTTAAACTTCGTAAATCTGTCGAATTCTCCATACAAATTGTGACAGAATTATGAAGTTTTAAACTTTACAACGATTACGACGAGTTAACGCTGTTGCATGAATTGAATACCCATATTGTTTTAATATAAGTTTTCGATGTTCAAAAAAAAGTCATAACTTAAAAGTGATCGTATTACATCAGCCAACATAAATTGATCAATGTATAATTCCGAGTTCTTACAAATTTTCCTGAAAGAAAATTCTTTCCATAATATCAGAAAAGAAATTTTCCTGAAAGACGTGTAAAAATCAGTAAGTAAAATTCCTTGCTTTTGCTATTATAAAGCTGAAACTGAATTGAAAACGTTTGGCCGTCTATAAGCATTGCGCTGCTGAAAATGTTGATTTGGCACAAGTTTACGGTTCTTTTTTGAAAAGAAGAGAACATCGATTCTAGATTTGAAGAAAGAATCAAGACCAGAACCAAACAAAATGAACAAAATTGATGACTCTAACATTTACTATTAGTGACTAACATAATGTAGATAATATACTTATTTTTGGACATTATTGAATTATACACTCATGTAATATCACTACTTTCATCACAAATATGATAAAATCTTTCAATGTTTAATGTTTCACATGTATACAAGGAAGCACAAACTTTAGAATAAAAACAAAAGGTCTGCAACTTGTTTCTTTGTTTTCGGATCCGAGAGTTCCGGAAAGTACTTCCGTATTACGAAACGAAAACGCTATACAATTATTTGTATGCTCAGGTTATAAAACCGAGCCGTTTAATGCTGACTTCTTGCGGAGAAATCTTTAAGTTTTCTGTTCAGTCAAATTTATGGACAAATATATCAGCAATTTCAGATACGTGCCCTAGCGAAATATAAATAGGATTTTCTTTTATTTTAATAGGATCTATTGTTTATATTAATTAGAATACGGAGTCCTCTGAGATCTCGGAACCTTAGAACCTTGAAGAGACAAATTTTTCAAGTTCTTACATTTCAGACCTGTTTTTATTATCATATTAAATCGGACAAAACAAGATTCTACATATTGAAAAAAGTTTTTAGCAAAGGAGAATGGGCAAATTGGTCCAAATATCCACCACGAACGAGACCTATGTGGTTGGATAGCCCGCTAAGGAGTAATTTTTACTATGCCGCCAAAGAAAAAGCAATTGGAGTAAAAAGTTACAGTCAAAAAATTATAAAAAAAGAGCGTGCACTTATGTACGTGCATTCAAAATTATACTTCTCCACCTCAATGCATCTATATCCCCACACGTCCATATATGTAATGCCTATTATTCATATGACCATGAGTCAAGACATCTGCGCTTCCTTTAACCTTCGAATTCATGCATTCTAGTATCTATTGAGAATACGAAAGTGAGCTATACTGTGAAATTAGAATACATATTTCAATAAAAATTAGTGCTAATACGATATTTGGCTCGGTACTGTTTACATCATCATCATCTTGTCCTGTAACCCCGGCTGGGGCATAGGGCGTCAACAAAACGTCCCCATCCTTCACGGTCTGCTCCAAGGTACTTTAGCTGTGGCCACGTCTTTCTCTGGGATTCTGCTTCCGCTAAGACAGTTGATTTCCATGTTGTTCTTGGTCTTCCAACCCACCGTGCACCCTGAGGATTCCATTCAAAGGACTGCTTTGCAATTTCATCGTTTGGTTTCCTCAGTGTGTGACCAATCCAACGCCATTTACGCTTTCTTATGTCGACGTCCAGCCGCTCTTGACTTGTCCTGCGCCACAATTCCTCATTTGATATTATTTGTGGCCAGCGAATCTTTAGGATGTGGAGAAGACAGCGATTCACAAAAGCCTGTAATTTCTTCGAAATGATATACGTGACTTTCCAGGTTTCACAAGCATATAACAGCACGGATTTGACATTGGATTCGAAGAATCTCAACTTAGTGCGTAAGGAGATTTGACTTGATTTCCAGATTGGGGACAGAGTACCGAAGGCAGCACGAGCTTTATTTATTCTACTTTTAACGTCCAGATCCGTACCACCGTTTGCAGAAACAATACTGCCAAGGTAGTTAAACTGTTCCACTACTTCAACTGGCGTCTCCTGTAGAATAATACGCTGCTGTGTGGAGCGGCCTGTGAGCATTATTTTTGTCTTTTTGCTGTTTATTCTTAGACCACTCGACTCTCCCTTCACTTGCAGTGTTTGGCACATGCCGTTCAGCCCACTGATGTTATTTGCCAGTAGACATATGTCATTGGCATAGTCTAAATGACTGAGCCTTTCGAACGGTGTCCATTGAATGCCATTTCGCTCAGATGTACCAACACTGGCCGTCAATACGTCGTCCATCGCCAGCAGGAAGAGAATTGGCGATAAAACATCCCTTTGTCTCACACCCTGTTGCACTACGAAGGAGTCGGATAGCTGCCCATTGTGCAAAACAAAACACTTTGCATTGTTGTAGGACTCTTTAATAATGGCAACAATTTTTGGTGAAATTACTCTACCAAGCAACGATCTCCATGTACATTCTCGGTTAACTCGATCAAAGGCCTTCTCAAAATCCACAAACATGAGGTAAAGTGGTGATTGAAATTCCATCGACTGCTCGAGGACGATACGCAGGGTGTTGATATGGTCGACACACGATCGACCACTGCGAAAGCCAGCTTGATGCCTCTTGAGTGTAGACTCGATTCTATCCTTTATTCGCTCGAGAATGATGATTGCCATTAGTTTTGGGAAAACGGACAAAACGGTGATACCACTCCAATTGTTGCAATTCCTTAGGTCACCTTTCTTTGGCAACTTAACAATCACACCATCCTTCCAGTCCCTGGGATAGCTCACAAATGCTTTGTATCAACGGATGTAAAATACTAGCCGCTGTTACGGGATCGGCTTTCAGGAATTCAGCTGGTATTCCGCCCAGTCCAGCTGCCTTGTTGTTTTTGAGGAGATTTATTGATGTCTGGATTTCCGATTCTGACGGGGGTTCGATGTCAATACCCCTATAGGACCTGCGCATCTCGTTTAGTTGGGGCACTTCAGCACTCTGCTCAACTGAATCCTCATTTAGCAGGGAAAAAAATTGGTCCTTCCATCTACGAAGCTTATCCTCAATTGATACCAAAAGTGTGCCATCCACATCCATTACAGGATGATTGGTGTTGCTTTTTTTCCCGATAACATCTTTGGCTATTTGGTACAATTCCCGGATATCTCCTCTTCTGGCAGCGATTTCCGCATTATCTGCGAGTAAATCTAACCTCACCCTCTTGTCACGTCTCACACAGCGATAGACCATCATGTTTACTGTTTACATATATTCTATTTTTGGCAGTAATTTTAACTCCCATTATTTTTTCTTTGACGCCATAATAAAAATTTCTCAATATTAATCGGACTATTCAACTATTTACATAGGTCTCGTTCGTGGTGGAAAATTGGACCAATCCCCATACATATTTGCCCATTCTCCCTTCAACCAATCCAGTAAAGTATGAATAAATAACTTGGAAATATAAAATTGAATTCTTACATATTTACGTAACTCTCACTAAAATAACTCTGTTATAAAACAAAAATACATACAAATTATCTATCTATATTAATAAAGCTCTAATCTTGCTTTGTTTGTTTGTTTGTTTGTGAGGGCTAATCTCAGAAACTACATACCTGATTCCAAAACTTTCTTTTGATGGTTGAAAGTTTATAATATGAGGATCGTTTTAGGGTTAAAATTTTGTTGAAACTCCGCAATTTAAATATGAAAAACTTTAAAAATGTATTTTTGAAAATTGAATTTATATGAATCTATTTACATTTTGACGGAAGAAAAGAGAACACTCTCGCAGCGAATCCACTATTGAGAGTTTAATAACCGGCATGACTCTTTCTCTTTCTTAAATGACAGGAAAGTGGACGAAACATTTGTGTATCTTTAAAGCGGCGTACACACTGTTGAATTGTGTACATCGGTGAACTTTTTTCTTTTTTTACATGAAATTGGTAGCTTGAAATTTTATACAAATTTGCACAGATTTTAAGTAGATAAATTTAAATTTTCAAATTTGCTTGAATAATTTCAATACAAAAATTCACGGCGGGGTAAAAAACAAAAACTAATACCAAAACAATAAATGTTACTGTTAATGAATCTGTGCCGGATTTCACTTTATAGAATTGAAAGAAAAAATTTAGTTCAGCGAGATTTCTTTTCACTCTTCATTTTAGATTTAACATGTCTGCATAACTATTCTTTTACAGGGCTGGTCGAAACATCAAGTTGGACGACCGAATTACATAGTGACTCTTTAGCCGTGTTTTTTACAGCATTTTTATCTCCACTTAAAAAAATACTTATTAAAAATACAACAAAAATTTGGTATAATTCTTTATTGTTGTTGTATTTAACATGAAAATTTTGTTTAAGCGAAGATAAAAATACCCTAAAAAACACGGCGTTTGCCTCTGATTCTTTTTGGTTGAATGAATGTAAAAATTAAGGTGATTTATTTGTATAAGGAAAATAATTTTTATGTTTCGTTTGTATTCTACATGTATTGAAAATGCAAAAAAAAAAATTTTAAACAACTCTTCAACCCATGTTTTTTTCACGAGCGAAAATTTGCCGTTATTTCTTCCGTTAAGAGCAAGGTGTACATTTTGACCCGTGGTTCAGTAATTTTAACTCAACGATTTTGACGGATTAACTGACGTTCAACTATTGTACAACTCGACTTTATCACATACATATCCACCGAAATCGGAGTTAAAATAGCTGAACCACGGATCAAAATTTGAACCAAGATTGTACAACTGGCTCTAATGGCCAGTTTGTTACAGTTACTTCTAATTTTAATATGAATTTAAAAGTCTTTGATTTAATAGCGGTAATAAAGTAAAATCAGCTGATTAGCGCTTTCGATAATAAACAAATAAAACTATGGATTCATGTAGCAAAGTATTGTTAGATAACTATATCGATGATTTACCAGTTGTAATAATCATTGCTTAAAGATGATAAGCTGTGAACAAACTGACTTTTACTTTCCATTAATGACATGGGTTTTAATATTCGCCAATATTTTCGTCATAAAATAAATGGGAGAGCTGATTGTCATTAAGTATTGTCATTAAGACGACGTATAAACGCAGTGACACGATTTTGCTAATAATAGCTGCGTTTTTTTGTATGTCCATATGGAGTTTGGTGAAAAAAACGACATCGGGACATTTCAACAATTGCCTTGGTCTGCCATTTTGTTCTGAACTATCTTACCAACAAACATTTGACATTTCTATACAAATTATCGATAACACAACGACAATGGTAGTCTGGCAACACCGTTTTTATCGAGACAAAAGTAAACTCCAGTTAATTATCTGGACTTAGCTAACTCTATATGAACTTAGTTGTTGTTGTATTTAACATGTAAATTGTTTTGCTTTGTTGTCGTTTTTTTCACACAATTTTATTTGGACATGCAAAAAAACAGCTAATATGCCTGTTTGGTAACGTGAAATATTCACCAAGTTTCCCAAACTTGGGTTTTTCTTCTTTCTCTCCTTTTCTTCTTTCACTTAGTGACAATTCATTTATTCAACATTAGGTGTGTTTTTTTACTTCCCTGAATGGGCTTGGACGAACAAAAAGGCATCGGCGCTTAGCTATGCCAACACAGAAACAAAAATGGAGTTTCCATACACACTATCGATAACAAGTATGAAATTCGTGCCGGTAACACAGTTTTTATCTGGACTTATGTTAAGTCCTGAAAATACTCTGGGAATAGCTAAGCCCAAAGGGGCTTGGTTTGTTGTTGCATTTAACATGTAAATCGACAAGCCCGACGTCGTTATTTTTGTCCAAGCCCATTCGGGCAAGAAAAAGAACACACCTATTGTAGATGAAAGATGTAGGCCTACACAATTCAACATAATGTGGACGCTGCTTTAGGATACACAAATGTTTCGTCCAGTTTTTTATCAACCTATTTAAGAAAGAGAAAGAGTCATGCCGACTCTTTGAATAAAGGAAGCGTTGTATAGTGTACGTGAGTGAGGCAGCAAGATCTCAAAAAATAAAAACAAAAATCGAGGTTCATCTGTCATTTTAAAGGGAAGTGCATTGAGATTTCAAATCAATAAACAAAAACAAGTGAAAAAGTTTATTAAAATAAATAAAAAAATGAAACAAAATAAGTATAGTGAATACTTGTAGCTACTAAGCCAAATATAAAGCAATTTGTGGTGGTACGTTAAATCCCGTAAAAACGCCTATTATAAGGAGTGTACAAACATTTAATTTCACAAGTGAGTTGTGTCTGATAATTCCACATAAAGTAATGTGAAGTGATGTTTTAAGGTAAATAAATTATCGTAGAATACTTTTAATGTGGTATTTCATGGCATTTGGCTTTAAAAAAAAAAGAAAATTAGCTGGAAATAAAAATGTACTTTAATCCAGGGATTAAGTTGAAATTGAACTGTCAAATGAAAAATTGGACTCCAGGGCGGGTTCGCTTCTGTTGGTGATTGCAAGGCGCTCAAATCCGTTAAGCGCCCGTAGTTCTTTCTGCTGTTGCTCCTATCTATCATGTCGGTTTTGTATCTTTGTCAAGAAGTATTTATATCAGTTTAAAAGTATTCTACGATAGTGTATTTACCTAAAAAATATCACTACCCATATCTTAAATATGAAAAAAAACTTACATGTGAAATGAAAAATATCGCTCCGTATTATACCTAGGCATTTTTACAGGATTTAATGCATCATCGCATGTCGTTTTATATTTTTGTTCGTAAATAAAGTATTGCAAAGTTTTCACTATACATATCTAACTTTTTTAATCATTTTAATAAGCTTTTTTCACTACTCTATTCAGAGCTCTATTCTGAACTAAAAAAGAAAATCGCCTTATATGCCAACTATTAAACTCACAATAGTGGACTCGATACTAATCTTAGAGTTTTCTTTTTTCGGATAGATACCCTCATCTAAATTCATTTTTTTTTTTATTAAAATATCAGTTTTCTTTCACCCCTTTACTTGCAACAATGTTGATAAAATTTTACTACTAAAGCCATCCTTAAATAATAACTAAATAGCTATAACTCCAGCCTATATACTTGGTGGTAACACACACAAGTTGCTATTTTTCATACAAAATTACTGAAATAATAACCTGTCTAACACCAAATGGGTTTGAAAATTCAGTTTTGTAGTTTCTTACAGCTGGCCATACACGACAGAGCCAAAGAGACAAGTGGCCCCGCATTTGGATTTTTAGCCAATCTTGAGATCAGCGCTCAGTTACAAACAAACAATAATTATTACATTCAATATAAACCAAACTAAGATTTGTGCCCGAGCGGAGCTGGGCGGGTCGGCTAGTAATATAGCAACTTTGAATATGTTCACGTAACCTTAAAATATGGTTCCCTTACTTGCAATGTTAAACTTATATTAAAAGACTGGTTTTAATAGTTTTAAAATACTTTAAATTGTTAAAAGTCAGGTAAATCTACGGAACATAAAGGGCTAACCCCAAACTTTGTAACAAAAGAAAATCCTTTGCAGTTAGGTTCAATGACACGTGCCACAGAACATCGACGTCGCAATAAATAGCACCGAAAAAAGAAAAAAAAAATTTAAGAGTGGGTCTTATTTCCCTCCGTTTGAGCGGATGGGCCAATTTTAAAAAAAAAATTGAGTTAAATTAGAAAAAAAAACAATAACATATACATAGGTACTATAGGGCATGTTTTGGATTCTTTTTTTTATACTTTTTCTATAATTACTTGAATATTTTTTAAAGTTCTTAAGTCCCACACAACTTGAACATAAGAGCAAGTACGTGCGATCCAGTCGTGCATTTTATTTTTAAGGTGGAAAGAAATCTATACTTTAATTTTATTCTTGAATTAAGTTATTTAAGTGAGTGGTTTTTAAAAAATCAGTCTTCAAACTCAAAAACACATTGTTTAAACTGATTTTTTTCAAAATTTTTTGTTATTAGGTGCTATTTTTGTCTTTAATATTCAATGCATTTGTCAATTCTCAGTCAAAACAAAAAACCAAATGGTTCTAGAAATTTTATTTTTCAAGATATAACAAAAAAATAAACTAACTTACTCATAAAAAAAATAACTTAAATAAGAAAAAAAACCTATTAAAAAGCAATGGCAACACGTACAACATCATGCTATAACTATTTGTAAAACTAGAAATCTATTCTGTATTGTTCTCCTTTAAGTAAGTCGGTTAAGGGAATAGTTTTTTTTTAATTAATCTGCAAACTCAAATTTTGAAAACAATTAAAAATAAATTGTTAAAACAGATTTTTTTTTTCAAAATTTTAGTTATTAAGTTCTACTTTTACCTTTAATATTCAATGGTTTTGTCAATTTTAAGTCAAACACCAAAAACCAGATGAGAACTAAACCAACACTGCGCGAATAACTTGTGAATTTGTATGCACATTATTTTGTTTACTTTTTGGCTAAAAACTACTGTCAATTGGCACACATACAATCACAAACAAAAAATTCGACTTTTTAAAAATTCCTTCCAAACACAAAAATATTCGGTCTGAAATGGTTGAAAGAAATTCGCCATAACTTTTCGTATTGCATTTATGTATAAACTTTTTTTTACCCTTTAGCGGAAAGAAAACTAATTAAATGTGTTTTTTAAATAAATTCCACTTTTTTGAAAAGGATTCAAACAAAATTTTAAAACACCATTCTTGTGTATGTTAACAAAAACTAAAGAAACAAGTTTTTTTAAATAACTACAATATTTCAGTATAGAGTATAAATTAAAATGTAGGTAGGTATTGTAAGAAAATCAAAAATTGTGGCTTGAAGATTCATTTTGATAAAAACTGATATCAAAGTTCGAATAAGCGTGAAAAATCATTATACATAAATGTATCACAAGTCAGCTTTATAACGGAATAAAATTTGTCATCTGCGAGACTTAAGTATCAGTGTTTTGAGTCTATTTGCACAAAATTTTCTTTTGTTACAATTTGTTTGGGGTCAAACCATAGATTTACCAGACTATAACCTCACTTGGGTCGGCACAAGTTTGTTTTCTTCTTATTATTTATGACTAATTTTAGCCATGGGTTCATAAAAAGCTTACACTGGAATTTTAATAAAAAATGAATTTACCAAACGAATTAAGGTTGTTCTTGTTCGCAATTGATTTAAGTATGTCTTTAAATTCCTTTGTTTGAGAGCTTACCTGCAGTGTTGTTTGATATAAAATCACCTGAGTATTTGAATATATAATGCGACCAATCATTATTCATCGTATATTTAACCTATATCCACGCACTTTTTTACGAGAAGCCAGTTTGAATCTAAATGCAAATAAAACCACAGTATATATACATTGATAACATTCAAAAGAGGTCAAAGAAATTCACAAACAAAACTACATATTACCTCTTAATATCTCTTTCCTATTAGTTAATGTATATGTGAATATCAATCATTGAACTATTATTTCCGGTTTTATTTTATCATGGATGCTTGTTCACACTTTAAGAGATTTATATCTTGAAAAAACAAATCTGTTTCTCCTTTAACTTATTTAATTTTCTATTTATGGCGCTTTTGATTAGTAATACGGAAGAACAATTGGATTCGATTGAATGCTTTTGGATTTGATTTTTAAATTGAATCCCGAAGCATTTTCTCTTCTTTATTTCAGAAAAGGAACTGCAATTCGATGATCAATCGAAAAAGCCATTAGAAAAGTTAGTGACCATGAACCCATTTCTATGTTTTCACCGTAAGAGTTGTATCAAAGACCCAATTAAGACTCCATCTTACTTTTTTCCGAAGATATCAGTTGTAAGCAGGAATACAATGATATCACAAAATTTATCTTCACAGTTCATGATTAGACTATGTGCTCCTCCGCATTGACCCCAAAAGAGCTCTATTTTGAATCGACCTTTGTGTGTTGCCTGGACTTTGCTCATTTCACCGCATTTCTTTTCACCTTTAACTTTTAATTGAATTGTATTCAGCTTAAGCAGCTCCACTTAAACAGAATTTTCTTGCTTAATCTTCACTATTATATGTTTGTTATTAGATGAGTTCGAATTGGAACCTAGTCTTTCAATTTCCTTCACTATATTACGGAGCTGATTGTTGTTTTCTTTTGTCCATGACACTTCAGCTCTCCATTGAACAGCTTAATGAAATAGTCTTATATCCCAGCATTCCAAATCAAAAATGGGTCCATTTGGTATCGATTCTTTGTTAGATTAAAACTAAACGTTTGAAATTTGTATTGGAGGTTTCAAGAATTCAGAACTACTAGTGGGCCCCGTTTTCCAAAAACAACAAAGCAGATGGAATAGCAGCCGAATTCCTGAAGGCTGGCGCCTTTAGAACGGCTAGTATTCTAAGCCCGTTGAAACAAGCTGTGTGGGAAAACGAAATCTTCTATCCCAGCGACTGGAAGGATGGTGTGATTGTTATGTTGCCAAAGAATTGCAACAATTGCCGAGGTATTACAGTTTTGTCAGATATATTAAGAATTCTTTTACTGCACTACACGAATTTGGATTGTTTTACCCAGATATTTTTTATTTTGATACTCAAAAATTCAAAACTAATCTGCCTCGATATGCTCTTCTTAACCATGTCCTGTTTTCCTAATCCTGACACAGTTTTATACATGTTAAGAGAAGTCAAAATTACGAGTGCGTGATACTATTAAAAATTAAACAATCTTAATCTGAAGTTACAAAAAAAGCAGCCAGTAATTAATTGATTGAATATTATGGACAGCTTTATACAATGGTCAAAGCATTTTTGTTTGCCGAAAAAAAACAAGAAAATTTTTCCGAAGATTTTTGATAGGCTTTCTCGACAACTGTTATACATTTTTTTTTTTATTTTACTATCGAAAAAAAATTATTTCAATATCTTAAAAACCCTTAAAAAACCCGAAGAACGGTATTTTTGCATTTAAATAAGTTTCTCAAAAACCATTCATTATAGAGCTAACTGAGATCGGAATTGAACTTTTAGCGTTAAGCAAAAAATATAGGTAGGTACATTAGGGGTGTCGGAATTTTTTTTTATTTTTTGTATTCAAAATGGGTATTGTGGATCTTGTTAAGGGATTAGAAAGAAATAATTTTTGTTCTGGGACATTTTCCAAAATGGAATTTTGAGACCCCGCGGTCGTTTTTAGGTTAAAAAACCTCAATTCGAATAAGCGGCCCTAAAAACCAATATTATATGAGGTCACAGTAACTTACAATGATTTTATTTTGCTTTTGTAACCTTTCGATAAAAAGATAGCGTTAAAATCTCCTTGTCAAAATATCATGACATAACTTTTTACATTAAATCTCTCCGAAGAATAGATCGATTTTCTAGACGTTTTGGATTATTTCTTCTAAATGGAATGCTCGAATTGGTTGAAACTTGCTTTCTTAACACTATACAGCATTTTTAAATTGTTGTTCGGTCAATACAAATGAGAAAAGGAAGCCAAAATAAAACATTATAAGTAATTTTGACAACATATCGACGAAAATTTAATTGGTTTTCCTGACCATTTTTCGAAATGTGCTGTTTTTTACCTAAAAACGGCCGCGGGGTCTCAAAATTCGATTTTGGAAAATGTCCCAGAATAAAAATGTCATCTTTCTAAATCCTTTACAAGATCCACCATACCCATTTTGAATATAAAAAATAAAAACAAATTCCGACACCCCTAAGGTACATACATATTTCTTTTTCAATTTTGAATTTGTCAGTAGTTCATGATCACAACAGGAAAACTTCGGTCTAAGGGTGTTTCAGTTGCTGGCAAAATTGTTCTACCTACGATTGTTATATTTTTAAAACACGGGTAGGTCCACTGAAACCAACAATTTAATACATGAAGGTACGTTTACTGTCCGGATATTTGGATCTTAAGTACCTACGAATTTTTACTTCACGGAGTCTTATACACAACCTTTTATGGCTACATTTTTGTATGTATTGATAAATGCGCTTACGTAGGTATTCAAACTATACCAATTAATTCAGATCTTATAAGAATACGAGTAGCTATCCGCATAACGACTCTAATTCATATCTTTGGTGTTTGGGAGAAACATTATAAGTCCATTTTTAAATTTTCGTCTTAACGTCCTCATCCAGCTAGAAGCAAAACGAGTTTACTGATTTTCTTCAAATTTGGAAGTTCTTTGTCAAACTATGCTTCAAATTTTAAGGAAATCGGTGCTCCAGTTTTAGGCTCTAGCTCTATCTAAAGTGAGCGTAAAGACGCAAATTTTAAAATGGAGTTATCACGTTTCTCTTAAACACCACATATTATTTGTACATACTACATAGTTACATAGGTAGGTATTTACCTTTGTTTAAAAAATCCAAATGAAAACTTAGCAAAAATTAGTTTCTTTTGAAAGTAAACTCGTAGCTTCTTTTTGCAAGAAATAGCCAGTTGCGTTGCTTTCCCTAAATAGTTCCTCCCACTGTCATATTTGTTCAGAAGTTTTAACAAATCATCATGTTCTTTTAATACCTTCCTAAGATATTTTGTTGCCCTTTGTCCTTTGCTACTCTTGTTGAACGTGAGTTTTATGGTATGTGCATAATAATTCATCTGCAAATACACATGAACACAAAACAAGCACAGATTGTTGAACCGAGCCTCTTGGTGATAAAAAAGGTTTCGAAACTCCTTAGTATATCCAATGACAAAAGAACATTTAATCTTAACTTTTATCGGAAACCTTTGTCTCATAGTGTTGATTTGACAAAAATAATACATTATGAGCAACACAAAATGCCTCATAACCAGGGACAGTAATTTTTATTCATTTATGCATAATAAAAGGAAAAATCGACCGATGGAAATGTGTATCTACTAATGTTTGGTTTTATCTAAAAGTATGAATTCTTTTCCACCCTTGAGACAGCCAAACAAAACAGAATAAATTATTATTTTAATTTCGACGTTGTACTTGCCTTGATTTGATTTCTTAGAGAAAACAAGAGGCTAGATATTTTCCCAATAAATACAAAATATCTGCATCAATTATAGATTATTAGGAAACCTTTTTTATATTTCCACAATTCCTTCCAATTTTCCAACCAATTTCACATCATCAACCGGAAGATACCACTTTAGTTTTTTTTAATTTTCAATTCTCACTCATGAATAAATTACGATTATCAGCAAATAATTTTCATTTATTTTTTTCTTTAATAAATAAAAAAAAAATGATGAAAAGTTACAAAAAAAACACAATTACAATTTTCTTTTTACGATGTCGTGTAGTAGTGTAGTACCCTGCGTTCTCTTAACTTACCAAAGGAGAATCAATGAACAATGTTTTGAAAAGCAGTTTTGATGAAGGTAAGATTTATTCACTAATCAAAAAAGTTTTATTATTGTATTTGCAATAATGGGGTAGGAGAAAATTTCAATTTGATTTAATTTCTTTCACGGATTCATAAAAACACTTTTCCATCGAATAAAATTTTCTGCAATAAATTTTTGGCTGCTGAAAAGAAAATGGCGACTTGATGGAATGGCTGTGTTCCAACCAGGCAACCACATACCCCTAAACTGTTTGTCATACGATATGGGAAAAGTGATGCCAAAATCCTACACCCTGCTTATACTACGTTTTCATTCTACTACGTTTTCATTAGGCCAAATGAGGTAATTTCGTTGAAAATTTCCAAATTCGATACGAAATCATCTCATTTCCCATACAAATTCACACTTCGAAATGAGATAATTTCAACCAAATTTGCACGAAATTCGGTTGGAAATTAATACTGCGTTTTCATCAGGCCAAATGAGATAATTTCGTTGAAAATTTCCAAATGCAATAGAAAATCATCTCATTTCCCATACACCTATCTTATACTATGTTCCCACCAAAACGAAATCTGAGATTTCAGCTGAAAAATTAGGAGATCTTGAGTTGGTGGAGTGGGATTTCATTAAGATTTCGTTAAAATCAAGGGTTTTCATTGAGATTTCGTTGAAATTTTCATTTAATCTTGTTCCATCACCTTGAAATATCAAAAGTTTTCAACCGAAATCTCGGATTTCATTTTGGTGGGAACATAGTATAATACTACGTTTTCATTTGAGCTGAAATGAGGTAATTTCACAAATCACAGAGTGTTTTCATTTGTAATTTGGTAATTTTGTTTGACAGCTCATTTCATTTTTGAATTTCAACTGGCTGTTAATCGCTTTTTGTTGTTGTTTTCTTTTGTCTCCTTCCATTGCGCTTTGACATTTTCATACAAAACCAATTCAGAGCTCATCAAACTGTGGCTAATTGGGTGTGTTCGTTATACTGTGTTTTCATTAGAGCAAATGAGGTAATTTCGTTGAAAATTTCCAAATTAGATCCGAAATTACCTCATTTCCCATACAAAATCACATTTCGAAATGAGATAATTTCAAGCAAATTTGCACGAAATTAGGTTGGAAATTAGATAAAAATAAATCAAACACATCTTAATTTGATGTTATTGTGAATCAGTCACACAATTTCTGACTCAAACGTCAAATTTTATAATACAAAACAACATCAAACAAGTCAAGCATAAAGAAAGTCTGGTTTAGAATAATTAATTTTACGGACAAAACAAAATTAAAATCAGGTAAATCCTTTTAACCATTGACCTATTATATTTATATATGTATTATTGACAAATAAGTTAATGCTCTTAACAGTAAATTGATGTCTATAATTTTGTATCGGTGTTTAAAATAGGAATACCGAAGTGACGATGCCGAACATCGACAGGATGGTTTCAAAAGGACCTTTAAAAGACCAATAGATTGAAAAGGGACTAAGGGCCAGTTTGTTCACAGTGGGTTAAATCAGCAATTAGATTATCACTGATTCTGTTAAACCCATAGTTATGAATCTGTGATAATCAGAGAGTGTTTGTTCACTCAATTTTCAGTTTGATTAATAAATCATAGTTTTTCCAATAATCTTTCCATTTTCCAGTCTATCTGTCAATCAATTGTCAGACATATTCTGTCATTAACTTATTTCAGTGTGAGTGAGCTTTCGAAAAAAACATTTTTTGTGCAAAAAAAACACGGAAAATCAGTGCTTGAAATATAATGTTGTGTTCAATTTAAGATTATTTCCTGTTAAATTACTATACAGAATAGCTACACACGTGAAATTTGTATTTATTTTAATGCGGCTAATTGATTTTTTTTTCCAAATATATAGTTGAAGTGTGTAGGTAGTGCTGGCATTTTGTGAAACCTAGTGATGGGATTTTTTCCCAGTTGTAGTTTTTCTATGCATATTTTATATTAGGCCTTGCAAAAAAGCACTTTATTTTTCGATAGTAAATAAAATAACTACAATTTGTAGTAAAATCTGTACAAATTGTTTATTTTTTTCTTGCAAGATGGACGATGCTTGGTTTCTCTTCATTCATGTTCTTTGTTCGAAGGAGTTTAATAGATTTTGTTTCTCTTTTTTATACCTACGCTTAGGAAAACCAATGATGAACAAACGAAATTCCAGAAAATCTTTGATTAAATCATGCTAATCAGACAGAATCGGCGAATTAGTGATTTCTCCAATTAAGTGCTCAAATCATGGATTCTCTGTTTAAAATTTTGCTGAACAAACGCATTCAGAGATAACCAACTGGAATAATCATTGATTTAAGTTGACAAGGTGTGAACAAACTGGCCCTAAATATAACGTAAATAAATTCAAGCTTGACTGAAGAGACATCGATGCTGAAGTAGAGATCAAACATCCAGTAGTAGCTGCACCATCGCCACACACGACAATTACGTACAAGCAGTTCTGGCACCATTTTATATTCGAAAGAAATGTATGTAAGTCGATTACCAGTGTTGCGCATTAACCAAGGGATCTTTTAAGACATGTAAACTCCAGTCTTGATTATAAATCGGTCCTTCATCCTCTTAGTTGCTTCACTGTTGAGGAGAGAGGTGAAAGATTGCCTGTTGGTTGGCTTTAAATTTAAGGTGTTTCAAAAACACGTTCAAATATATCAATAGTGTCAGAGCTTTACAGGAAGCAGAGGATTCCAGTTTTATTATTTTAAGGATGGAAAAGAAACTAATATTTTTATTTATTATATTATATACATTATAAAATAAAATAATTTACAAAAATATAACCATCCATCAATGTTTCTTTTTATTGAAATTAATGGGCGAATATTTTAAGCAATTCGGATAGGTTTGTGTTGTTTAGTTATCCCATGTGAAACAGAGCTGGTGGCAGCTAATGCAAAAACTACAGGTATTTTTAAATTCTCGGGTAGCCAGATAAGCCAAATGTGCATAGGTATTTTGATTGCGTGGTGGCGACAAAGTTCAGTCTTGGAATTGATTCAAGGCAAAAGACTCCAGCAATAATGCCAACCACAACTCCGAAGTAAACAATGTGCTTAAACAAAATAAAATGCAGATAGAAAAAGCATCCATCGTCTGAAGAATAAAAATGGGAATTCGTTGAGAATATTTTGATAATTGAAATTAAAAATTTCAAAATGTTTATTTTGTTAAAAAATATAAAAGAAAGAACATCAAACGGTGTCGTTGAAACAATTCTTGGATTCTCCGATGCGTCTGATATCGCCGCAAACTGCGTACACCTGGTTGGATCCATACTGCTGGCCTCTGGGGCCATTTTCAACAATTTTCAATTTCACGGAAGGGTGGATTCTGTTACTAGTAGATCATTTTCATAGTTAGTACAAATCAACAGGTTCTCGGCTCTTAAATGGCGAATGCCTTGGATAAAACACCCATCCTGTCGGTTCTTGGGTCAATATTAACGATGTTTTATTGAACGGAAGCATAATATTTTCCGTGGATGATTCTGTAACTGGGTAGACTATTTTCGTAAGCAAAAATCAACAGATTTTTGGGCATCGTTTTCCATTTTAATTATACTATTTTCTTGCAAACTTTTAATCAGTCAAAGTGACATTCCACGATGAAGTAAAAAAACACAGGGCTGTCAAACGAAATGAGGTAATTAGATGAAAACACTTTTTTCGTAATTTGCGAAATTACCTCATTTTGGCTCTAATGAAAACGTAATATTAGGTTTTGACTTAATTTCCAACCTAATTTCGTGCAAATTTGGTTGAAATTATCTCATTTCGAAATTCACATTCAAACTGTGGCTAATTGGGTGTGTTCGTTAGGTTTTGACTTAATTTCCAACCTAATTTCGTGCAAATTTGGTTGAAATTATCTCATTTCGAAATTCACATTTTGAAATTCACATTTCGAAATGAGATAATTTCAACCAAATTTGCACGAAATTAGGTTGGAAATTAAGTCAAAACCTAACGAACACACCCAATTAGCCACAGTTTGAAGAGCTCTGAATTGGTTTTGTATGAAAATGGCAAAGCGCAATGGAAGGAGACAAAAGAAAACAGCGATTAACAGCCAGTGAAATTCAAAAATGAAATGAGCTGTCAAACGAAATTACCAAATTACAAATGAAAACACCTTTTCTGTGATTTAAGAAATTACCTCATTTCAGCTCTAATGAAAACGTAGTATTATCTGTGCCGAGATTCAGCTATTTCAGCGAGTGAGATGAGATGACTCACCTTACTCGCCGACTCATCTCACTTCACTCGCAAAAGTGATTCAGCTATTCAAGTGAAATGAGTAAGTTCGAACTGAGCTTCGAACATGAGACAAAGATTAAATATAAAAGAGCTAAATTCTACCTCCTTGTCACACTCGCTACGGAAATGAAATGAAATAACAAATACAACAATATGTAAACATTGGAATCTTTAATAATGGAGTATCTTTTATTTCAATAATTTTTTTGTCGTAGTTACAGTTTAATGTGAGTTTTCACCCTTGAGAAAAAAAAAAGTTTAATAGGGTCGAAAGTGAATAGAATATTATTTTATTTAATATACATATCTGTGGTGTTTGGTAGAAACATGATAACTCCATTTTAAAATTTGCGTCCTTTCGGCCACTTTACATTGAGCTACAGCATAAACGGATGAACCGATTTTCTTCAAATTTGAAACATAATTTTTCAAAGGTTATGTCCATAACTATTTCAAATTTGAAGAAAATCGGTAAACCGGTTTTAGGCTCTAGCTCAATGTAAAGTGGGCGTAAAGACGCACATTTTAAAATGGAGTTATCATGTTTCTACCAAACACCACAGATATTTTATGTGCATATGATAATAAAATACGATTTAAGAATCAGTAAAGGGTAGTTGTTTTTTTTTCGATTCCTATCCATGAATAGGAATTCTTGAGAAAAGCACACTTACCTATCCAAACTGGAAATTTACCAAGACATACACCAAGTCACTGCGGAAATATCTGGCGAGTAATCTGACATTTCATTTCACTCGCTCACTCACTCACTTTTGCTAGCTGAATCGATTTTCAACGAAAAGTGACTCATCTCACTCACTCCCTTCGGTTTCGAATTAGCTGAATCTCGACACTGGACTGAAAGTAGTTGAAGGCCATCGAACTTTATTTGTTTCTAAGCTCGACCCTTCAACAAACGCCCTTCACATTACAAATTTTATCTTTAATAAAATTGGAACATCGACAATTATAAAAGTTGAGAAAATGATACATCGTAATTATTCGAAATATGCATCTTTTAAAATACGTTTCCATTAGACCAAATGAGGTTATTTCGTTGAAATTTTCCAAATAAACGTGATAATTTCAACCAAATTTGCATGAAACTAGCTTCGAAATTAGGCAAAAACAACTCGTACACACCTAATTAAAATGTTTTTGTGAATCAGTCGTAAAATTTCTGATTGAAATGACAAATTTGAAATACAAATCATCAAACAAATCAAGTATGAATGAAATTAAGTTTAGGAGAATAAAATTTATGGAGAACACAAAATATAAATATGGTATGTAAATCTTTTAACTTTATCCTTAAATCTTTAAGCATAGTACGCAGATCGAGCTAAAATTTCGCTCCCATACAAAATTCTCTCCAAAATTTAGCCAAGCTAAAATTTAGCTAAGCATTTTAGCCGAGAGGTACGCAGCTCCAGCTAAAAAATCAAATTTTCATTTCTTACTGTACAGCTCTTATCTGTCAAAATTTAGCGCGTGAAATATTTGTTCGGCATATTAATTTTCGAGCTAAATTGTGACAGGTTCTTTTTTTGTGTGAATTTTACTTTGTGGAAATCAAAATTGAGAACGAGAAATATTCAAGGACAAACGATTTATCAGTGACAAAGGGAAAAATCTATGTTATTTGATTAGATTCACTTGAAATATTGAAGTAAAATTCTATGAAATTATTGAATAAAATTTCTTTTCAGAGAACAGCTGTTTTCTGTGATGTAATCTCCACAAAAATCGTATGTCAAAATTTAGCTTGGATATTAGCTGGTGTTTGGAGAGAAATGTGGGAGCGAAATTTTAGCTCGATCTGCGTACTAGGCTTTATATTGATAATTTTCTATCAATTTCTCCGTCTAGAAAATTTAACATGCTGACTCCACCAGACATGAGCGATGCCCAAACTCCAAACCACAATCCAATCAGCAGTCTGATTTTTATGGATTATGTCACTGCTCAGACATGGATTTTTGAGGCTCCATTTGTTTTTTCAAGACATGTTCATAGTCAAAGCATGGCTATCCATGCCCAGTGGAGCCGGCATGTAAAGGAGTACCAAATCGATGTTGCATGCATGTTGAAGTGGAGATCAAAGCTCCTATGGATCTTTCAAGACACACGAATTCCACTCTTGGTTGCTCCCAATCAAGCAGTTTATATAACTCAAATTGTTTTAAAAGAATGAATGCGATTTAAAATAAAAAAAAACTTTATGAAAATTTAAGAGCCCGTTTTACAATCGTGGTTCAGCCTTATGGTTCAAGATTTAAACTCAGTTCAACTCGAATGAAGTGTTGTACAATCGCAGTGGTATTTATAAACCCATTCCAAGCAATGTCTAACTTTAAACACCTGTCCAACTCCAAAATGTTATTTATAAACATTTAGCACCGATTGGCTAAAAGCCACTGAAATTGGTTGTCCAAATCTTATTTCAAAGAAGACACGTTTAATGAATAAGGTAGGCAAATATTTCTGGTTTTCTAATTTTCTAGTTTTGAAATGAATGGAAAGCCAGTTGAACGTGTCCCAAAGCGTACTAAAAATTCATTAATTCCTTCAAAAATGAATAAATACAGGCATGTCACTGAATAAATGAGGTCACATTTGGGCAATCGTTGAAATGCGTCTGTAAATAACAAGTTGCCTAAACTATTTGGGCACTGACTAGCTGGACAGCTGCCCAAGCTTGTTCTAAGAAAATCTAATAAATACAGCTGCTAAATTCTACCTCCCTGTCACACTCGTTACGCAAAACGAAATGAAACAACAATGTAAGCATTGGAATCTTTAATAATGGAGTTTGGAGTATCTTTTGTTTCAATTTTTTTTTTTTTTTGTCATAATTAAAGTTTAATGTGAGTTTTACCCTTGAGAAATAAAAAGTTTAAAAGTATTGAAAGTGAATAGAATATAAATTTATTTAATATATAGGGTAAGTCGGTCGAATATGCCAGTGTGGGTAATATGCCACCTTTCAATATATTGCAGTTCTAAGTTGATGTTGGCAATGCTGACGTTGCAATTCGCTCAGTTACGTTAAGTTTTCTGGGCAAACGGATGCGCAAGTTATTAGGCAGTTTGGTTTGGAAAATATTCATGAAAGTCAAAGTTTAAATTCAAGTGTGTTTTTATTAAATTGAGTGCGATTAAAACCGGTTTTTTTTGTGTTTTTTAATGCGATATACATACGTAGGTTTCTTCCAATGCCACGTTTGTTTCGTACCAACTGGCATTTTACCCACTTAAGTGGCATATTACCCCCTTTGATTTTAATTTCTTTCAGAAACAAGAATGCTTGAAAGATGTGAGTGGATGCAATGCTCCAATTGTCACAAATGGATGCACGAGGACTATCTCCAAAATGGAATCTGCCCGATATGTCCCATGGATTAAATGCCATATTAAATAATTGCTAGCATTTCACCCCTTCAGAAGTGGCATATTACCCTCACGTGTGGGTAAATTGCCACTTTTTAAGGTTTTTTAAAAACTTCCAGCAGTATTAATAAAAAACTGGTATCAGCTCCCTAACACACGTGTTAACTGGCACACGGATAGACAACTTGTCCGCTTAATAACTTTTCTTATTAAAAAAGATATGATATCTTTCCAGTATTTATCACTTCACCAAATTCACCACTTCATCAAATTATGGTGATTTTCTAATACATGTGTCACATGCATGCACTGCCTTACGAAGTAAACGGTGCTATCATACGCGTGCGTGTATGTGTTAAGAAGTTATCCGTTCATTATACGTGGATCGTGGAATCTGGCTAGTTAAAGTTATCCGTATGTTAACACCCGCCGCAGACTATTACGCATTTGTTAATAAGAATTACTAGTTAACAGATGTATAAACGCTAGCACGTTGTTATCCGCCGTTTATTAATATGGGGGTTCATTTGCTATGAATTAAAAGTATTAAAGTTATGTTTTTATTCTTTCATTTATTAAATAAAACAACAACCTAACGAAACTAAGATAATCTTTTACCCTGAGGCCACACGAGCAAGTACTTGCAAGCAAGTTGGCTACATACACTGCCTGTCAAATTCGTTATTTGCTTTCCACTTGCCTCCCACTTGCTTTCCACTTGCATTCCACTTGCTTGTCTCCCAACTTGCTTCTCAACTTGCTTCACTACTGGCTTCAAAACTTGCATGCCAGTTGATAAGCAAGTTGCTTGGGTTTGTTTGTGTTAGTAAACAAATGTGTTTGTATTGCAACTTGCTTGCAAGTACTTGCTCGTGTAGCCTCGGGGTTACTTAACTTGTTATTTACTATTTAATTTCAATTGTTTACTGTTAAGTGTGGCGTATTACACCGACTCACCCTAAATGTGCATAATATAAAGGGTAGTTGTTTTTATCTACGTTGTTGGTTTTTATTTCGTTTCCTATCCATGAATAGGAATTCTTGAGAAAAGCACATATACCTATCTAAAACTAGAAATCTACCAACACATACACCAAGTCACTGCGGAAATATCTGGCGAGTAATCTGACATTTCATTTCACTCGCTCGACGAAAAGTGACTCATCTCACTCACTCCCTGCGGCTTCGAATTAGCTGAATCTCGGCACAGAGGTTTGGGAAATAAAAAGTGAAGTTTATAAAAAAAAATTGCAAGCCATACTGTGTGCGCTTGTTTCGAAAAATGAAAAATAATGATGCTTGACAAAATCAGTATCCATGTAAACGCAAAGTTGGGTGTACAGTTATTTTTTCCATCGAGCCATGTTGTTGAGCATGTTGGCCCATGTAAACCCTCTATTGGAGTATTTATCGATCTTCGATGAAATATCCTCTACTGTAGGGTGCAAACGCAGAGAAATCCAAATAGCGCTGTTCTTGGCCTTGGGTGCGTTCGGGTAATTAGTTAAAGCAGAGATGTTTATTTGTTTACTTTTTTTAAACCAAAAAGGCATAAATATTTCATGAATTTAATATTTTGAAACCTTATTGGTTCAACTTCATGGAGAAAAATACCATTGAATCTAATTCCCTTGGAGTTTTGGACTTCGAGGAACAACTAGAAAGATTCACGGTCCGCTCAAGTAAACTAAAAACAACAGATCGTCCGACCACATCATCTAGGAACTTCAAGGATGAAACCGATGTAATCCCATTGCTGATAGAAGACATTCATCAACTCAAGCTACCTGACCGTAGCTTTGCCGAAACAATTTCTGCCTATGGCGTACTATTTGCCTCGGTTTTAATATACGGAAGAATCTCGTCCACTGGGGCAGGTGCAAATAGAAAAATCCGCTACTGTCTCGATGATGGAACTGGACTTATCCAGGTGAGACTGATAAAAAGCAATTCTCTCAAGGAATTACACCAGATAGACCTTCAATGTTATCGTACCTTCGGTAACAACAAAGAACTCTACGCTAGTGTGCAAAACATCTTGAAAACAACTCGCAAGCAGTTACTAGACGTTGGCTTACTCAAATACGGAACCAAAGCATTGCTTATCGGTCGTCCACATCGGCTCTACAATGAGGTCGTCTTCAGTGTATTTGAAATGATAGTAGACACACAAAGATCCAACGACTTGGAGATTTCCGTCAAAAACTTTAGCGTCGAATGGTACACCAATCGCAAATCGCACCGACTTCAAGATCATCCTTCTCGTCAATAAAACAGATTTTTTATTACACGAGTAATACACTCTTTAATTATATTTTGCTTCACTGTAAATAATAATACAAAAAAAAAAACATTCCATAGACCGTTAGTTGTTTTGTTCCTTTATATATATATGTTGCATTCATTTCTTTTCTAAAATTTGTAAATCTCGATTCAAAATTTACATACAATTTTGTTTTAAAAGTATATATATGTATAGTTAACTGTCAAAACAATTGCTGCATCTTCTCAACGGTTAAAAAGACGATGAAGGACTTTAAGTGGTTTTCGCTCTGATGGCAGCACGTTTTCCAGTTACAGCCTGGAAACCAGATTTGATGCTAGCCACCGAACACCTTGATCCACAAGATTCGCATTGCAAAAAGAAAAGACGTGTATCCTTTTGGAGGATAGTTTCGGCTGAACGACAGGTGTGGCACGTTACGTATTCCTTGATGTATCGGCGGAGTACGTTTTCGATTTGTTTAGGTTGGAAACGACCCTTGATGATCAGTTGATTGTTACCATCCAGAGAACCACTAGTACCCAATTCCGCTAGTAAAAAGTCAAGTAAATGCTTCGGTTGTCTGTGCAGGGTTTTGCTTATGTCCAAAAAGTTGGCAAACGAAGTTTTCTTTGTGCCTACACGAAGTACTTGAGGTGGTCTCATAACAAATTTGGGCTTGCGTCCAGCAGCCATATCCGGATTTTTGTCCAAAATTATTTCGAAAACTCTCTTAAGCAATTCATCGTATGTATAATCACGATCGGACCCAGCCCACGATGAGCTATTTTCATCGACTATAATTAGGAAGATAAAACATAGTGATTTAAAAAAATTGTATTGTGGTATTGGTATAAATATTATAGACTTTTTTAACAGAGTTTCTGATAGTAAATATCAGTTGCAAAATATTTTATAAAACGTCCGTTTGAATGGGCATTATTAAATTAGATAATAAACATCAAATAACTGGGCCTCCCTTCTATATTGCGATCCTGATACAATGCATCCGCAATATGAAAGAATCTGGTTTGTTTCAAGTTTGCGCATCATTTGATGCAAGTTTACAATAATAAAAAAAAAAGACTTCAGCTAAGCATGAAACCTATTCAGTTAGCTGACGAAGTAATCCAAACAAAGAGAGAGGTAAAATATCTAGGAATCACACTATCTATACTATAGTAAGCCACTATGAAATAGACACGTAAAAATGACCCTCGGGAAAGCCACCAAAGCAGGCAAATCAGGTGGATGTACACAATGATTGTCAGACCTATCATTACCTATGTTGGGGTGGCATGCCACAAAAGAGCCGAATTGTTAACAACTCCAAGAGCTTTCATGTATAAGTATTAATCGAGAAGTTTGTCCCTTCGAAGATAAAAAACGGCAAAGTTTCCAAACATCAGTTTCTACATGTATTTTTCCTGAGCGGTTTTCTGGAAATGTTTCGCCCTATGAGGAATAAATTGGAAAGAACTACCAAAGCTGAGACAGGCCAAACTGCGCATAGACCTAAGATAAATTATGGATCTCATGCCAAATGCTGATTTTGTTGCATCTAGGAGGAAATGCCAGGCCACATAATGCGCAGATATGATAGACTAATGGAGCAAAAGAAAAAAATACCCTGGCACGCTACCGATAGAAGAAAGTGATCTATTCTCCCAGAAGGTACTCCTCAAATACATACACAAATTTGCAAGAAAAAGAGCTGTAAGATGAGCAATCGCGTTCAGTTCTTGGTGAAGGCATAATAGATCTTTAGGTTGCAGTACAATAATAATCTATAATATATCATGCTATAATCCGTACCGCTAACAATTTTTGCATTTTCAAAGTGTTTTACGTTCAGAGCAAAAAGAAGACACTCCAGTACAAAATTGCCTTTTTCTAATTTAGAGTTAACGTAGCGATATTTCAAGTACACCAAGCGATGCAGGATTATTTTCTGATATTTCTGCATCAAAAAACATATTTTGTCAAAAAGTGGAGTTACCTGGTTTTTGACCCTGGACGCTTCAATTGAATATTATAACATATTTGACCCTTGAACCATCGTTGAACCTCATTTAACTCGCTGAAGTCGGTGACTTAGGGCCAGTTGTACAAATGTTTAACTCGCGGTTCAGCAATTTTAACTCACCGACTTCGGAGAATCGACTGGCCCCCAGGTTAGAAAAAAATGAGACGTGACGAGAAAATGGTTCTATTTTTGTTTGCAGAAGATCTTTTCGTTGTCTCACGGTTTCATTTTTTTCACGATACTTTGTTATGTTTCTCTCAGATTGTCACTGATTTTCTGTGACAGCACATTTACTGGCTGAACAGAATAGAGTTTTGCAACTGAAATAGCTGTCAAAAAGTGTCGTACGTGATTTTTTTTTACGCGCCCACAATGCAGTTGTACAGCTTTCTGACATTTTAGTATCGAAAATAAAAATGAAAACAAAAATAAAAATGAATAATGATCAAAAAGAAGCTAAAATTGCTTTTCGTCTTTAAGAGTGATTGAAAAGAGTTTGATAATCACTTTAACCCACATACAAACACTTCGTTTTGCTCGCAATTTTGAAACGTCAAAAAAGCTGCAAGCAAAAGTTAAAAGTTGGCCAACTTGTCCAGCTGCGTCTGCAATTGCAGCTCCATCTCCATTCTGTTCAGCCAGTTAATCAACGATCATCTTAACGTGAATGGCCTTCTTAGGACGACTTGCGGAAAATTTTAATATCATCCATAAACAAACAATTGTTGAAATAAAAATCCCCATTTTGTTCACAAAGTTCCACTTGGTGTTCAGACCAAGTCGAGTACGAAAATGCGATCGTTAACGAACGATCGAATAATCATTGGCTGTCGAACGCAATACCGGTTTTTTAATTTTACCATTGATCTCTCTTTGTAGTAGACAGAATATACTTAAGTCACAAGTACAACAAAAATGAAAATAAATGGGTGAGGAAAATAATTTCAATACTTTACTAGCTACCCGATAGATTTTCTCCACGTAACAGAGAAGTTCGTTAATCCGTAATTACATTGTGTAATAAGTATGGATGAGTCATTTCAATTGGAACATTATGCACGCGATATTTAAATAATGCCCAGCAGGAGAGAAGGCTGGCGAAAGACCTGATGTTAAGATGTTACATGGAAGTGAAGTTTTTTTTGTAAAAGAGAATAAAATATAGGTTACGCTCTTGAGTTAAGATAATCTAAAAAAAAGCATGCTGAACATGCTACTTTTTATTGAGCCTAGATAGCACTAAAAAGCAAGGCTAATATCAATCAAAATTCCGTTTTTGAAGGAATATACCAAAGTCGAAAAGCCTTGTTAGATATTTTTAGATTTCCAAACGAGAATGAATGGAAGAGGAGAATAATGATGCTTCCCTTGGGGGGCTAGCCATCTGAAAAATGTAAATCCATCCATAATCACATGACGGAAAAACGTGCAAATGGGCAAAGAATAACTGGAATATATTGGCGTAAAATGTCAGGAAAGAAAGCTGGCCAAATGAGTCAAGATGGAGGAGCAATGTATTTTTATAATACGGTGGTGTATTCAAATCAAAAGTATGTAGTTTTTTTTTGTTGAAAACAAGATAAAACAAAGAGTACGCCCTTAAGTTAAATTGATTTGTTGTTTGATCAAAAATAAAAATTATTAAGAAAATAGATAATTTATAATATGTGAATATTAAATACCAGATTCACTGAAGCTCAAATCCGCATCGGTAAGGCATGTTGTGGTTAAAAAAGCAAGAAATTTGTTGCTTTATAATACAAAAAGATTAAAAATATTTTCAATTTAAATCTTACCATTTTCTTTGTCATCGCCCTTTTCTTCGTTTTTGTTTTCGGCAACCAATTCATCAAGTTCAACCTTCTTCTTTTTCTTCTTCTTTGTGGTTTTTGAGAAGTCCATGTCCAAGTCGACGGTTTCTTGCGTTTCTGTCTCAAGGAGTGCCACATCGAGTTCTTCCAGATTGAATGGCTTCTTCTTCTTCTTTTTCTTTTTGCCAAAAGTGTCCAAATCTAGCATATCTTCAGCGTCATTTGGCAAAGCTTCTTCAGCTTCTTCTTCGACAGCGCCTTCAGTTGGTTTTTTGGCACTATCGTCGATACCTAGAGCCGCATCTAAGTCGAACCCCTTCTTCTTCTTCTTTTTTTTCAACAAAGTTATATCGAAATTCTGTAGGATTTCCAGAATTGCATTAATTTCTTAATCATAACCTAATTCTTTTCTTTTGGCATCAAATGTGGCTTTCACATTTTTTATGAAAAATTTATTTTGCTTGTATACTTACCGCATCGTCTATATCCATGATGAAATTAATTTGTTGCACTTAATCAATAGATAATTATTTAATTGTGTTTTAAATAATTTACACGGAAATAAATTATTGCATCAGAAAATCTTTGTGTGAGAAGAAATTTGTGGTGACAGGGCAGGTCGATGCTTTTTTATATGAAAAAAGAAAAAATGACATTTGTTATGTATGGTAGTAGAATCAGAAGAAAATTGTAACAGATTTCTTGTAATCAAGCAGTAGATGGGGCGACTTTAGTTATCAATAGGGTACACTACCCATAGAGAACCTATATTATCTAGAGTCGCGACTCCGGGGGTTTGTTCTCTTTCACCCTACAAGCTGAAGTGAGAGCATTTTGCCCAAATTTATGAGCATGTATAAGTTTCCCCGTGCATTTTAAATGGAGACCGCACCAATACAGCGAAAAAAATTTGGTCACAGGGCTGTGCGCAAATTTTGTGGACTACCCTGCGCTCAGATATTTAAAATATGAATCCGTTGAATTCAAAAATTGAAAATATTTTTTTTTTTTTATAATACAATTGGGTTTTTTGAACAAAAACTATAACAAAAATAGTTTTCGTTGCTTCTGGCATATAAATAAAACAATAATTATGAATATTTTTATTAAAATTAAAGAAAATGCACCAAAAAGTAGAAGCGCACCCTAAAGACTCCATATGCGTAGCTGCCTTACTTTTACCAAATCATGTAACTTGTAGCTCAATATTTTGACAGATGAAAAAAAGTATAAAAAAAGTTTGTTTATTGTGAAAATTTTATTTTGATCGGTTGCTAAAATAATATTGCGTGTAAGTTTCTATTTATAAGAAATAAAATGTGCGAAAAAGTGTTTTCATTATAAATGATTTAAAAATAAGTGTTTAGGCCAGACATAGTGCCAGGTGTAGTGTTCGCGCTTTTGGCCCCCGTGAAATTGTAGCAACTTTCGTTATATTTGGTAGTTTGTTTTTGGGTTCAGGACAATAAATGAAACAAGTTCTTTTTTGTGTTTTTAAACAAAAACGAAGGAGGCTATAGAGGCGAATACAAAAAGTGCGAATACTCTGAACACCTGACACTATGTCCTTTCCACCCATTGTCGTTTTGTATTAGTCTCAACCGGGGACATACAACAACCAAATTAAAGAATGATGAATACACCGGTCACAGGAAAGTCAATGGACTACGTGGTACTCGTCTAAGGAACATCCATGAGGAATCTCGTTCGGGAAGTGGTTTGCCAGTGCTGCTTACAAGAAGAGAACCATGAGATTGTTGAAAGTTTCCAATCGTGCTTTGAAATTCTTGAAGAGACTATTGGGAACACACATCCGCGCCGAAAGGAAGCACGAAGAACATTCCAGCATCCTCACTCAAATGAGGAAGACCCAAGCTCTTGGTAAGTACATTTTTTAAAGCATTTGATGATCACAAATAATTGCAATTTTTATCAGGCGTATTTCGCAAATAAAATCTGGTCCTCGAGGTTTTTTTGTCATGTGTGGTTTTTGATAAACCGTGAATTTACGCAAATTATATAGGTACATTCAAGCATCATCAACGATTCTCGAAGAATCATGGCGATGTAAGATTTTGATATAAGTCTGAAGTGCTTAAATTGACCTTTGGTCGATAGACGATAAATTACTTGATCTTCTGTGTGAGTTGTTTTTTTTTGTCTCGATAAAATTGTTCAATGATATGTCAAAGACTGAGCAAGCGAATCCAATATTTTCCTTCCTCTGTAATTTGACAGCAAAATTTCAGAGGAATCCTGTTCAAGAGACATTGCTGAGGGCTCTGAGATGTCATTTTCCTTCAATCATTTTCAACATGACAAAAACCATTGTACACTATTTTCTTGGAGGAATCTAAAAGCTAAAAGTTCCTGTTTGGATACCGTTCAAATATTTGCTTTCACCAATAAAATGAGATTTGTTTGTTGTTCCCTCAGCATTTCGCCCGTGGGCCTGACTGTTAAAGTTTTTCTTAACTTATTTACCAAATGAACACTAGAAAATATTCAACTACCTCATCTTCTAATATATAAAAATCTCGTGTTGAAAGCCTTAAAGGAGAAATTTTTTTTGAAATTTCACTTCAAACTTAAAATTAATAATGCAAATAGAAGCACTATTAAATAAAGAGTTCAAAAACATATAAATCATGTCTGTGAATTAAACCAATCGGAAAATCATCACAGTTCAATTGACTTTTTTTCAGAATTTCAACAAAATCTGAAAAAAAAAGGAAAACGGAATGTTATGATTTTTCAAAACGCTTTGGCCCACAGAGATGGTTTTTATATTTTTAGATTAAGTATTTAATAGTGCTACTAATTGCATTATAAGATTTGTATTTAAAACAAATCTAAAAAAATCCTAGAACAAAAGAACTTTACTTTCAGTTAGTCTTGAAAACCTAAAAGTAAACTCCTTTTGTCATAGGATTTTTGAAATTTTTTTTCAAATTTTAAATTCATATGCAATTAGTAGCACTATTAACTATAGAGTTCTAAAAAGTAAAAACCATCTCTGTGGGTCAAACCGCTTGAAAATCTCATCACAGTCCAATTGCCTGTTTCAGATTTTATTTAAATTCTGAAAAAAAGTCAATTGAGCTTTGATCTAAGAATGTATCAACAATTTTCTTACGAAAGATACTTAAGAGGTTACACCCAAGAACAAATGCTAATGTTTTCAAATTCTCACTTAAAAGTACATACACTATGACCAAAAGTCAAGTTTTGAACCGCCGACTCGAGCTCAAATTGGTAAAGTCAATTTCAAGAGGATTCGAATACGAATTTAGACATGCATCAACTATTGTCCTAGGATAAATACTTTGCGAGTTACACCCAAGAACAAATACCATTTTCTTCAAATTCCTACTTAAATGTAGGTACCCTCAGGCCAAAAGTCAAATTTCTAACCGCTGGCTCAAATTTAAATTGGTAAAAGCCAATTTCAAGAGGATTTCAATACGAACTTAGGGATGCATCAACTATTGTCCTAGGATAAATACTTTGGGAGTTACACCCAAGAACGAATGCCGTTTTCTTCAAATTCCTACTCAAATGTACGTACCCTCGGACCAAAAGTCAAATTTCGAACCGCTGGCTCAAATTAAAATTGGTGAACGCCAATTTCAAGAGGATTCGAATTAGAATTTAGGGATGCATCAATTATTATCCTAGGATAAGTACTTTGGGAGATACACCCAAGAACTAATACCATTTTCTTCAAATTCCTACTCAAATGTACGTACCCTCGGACCAAAAGTCAAAATTTGAACCGCTAGCTCAAATTAAAATTGGTGAACGCCAATTTCAAGAGGATTTCAATACGAACTTAGGGATGCATCAACTATTGTCCTAGGATAAATACTTTGGGGGATACACCCAAGAACTAATACCATTTTCTTCAAATTCCTACTTAAATGTAGGTACCCTCAGACCAAAAGTCAAATTTCTAACCGCTGGCTCAAATTAAAATTGGTGAACGCCAATTTCAAGAGGATTCGAATTAGAATTTAGGGATGCATCAACTATTATCCTAGGATAAGTACTTTGGGAGATACACCCAAGAACTAATACCATTTTCTTCAAATTCCTACTCAAATGTACGTACCCTCGGACCAAAAGTCAAAATTTGAACCGCTAGCTCAAATTAAAATTGGTGAACGCCAATTTCAAGAGGATTTCAATACGAACTTAGGGATGCATCAACTATTGTCCTAGGATAAATACTTTGGGAGATACACCCAAGAACTAATACCATTTTCTTCAAATTCCTACTTAAATGTAGGTACCCTCAGACCAAAAGTCAAATTTCTAACCGCTGGCTCAAATTTAAATTGGTAAACGCCAATTTCAAGAGGATTTCAATACGAACTTAGGGATGCATCAACTATTGTCCTAGGATAAATACTTTGGGAGTTAAACCCAAGAACGAATGCCGTTTTCTTCAAATTCCTACTCAAATGTACGTACCCTCGGACCAAAAGTCAAAATTTGAACCGCTGGCTCAAATTAAAATTGATAAACGCCAATTTTAAGAGGACTCAAATACGAATTTAGGGATGCATCAACTATTGTCCTGGGATAAATACTTTGGGAGTTACACCCAAGAACAAATGCCGTGTTTTTCTTGTTCTTCTTGTTCTTGGGTGTATCTCCCAAAGTATTTATCCCAGGACAATAGTTGATGCATCCCTAAATTCGTATTCGAGTCCTCTTAAAATTGGCGTTTACCAATTTAAATTTGAGCCAGCGGTTAGAAATTTGACTTTTGGTCTGAGGGTACCTACATTTAAGTAGGAATTTGAAGAAAATGGTATTTGGGCCTATTCGGCGTAATCTTTTATTCTGCTATTCTGTTATTCTGCTATGAATTTCTATACGAAAGTTTAAGCTGTCAAAAATTCTTTTATGAACTATGATTTTGGTATTCGGCATGCTACATCTGTTACTAAATCTGCTAAGAAATCTGTTATGAACTGCCAAACTTTCGAACTCATAACAAAATCTTTTACAAATCGCATTTTTGGTATTCAGCATGCCAAAATCTGTTATAAAATCTGCTATAAATCATAAAAGAATAAAAGACAAACTTCTGTGACTTTTATCATAAAAGATTACAATGAGAACACAGTTATATCAAGTAAAAATGGATATTTCGTAAACTAAATGTTCATAAAAGGAGACAAATGTAAGAAAATATATTGAAAAATAGTTTAATAAGCAAATTAAAATAAAATTATCTTTGTAAAAGAAAGCGCAGGACACAGGAAAGCTCGCTGCATTAGATCAACAAGCTCCATCGGCTAAGAAGAGTCTGTTGAATGTCCCTAAGAGCCACAGTGTGTTTAGCTATTACACGAAAACGCCGTTCAAATCACCTTACAAAAAGAATAGAGTCCTTGTGACTATTTGCAGAAGATCAGCGCGACAAAGTGGAAGCGCCAAGAAACGACGATCGTCATCACGACAGCCCTTAGCCGCACTCAAAAACAACAATTAAAAATATTTCTGTTTATTTATTAAAGCTACAACTAAACACTGAACAAAACACTCTTTACTACTCAAAATTATTCTTGTAAGAACGCTTCTGGGAGTTGTATTCCATTAACCAAATTGAATCCACTCCAACATCATTCAACTTCCTGGCCTGTTGGTCGTCTCTCCTATTCTCTATAGGATTTCTACGGTGTTAGGTAGGATAAGTCTCTTTTTAGATGCAACACAGGAAAAATATATGAAAATATGTTTGCCAATTTTCTTTTTCAACGAAATTCATAACAGAACAGCTGATTATGACAGCAGATTGTAGGTCTGTTCGTTAACTGATTTCGTTTTCGAAGCTTCATAACAGAGTTTTATAAAAGTTCGAACGCCTGAATAGGAATCATAAAAGATCTTTTATGCTGAAAATCTTTTATGATTCATAACAGAAAATTAATAGCAGAATAACAGATGTGGCAGAATAGGCCTGATTAGTTCTTGGGTGTATCTCCCAAAGTATTTATCCTAGGACAATAGTTGATGCATCCCTAAGTTCGTATTGAAATCCTCTTGAAATTGGCGTTTACCAATTTAAATTTGAGCCAGCGGTTAGAAATTTGACTTGACCTACACGATGAAAATTGAATTCATTGAATAATTTAAATGTTGGGTGTATCTCCCAAAGTATTTATCCTAGGACAATAGTTGATGCATCCCTAAGTTCGTATTGAAATCCTCTTGAAATTGGCGTTTACCAATTTAAATTTGAGCCAGCGGTTAGAAATTTGACTTTTGGTCTGAGGGTACCTACATTTAAGTAGGAATTTGAAGAAAATGGTATTAGTTCTTGGGTGTATCTCCCAAAGTATTTATCCTAGGACAATAGTTGATGCATCCCTAAGTTCGTATTGAAATCCTCTTGAAATTGGCGTTTACCAATTTAAATTTGAGCCAGCGGTTAGAAATTTGACTTTTGGTCTGAGGGTACCTACATTTAAGTAGGAATTTGAAGAAAATGGTATTAGTTCTTGGGTGTATCTCCCAAAGTATTTATCCTAGGACAATAGTTGATGCATCCCTAAGTTCGTATTGAAATCCTCTTGAAATTGGCGTTTACCAATTTAAATTTGAGCCAGCGGTTAGAAATTTGACTTTTGGTCTGAGGGTACCTACATTTAAGTAGGAATTTGAAGAAAATGGTATTAGTTCTTGGGTGTATCTCCCAAAGTATTTATCCTAGGACAATAGTTGATGCATCCCTAAGTTCGTATTGAAATCCTCTTGAAATTGGCGTTTACCAATTTAAATTTGAGCCAGCGGTTAGAAATTTGACTTTTGGTCTGAGGGTACCTACATTTAAGTAGGAATTTGAAGAAAATGGTATTAGTTCTTGGGTGTATCTCCCAAAGTATTTATCCTAGGACAATAGTTGATGCATCCCTAAGTTCGTATTGAAATCCTCTTGAAATTGGCGTTTACCAATTTAAATTTGAGCCAGCGGTTAGAAATTTGACTTTTGGTCTGAGGGTACCTACATTTAAGTAGGAATTTGAAGAAAATGGTATTAGTTCTTGGGTGTATCTCCCAAAGTATTTATCCTAGGACAATAGTTGATGCATCCCTAAGTTCGTATTGAAATCCTCTTGAAATTGGCGTTTACCAATTTAAATTTGAGCCAGCGGTTAGAAATTTGACTTTTGGTCTGAGGGTACCTACATTTAAGTAGGAATTTGAAGAAAATGGTATTAGTTCTTGGGTGTATCTCCCAAAGTATTTATCCTAGGACAATAGTTGATGCATCCCTAAGTTCGTATTGAAATCCTCTTGAAATTGGCGTTTACCAATTTAAATTTGAGCCAGCGGTTAGAAATTTGACTTTTGGTCTGAGGGTACCTACATTTAAGTAGGAATTTGAAGAAAATGGTATTAGTTCTTGGGTGTATCTCCCAAAGTATTTATCCTAGGACAATAGTTGATGCATCCCTAAGTTCGTATTGAAATCCTCTTGAAATTGGCGTTTACCAATTTAAATTTGAGCCAGCGGTTAGAAATTTGACTTTTGGTCTGAGGGTACCTACATTTAAGTAGAAATTTGAAGAAAATGGTATTAGTTCTTGGGTGTATCTCCCAAAGTATTTATCCTAGGACAATAGTTGATGCATCCCTAAGTTCGTATTGAAATCCTCTTGAAATTGGCGTTTACCAATTTAAATTTGAGCCAGCGGTTAGAAATTTGACTTTTGGTCTGAGGGTACCTACATTTAAGTAGGAATTTGAAGAAAATGGTATTAGTTCTTGGGTGTATCTCCCAAAGTATTTATCCTAGGACAATAGTTGATGCATCCCTAAGTTCGTATTGAAATCCTCTTGAAATTGGCGTTTACCAATTTAAATTTGAGCCAGCGGTTAGAAATTTGACTTTTGGTCCGAGGGTACGTACATTTGAGTAGGAATTTGAAGAAAATGGTATTTGTTCTTAGGTGTATCTCCCAAAGTATTTACCCTAGAACAATAGTTGATGCATCCCTAAGTCCGTATTCGAATCCTCTTGAAATTGGCGTTTACCAATTTGAACTCTAGTCGGCGGTTCAAAATTTGACTTTTGATCATAGTGTATGTACTTTTAAGTGAGAATTTGAAAACATTGGCATTTGTTCTTGGGTGTAACTTTCGTAAGAACATTGCTAGATCACAGCCCAATTGACTTTTTTTTTTAGAATTTCAACAAAATCTGAAAAAGGCAATTGGACTGTTATGAGTTTTCCAAACGGTTTGACCCACAGAGATGGTTTTTAGATTTCTAGATTATCTATTTAATAGTGCTACTAATTGTATCATAAGATTTGTATTTGAAAATTTTTTTGAAAAAATTGAAAACTTAATTTTGTCATACTTTTTTTCAGGGTTATGAAACTGATAACGTACCAATGGTTAATTTTGCCTCCTATGCTTTCATAAACTATTCACTGCTTGCGAAAATGAGGGCTTCCATGTGCAATGCCAGAGTTCCACTTAAGTTCACTACAACATAATTCGCAACAAAATGCTGATACAAATACATCAAAGGATCCCGTTGGTCGTAATGAGTTTCCACCTAACTGGAAATTGTGCATCCAGCTACACTTTTGTGCATAGTAAGAAATTTAATAAATTACCTTAAACAAAAATAAGAAAGAATAATTTTAATAATTTATTAGATGCGCCCTCGCTTAACTTATACAGACAGTGGAAATAACGGAGATGCTGCTAACCCCGCTCAAACTGTCAAATTTATTGTTGACGATCGAGAATTTGTTGGTGTAGGTCGGCTTAAAAAGATCGACCGTAAGAATGTTACCATTGCTGTGTGCAACAAAAGTCTTTTTGTTACCAATTTCCAAGCACCAACTGAGGAAGAATGATAAGATGTTGTTCTGGAATTCTTATGACGTATATATGCAATATTTGGTAATTATTGTGCAACAACGTATAATACGCGGCGGAACTAATTTAATTTAATGACATATTTCTCTCTGCGTGAAGATGACGAATTATTTAATGCAAACATTATTCTTTAAATAGTATTAGTAATTATATAATATAATTTATTTTAACTGATCAATACGGAAAGTCCTTCTACCATTATAATCGATCGATGTAAACAGCATTTAACATCATTAAAGACATTTTTTTACTGCTAAAACAGTAGCTGAAAAAAAGAGTTTTTTTGTACAAAGTTGCGAAATTTAAGTTATTTTTAAAGCAAAGACAAATTAGTAGAGTAGTTGCCTGTTTTTGTATGTGTAACATCTATTCGCTCGGCCTAGAAGAAAGCCAAATTCCGTGTAACACATTCCTTCTGGCTAAAAGATAAAAATCGTAAATTTGAAAACTATGCAATGGTTATTTGAACTTGTGTTCTCTATCATCGTAATGACATATCTCATTTTTTGTTTTGCAAGTAAAAAAAATTCTTAAGTTATCAGCAAAAATTTAATTTTTGTATTTTATTAAAATTTCAATTCAATTTCAACAAACATAGATAAAAGCATCCAATTAACAAATTTTGAATTAGAATAAAACATTAATACAGTCAAAAAATATGACAAGAATATAACTATAATTCAGCAGCAACATATTCACGGCATTTGTTCATGGCAACTTCTGGTTTTTCATCGTGTTCCGCTGAAACTTTTTTCGCTTCATGGTATTTCATTTGAAACTCGAAAAACATATGGCATTATCATATCAGAGTGAAGGATGCTGTTTGGAATTTCTTGTAATTCAATTTCTGTTGTATACAATCTTTCAGTTAGGTATTCTTGCTCTTAGCTACTGTGGTTATAACTGGCCCAGCTCGGACTGTGGGTGTAATCTGTAAATAAAGACAAAATAAAAATAAACAAACAGACATATTCAGAAAAGAAAGAAAGAATAAATTAATGAAAATCCTATAAGTTGTAATTGTAAACCGCTTGCATTTGAAAACCACTAGCTATAATTGAATAATTTAAATGTTAGTAAGTCTTAATTTAGACGGCCTTCGTGGTTATGAAACTAGTTTTTAGTTTAACCAATTATTTAAAAAAAAAGTCTCGAAGAACAACTATCAAAACCTTCACAGGGAAGTTATATGAAATTCATATAATTTGAACATGAGAAATGCTGGCATTTGAAAACCACTAACTATTTTTGAATAATTTAAATGCTAATAAGTCTTAATTTAGACACCCTACGTGGTTCTCAAACCAGTTTTTAATTTAACCAATTATTTAAAAAAAAAGTCTCGAAGAAACAACTATCAAAACCTTCACAGGGAAGTTATATGAAATCAAAGACCGTATAATACCAAGATACTGCATCTCAACCAACCACCAAAAATCAGCTTTAGATGCGGTCGGTCGGGGGAAAGGGAAACATTCTCACGTATTGTATCACATTCGAACTCACATAACACACACAGACATGCAAGCCTTTATTCGCCGCAGACCCACGACTCAGCGACCGCGCCACCGACGATTGTAAAACTTATACATAGACGGGGTTCTCACTCACACATCTATGGGGTCACCACTGGGGTCGTCACAGTACTAGCGCTTTAACTGCGAATTTTTACACTAGATGCAATATCTTGGTATTATACGGTCTTTGATGAAATTCATATAACTTGAACATGAGAAATGCTGGCATTTGAAAACCACTAACTATTTTTGAATAATTTAAATGCTAATAAGTCTTAATTTAGACACCCTACGTAGTTCTCAAACCAGTTTTTAATTTAACCAATTATTTAAAAAAAAAGTCTCGAAGAACAACTATCAAAACCTTCACAGGGAAGTTATATGAAATTCATATAACTTGAACATGAGAAATGCTGGCATTTGAAAACCACTAACTATTTTTGAATAATTGAAATGCTAATAAGTCTTAATTTAGACACCCTACGTGGTTCTCAAACCAGTTTTTAATTTAACCAATTATTTAAAAAAAAAGTCTCGAAGAACAACTATCAAAACCTTCACAGGGAAGTTATATGAAATTCATATAACTTGAACATGAGAAATGCTGGCATTTGAAAACCACTAACTATTTTTGAATAATTTAAATGCTAATAAGTCTTAATTTAGACACCCTACGTGGTTCTCAAACCAGTTTTTAATTTAACCAATTATTTAAAAAAAAAGTCTCGAAGAACAACTATAAAAACCTTCACAGGGAAGTTATATGAAATTCATATAACTTGAACATGAGAAATGCTGGCATTTGAAAACCACTAACTATTTTTGAATAATTTAAATGCTAATAAGTCTTAATTTAGACACCCTACGTGGTTCTCAAACCAGTTTTTAATTTAACCAATTATTTAAAAAAAAAGTCTCGAAGAACAACTATCAAAACCTTCACAGGGAAGTTATATTAAATTCATATAACTTGAACATGAGAAATGCTGGCATTTGAAAACCACTAACTATTTTTCAATAATTTAAATCCTAATAAGTCTTAATTTAGACGGCCTTCGTGGTTCTGAAACTAGTTTTTAGTTTAAAGAAATATTTTTAAAAAATGTCTTGAAGAACAAGTATCAAAAGCTTCATAAGGAACTTCATATGAAATTTCTATAAGTTGTAAATGTAAACCGCTTGCATTTGAAAACCACTAGCCATAATTGAATAATTTAAATGCTAGTAAGTCTTAATTTAGACGGCCTTCGTGGTTCTGAAACTAGTTTTTAGTTTAACCAATTATTTTAAAAAAAAAGTCTCGAAGAACAACTATCAAAACCTTCACAGGGAAGTTATATGAAATTCATATAACTTGAACATGAGAAATGCTGGCATTTGAAAACCACTAACTATTTTTCAATAATTTAAATCCTAATAAGTCTTAATTTAGACGGCCTTCGTGGTTCTGAAACTAGGTTTTAGTTTAAAGAAATATTTAATAAAAAAGTGTTGAAGAACAAGTATCAAAACCTTCATAAGGAACTTCATATGAAATTCCTATAAGTTGTTAATGTAAAAAGCTTGCATTTAAAAACCACTAGCTATAATTCAATAATATAAGTAGTTCTAACACTTAATGTAGTCTTAATTACGTTCAACAATCTATATTTTGGTTACAACATTCTTAGACCGATAGGTCTTTAAAACATACAAACAAAAAAATACAAAACATACAAAAAAAGTTTCCAAAAATGTAAACAAAAATCGACTTTACTTACACTTGAAACATTCATATCTTCGGAATTGAGTACAATTATTCTCAAGGTTCGTTTTTGCGTCATCTGAAGGGCAATCACCGAAGCCATTCCAAAAACAGCCATGGAACGTTGCATTGATATTGAATTATGTCTCACTTCGATTCACGCTGCTATCGATGTTTTTGTGCACATACTCATAGGAGAGATTCAAATCCGTTATGCGAAGGTTGAGACGCCTTGAGTGTAGAAGATCTTTTGAACCTCAGTCTATTCTCCGAAGTCGGTGAGTTAAAATTGCTGAACCACTAGTTAAATATTTGTACAACTGGCCCTTAGCCACTCGAAAGTTCGGCGACAGTTCGGAGACAGCTTAACCAATGACCCACATCGAAAGTGGAATCGCAAACGATTGTTCATTTCGTATACTGGCACCGCCAGTTCTCCCATTTGAGCTTACTGTGACATCAACACACATGGGAACATCGATTGACTGGACAATTTGAGTCGAATCTGACAAGAAGTCCTAAGAAATATAATGTTAGCACATTTATAGTAGAAAAGGCTTTTTTACTCTTACAAATTGCTCCATTTATATGTACATATAAGACCAACTCGTCTTGGGATGTCTTGACCACTCCAAGAGATACCGTCATGTCGTATATCTTTACTTCCAGCCCTGTGGAGATTCTAGGTATAAGACTAAGGGAATCTTCATTGAAAAAAGGGTAAACTATTTCGGAACGCACTTTTTTTCGGTAGCCACTTCGAAAAGAATATTATCTTGAAGAGGTAAAAGAAGCCATTGATATTAGCTGTGTTTTTTTGTATGTCCATATGGAGTTTGGTGAAAAAAACGACATCGGGACATTTCAACATTTGCCTTGGTCTGCCATTTTGTTCTGAACTATCTAACCAACAAACATTTGACATTTCTATACAAATTATCGATAACACAACGCCAATGGTAGTCTGGCAATACCATTTTTATCGAGACAAAAGTTAACTCCAGTTAATTATCTGGACCAGTGTCCCCAGACTTTCATAACCTTTTTCCCCTGTATTTATCAGCAAACCCAATTTTGTTCCCCTAATCTCCAAAAAAAATCCCCTTTTTTTTCCCTAAATAAAATGTTCATGAATATCCATAAAAACAAAAATAAAAATTACTGAAATAAAGCAGCAAATTAGAAGACTTAGGATTAAGGATTGGACTTATTGAATTATTGGCCCCCGGCAAAAAACCTCCAGCTTAATGATTAGGAATTTTAATCTTGTTGGATATACATAGTTTACAGTGGATTTGAAAAATTCATGTAAGTTGAACTGAGCTTAATACAAATTGCGTATGACAAAGTCCTCACTATGTCACTGATGAGTCCAAGTGAGTAAGCCGGACGAAACGTCAATTTGTAGGACTTAAGGCCATAAAAAGCTATTTTGAAAAAATAAAAATTATTTCTTAACAGTTTTAATTTAAGTAATAACCTTAAAGTAACAAAACCAAAAACTTTATATCTTTATTTACAAAATGCTCGAGCAGCTGAAGTTGATGCTGCAATTTCTTTTTCCTCCTGACATAGCAAGTCTTTGAATTCAGGCCATAATTCCTATTGCTTTAAACATCTATTTCTGGATTTTACCTTCGAAACGAAGGAAAACCTTCAGAAACTCAAAACTTGTAAATGGGACATTGCATGGGTTATTAACTTGCGGGACTAAAGTTTAGAAGAGAGTGTTTAGATTGAACTTTTTCTTTTTAAATGAAGTTTGAAAATATTTTATAATGAGAATACGTTTGAATATTTAATTTTTATAAAAAAAAGTATTTAAAATGCTTCATTTAATAAGTTTGTCCTTTATGAATTTTTTCCCCTTTTTTAAGCTTGTCCCTCGATTTCCCCTTTTTCATTATAAAATCAGCAAAAGTGGTGCTTTTCCCCTCAATCTGGGAACCCTGATCTGGACTTAGCTAACTCTATATGGACATAGTTGTTGTTGTATTTAACATGTAAATTGTTTTGTTTTGTTGTCGTTTTTTTCACACAATTTTATTTGGACATGCAAAAAAACACAGCTATTGTCAGAACTTATTTATATCGTTTTATTTTTTGGAAAACACCATTCATATATCCTTAATTCATTTTCAAAATATGATTGGGAAATGAATCAAAAAATAAGGGGGAAAATTGAATTATATTTTGTATTCACGCGAAGTTTATGGTTTTTTGTTGTTGTTGTTTTACAAAGTTCACTTCTTTCTTTTTAAATGTGGAGAATTAAGCCAATATTTTCACTTTAAATTATAATGAAAAGGTTTTTTTACACAAAAAGAATTTAATAAATTAACAAATTTAACACAACACAAATTAGAACTGTCATTTTGACTTTTAGTAATTAAAAAAAAAACTAAACGTCAACTTTTTGAGCTAATGACGCCATTTTTTATTTTAATCCACAATTCACACGTATTCACGGACAGGGAATTTAAGAGAGTTTTCTCTTAGTTAGCTCAAATAAAATTTGCGGGTGTTTTAGGCAAGAGGGGTAAGAGTCGCGACTCTAGATAATATAGGTACTCTATGACACTACCTTTGAGTATATATAATATATATATATAATATTATATATACTCAAAGTACACTACGCACAAATTGGGTACACTAGGAACAAAAATTGCTATATAATACCGGGTCTGCATGAGTCGATTCTTTCCGAGGGCGTGGGCGTGGGGCTAATCACTTGGAAATTTTTAAATGAATTGAAGTTTCCTATGTCAAAAAACGTTTATGGGAAGAGATGAAATAGTTTAATGACGAATGAGCTTAAAGAGAAACGTCAAAAATGAGTCGCCGAAACCTGGCCCACGACTCACAGGGCAATTGGTCTTCCATTTCATTTTCCTTCTCTTTCGCACTCATTATGTTCGAAAAGAGTCATGACTCTAAAGTCGTCGTGTAATAGCAGACTTACACGATTCGTTTTTTCGGACGTTACGTGTTTCGTCTTTTTGACATATTGGGTGAGGGGTGTAGAAACGTAGGGGGAACGGAAAGACGAAAGCACGTATGAAAATTTCAAGACTTTTTCTGGTTGAACTTTGACGTTTATGATTTGACAAACGAGTAGAGGCGGGGGATGCATAAAAAATGTAAATAGTGAGATTTAAAATTGTTTTTCTTAATTAAAAGGCTATAAATTTGAACAAGAAGTGATGTAAAAGCATTTTTAATTATTATTACTGCCTATTTTTCAACAAATGAACCTCAAATTTTCTGAACGTCAAAATAACGAATGGATTTTTTTCGTTGTGTGTAATCACGAAGGTACGTACCTGTCAAAAAAACGAAACGTCCGAAAAAACGAATCGTGTAATCAGGCTCTACCAGTTCCAGTACTACCACTACTCATGCTGCTCAAAAGCTCCCTTATTTTGTTCTCATTTTTTGGCAAAAGTTTTTTGTGAAAAACACATAACAGAAAATGGAAATTTAATTCAACTATTTTATGGCTGTTTTACAATGCAATGAAATGAATTCACTTTCAATGAGGGTATTCATGCAACAGCGTAAAGTCGTCGTTAAAGTATAGTACGCTGCTGATGCGAAACGAAATTTTTAGTTGGTCTCCAACAAGACAACGAAATGCTTACGAAAACGAAGCGGACAAATATTCATTGACAGTTGCACGAATTCAAAAAATTAAAACAAATGCAAATGCAAAAAAATCACAAGCAGCCATGCTGTAATGAAAGAAACAACAAAAATAAACACGAAAAAACACAAATGTCATTTTTTCGTACACAATAAATGGTCTGGGTAATTTTAATTGTGTGCGAAAAAAGAGTGTAGACTTCTCCAAATAATCTGCTACAATTTTCAATTTCGCTCATCGAACACCGTACTGCAGAACGAAAAGTAGAACTAAATTTTTAGTTTATGATTTCGTTGTGTCATTTTTGTATGGGATTTTTCGTTTCGCATCAGCAGCGTACTAGGCTTAACGTGGTAAAGTTTTAAACTTCGTAAATCTGTCAAATTTTCCATACAAATTGTGACAGAATCACGAAGTTTTAAACTTTACAACGTTTACAACGACTTTACACTGTTGCATGAATTGAATACCCATAATATCCCAGGTGAATCCAAAAAAATAAAATTTTGTTTTTCCTTTGGAATTGATAAATCTCTCTAATATTTCTGGTTTTCGATTTTCATTTTCAAGGTAAAATCCACATAAATCTCAAGAATAACAGAACCTGTTATAATTTAGCTTGAGAATTAAAGTGCCGAACAATTATTTCACGCCCTAAATTTTGACAGATAAAATGCTCAAATGCTTGGCTAGATCTTGGAAAGAATTTGGTATGGGAGCGAAATTTTTGCTCGGTCTGCGTATAGGTACTAGGCTTTATGAGAAATCCTGTTTTGCACCCAATGCCAATGCGCTAGTGTTTGGTCTCGGATAAAATGCTTGACTAAATTTTAGTTTAGCTAAATCTTGGGAAGAATTTTGTATGGGAGCGAAGTTTTTATCGCGATCGACGTAGTAATTGGCTCCAATTGACATTAATGATGCCCAACATCCAAACCACAATCTACTTAGCAGGACGATTTGTATGGATATGTCACCGCTCGGACATGGATTTGTGTGGCTCCCCTGGGTTTTTTTCAACCATCAGCTAAAATTCTAGATTATTTTTGACTTAAGATAAGGTGAGAGTATTATGAAAATTATGACATAAAATTCGCCCCAAAAAGGCCATCAATAGGCGTGTTTTATTATCATCGGGATCTGGATTAAGTTTTACACGTAAAAGAAGATCCAGATCCAGATCCCGATGATAAAAAAACACGCCTAATATTATTTACATCGTGGTAACAAAACAATGGATCCGGAGGCTCCTCGTAATTCTTGCTCAACCCTAGGACAGCAGTAACCACTAGAGATACTGCTAGCCTATTAAGAGTTCATCCACCACCATCTCTTTATTTTTCAAAAATCTCGTTATTCCTTAAAAAAATCCTCACTAAGCTCTAAGGCATATGTGTCAGAGTAGCTCACGCACCACTTTTCGTTACAGGCAAATTAGTGAAAGTTGGCAAGCAAAAAAGGAACTGGCATTTTGGGTTTCTTTTATGTGAATTCATAAACGTTAAATATTTCTGCATCACGCTGCTTTTTTGCGATGCTGATACTGATACAAAAATGTATCAGCAACAAAGAATCAAGAATTTCCTTTATTCTGGTTTGTTTTAAGTTTGCGTACCTACTATGGATGGAAATTTTCAAATGAACACGTTACACAAAAAGTGATGCATTTATGAATGTTTGATTGAAGTGATTTTGCATTAAGGCCAATTGTATAAACGGGGTGGAAAAAATAGAATAAATTATTCTTTAATGAAAATAAAACATTTAAGAACTCGTATTAAGAAAAAACTTTTATTAATTAAAGAAACAATGTGATCCAAGCCAAGTTTTTTTTAACTACACATTTAATGGTGTAAACATAAATTCTTAAATACATGAACAAAGAACTTGGAACATTTATAACAAGAAAGTTATTTTAGAAAACTAAAAGAAAAAAGTAAAAAAAAAGAATAAGATGTGTTCTTGAAGTTAAATAAATAGAAAATTAAGTCGAAGTGTCCAGGAAAGTTTTTATAAATTCACCAGTCTTCTACTTTTTCTTTCTGCCTTTCTTTGCCACTGGTGCTGCTGTCTCTTGGGCTGCAATCGTCTCATTTGGTTCCGAAGAATCAGCTTTTGCTTCTCCGTTTGTTAAAATTTCAGTTTCATTTTTTTGCTCCCCAGCTGCTACAACTGGTTTTTGATCTTTTGTTTCCGTTGGTTTGGCTACTTGATTCTTTTTAGGAGCCTCTTTGACTTCAGCAGATGGATTATCATCAGCAACCAAAAAAATACTATGTTGTCCTCCGCCATAGGCTTGAAGAATCTTCTTGCCTTTCGTTTGTTTGCTTTCAATAAGCGTTGGCACTAGGGCATCATCTTCTTCGCCTGTGCCCAGCTGCAGACTGGAGCCCATTCCCCAAGCGTACAACTGTCCGTCTTTTGTGATTGCAAATGACTGTGCTTCTCCGCGCGAAATGCTAACAATTTCTTTGTCGCTCAATGCTTTAATGAGTTGCAGCTCTGTAACGTCTTCAGCGGTATTGCCAAGCCCCAAACGACCGTAATCTTTCCGCCCAATCGCATAGCAGGAGCCGTCGTTTTTGAGAACCAAAGTGTGATGTTGACCTCCAGCAATTATTTTGACATCCTCAAAACGTGTGTTGATGGGATTTATGATAACTGAGACATCTTTCGGATACCCCAATTGCTTGTAATTGTTTAATCCGAATGCCCAGATGGTAGAAGTTCCCGATTCTCTAAGGAATGTGCAATATGTAGCGGCCCATATAGCCTCAATTGGTTTACCCCTCTTGATTATGACGAGACCAGGACGAAGAAGTTCTGTCTTTCCACGCCGGCTCTCGCCGGAGGCTGAACGGAGAGAAACCCGTCCAAGCTGTCCCTGTTCTGCACATCCCATGGTATACACCTTTCCACTACATGTGAGAATGACTAGATGGTCTGCTCCCGAAGCGATATCGCAGGAAACGATTCCTGGCAGGACTTCGATGGGAAGCCGCTTGTTGCCTTCAAGAGTGAGACCCATGTTTCCATGTGAATCTCGGAAGGATCCCCACGCGTATACTTTTCCATCATCTAGCAAACAAGCTGAGTGTGAGTCTCCTGCCGAGATTTTGAGGCACTTTCCGGGCAAGTCTACCTTCTTGGGGAGGAACTCAGAACCTTCTTCTGAGCTGTCTCGTCCGAGGGCCCCCTCGTCATTGCATCCAAATGAGTAGACTTGTCCATTTTTGTCCAAACACAGATTGTGCATTCCACCCGCCCGTACATCGACAATATCTGTGAGGCTTGGAATGAGAGCGGGTCTTTTACGCTCCATGTCTTTGTCATCGTCTCCCAGACCGAGCTGTCCCATATCACCCTGGCCACAAGCAAGTACTTTTCCAGTAATGGCATTAATTGGTGGAAGAGGCAGAGAATACAATAATCGTTGAATTTTCTTTATGGGACCTTCTTCATTGTTATTTGTGGGGGCCGATGCCTTTCGTCTTATCGCTATTTTGGCTGCTCTCGGCATTATGGTTTATGAGACTGCGCGGGTTGTATTTCGATTTAAAATTGAGGTTATATTTGAATGTTTTTTAAAATACTTACTCGTTTGTTCAATAGGAAAGGAATCTTTAAAATATTTATACAAAGCGCTTAAATACGATTGCGCTAATGATCTAAACTATTCGATTTTTGAAATGCAATTGCTACAAGATTTTAAAACGCGGGAAAGTTTTAGAATAGTAGAATGCTGCAGATGTTTTTATGCAAAAGCCAAATGTCACAAAAAATGGGGTTGTCTTGTCATGCCGATGAAAGCATTCAAAACTTCAACAGATTGAAGAAAATCCCATTATTCTGAAATTGAAATTTAAGGGAACCCTTACATGCGAACATTATTAAAGGCTTTTCAGACCAAACCCCAAAACCGGTTTTCAGCGAAAACTTTTCAAAAACTCGAAACCCATTTAACCGAACATTACACGATTTTGTTTGACATTCCAGATATTTTTGACACCGACCACGCACGATTTTCTTTGTTTTTTCCATTTTCTGAAAAAATAGTGACAATTTGACTTGCCACAAATGATTTTGAGACTAAATTTTATATTTGATATGACAGAATTTCGTCAGCTATTTTCACTTTCTTTTGAGAGCATTCCATGAGTTTCTTTTTTGACATTTCAAAATGCGCTGAACTTTTTAAATGGTATTTTTGTTTTGTTCAACTCCGAATTCCAATAAGTTTTCGACTGGTTTTATATAAAACTTGTGTTTTACGAAAACCTGAAGTTACATTGGCTGATTTCGGTGAAATTACTGGGGCTCAGAGATGGTTCAGGGTTCAAGTATGTAATAGTAGCAAATTTATTGCCTGAACCGTCGCCGAATTTCAGTTAATTTGCCAAAGTCAGTGAGTTAAAATTGCTGAACCACGAGTTAAATATTTGTACAACTGGGCTTTAGGGGCCCAGTTTTTTCACGGTGGGTTAAATCTGCAATTAGATTCACTGATTCTGATTAATCAATAGATAAGAATCTGTGATAGTCAAAGAGTTTTTGTTCACTTAATTTTCAGTTTGATTAATAAATCATGGGATATCCCAGTTGTTGTAGATTTTCTATAAATTTTATAAAAGGCCTTGCAAAAGAGCTTTTCTTCTTGGATAATAGATAAAATAAACTACAACTAGTAGTGAAATCTATAAGAATTGTTTTTGTTTTGTGAGATGGACGATGGGTTTCTCTTTATTTGTACTACTCTCTGTTCGTAGGAATTTGTCAAATTTTATTTCTCATATTGTTATGCTTCTGGAATTTGCAGCCCCATATAACAAATGATGGACAAACAAAGTTGTAGGAAATCTTTGATTAATACTATGTTTTCATTAGAGCTGAAACTTCGCAAATTATAAGAAAAGTGTTTTCATCTCAATTTGCGAATTTCGTTTTACCAGCCCTGGTCAAACTTGTGAGTTTGATTTGGCATTTGACTTTTTTGCCTTTGAGAGAAAACAAACAAAATATAGAAAATAAAAAGAAAATTGCAAAATAAAGCACCAACCAAAGTTCTGGATGAAAATTAAAATTATGTACTTGAGTAATAATTAAAAAAAACCCTGCATATCCATACCAACCTACAGTTTTTATATAATTTACGGCCCCGTGAAAGATTTCAATCAAATCAAATTCGTAATCTCAACCTTCAAAAATCCTGGAAAGTAGCATATCTTTGTGCTGAATAATGGGGGGCTCTGGTAAAAGTGGAAAACCGAATCCCACCAAACAACATTGGCGATCAGACAAAAACCAGTGCCACTATTCTCAATTCCAATGCTGCTATTCTATTAATGCATAATGCGCAATTTGTCCAATGCTACTCTTCCAAGTGAAAATACGATCCTGTTGCCGTTCAACAGACATTTTGGTATTTCTTTAATTTCCCACGCAAATACATCACTCCATCATCTAAATTTAAGCTCACAACTACGAAAACAATTAAAGAAAATATCAATTTACAATTTATTATTAATGAATTTACTTGATTGAAATTTATTATGTTCCTAAATTTAATTCTTGATGATTTGTTTGTTTTTTTTCAAATTTGACTTTTGAATCAGAATGTGTTCCGTTGATTCACAATAGCAATTAATTTAGATGTGTTTGATTTTGTAATTCCCAACCTAATTTCGTGCACATTTGGTGGAAATCATCTCATTTCGAACTTTGAATTTGTATAGGAAATGAGGCAATTTGGGATCGCAAAATTTCTCGATGATAAATATCTTTTCATATGATAAAAGTTTGATAGACGTTACTCTGAGCCAGAATCGGAAATTAAGATTTATCACTGAAAAAACTTTTCATCGCGTTTATCATAGAACGGGAATAGCCCCCAGAGAATATCTGTTTTGTGATAATTCTCCAGCAAAATCTTATGTCATAATTTAGCTGGAGTTGTAGCTGTTGTTTGGAGAAAAATGTTAGCGAAAATTTAGTGTGATCTGCGTACTAGGCTTAAAAGTCATAAGTTGCTGGAAATAGTTCCCTTGTGTGAATGGGGTCCAAGTTACTAGACTTGCTTTGTTTACACCCCGACTCCACAGGGCATACAGATGCCCAACATCACAACCACAATCCAATCAACAATCAGCAGATTTTTTCTCGCTGGGCAATTCATGTCATGTCGTTTCATTTCCCTTTCACAAGTACTTCTATTTTTTGCAATAATACACGCCCTTTAGACTCCAGATAACAGTAGAAAGACGTTTTTTCAATATCCAGCTACCTCTAGATATAAAGATACCAGAAAAAAACTCACACGCAAGTGAAACGTCAAATCTCATGGCAAGCTTTGAACAGCGGTCATGTCTTGTTCAAAAGTTGGTTTTCTTCGACATGTCGTCGACAAGACATGGATTTTTCAGACTCCATTGGATTTTTATTAGACATGTTCATAGTCTTGGCATCGTTCATGGCAGGTGGAGCCAGCATGTTATGGTGTACACGGAGCATAAGTGTTTGTTCAAATTTCAAATTTGGCCTGACAGTTTTTCTTAATAAAAATCCCAGTATTTCCCCACATATGTGTGACGCCATCTTTTATTTAAACCACGCAGCTGCCCGAGCCTACGAAAAAACAAAAGAGCCATACATACACTCTGACGGCAATATTCCGTATTATGGCCAGATTTTTTTTAGAAACGTGATTTTAATTCTCTTTTTAATCTCGCAAGCAAAAACAAAAGATTCAACTAAATTCTTTAATAATTGAAAGACAACAAATTGTAAATATTCAACACCAAACAATCCAGTGAGTATGAGAATAGGTTAAGAAAAAAAATCAATGGCCCGAAAATTTTAATGGCCGCCAAACATCGTCCGCATCTGCAGCGCCAATCGGTGATAAATTTCCAAAGTGCTTCTTTTAGTTAATTGAAGAGCCCCCTATCTTTCAGTAAATATAATTTTATTATTTGTTTACTTTTTTATTTGTAATGTATTTTTTTATTTTCTTGTTAAATTCTATAAAATATTTTATGTTTAGCAAAAAGCCTTCGCAACGAATAATTGAGAAAAAAAGGTGTGATTACGAAACATATGGCGTCGCGTCATTTTTCACAGAATCAGATTTTTCCCTTGCCCTTGGCATTCGTGGTTTTTGAGATAAAAATCCCTGAAGTTTAGCCTTCAAATTTTACTCTTTAAAATAAGTTAAAAGTTATTCGGCATTCACTCTTTTTCAGGAGTTAAGTTACTAGGGATGAACCACTGATCTTATATATAGTGATCAGTGGGATGAATATGGGTTGGGTAGTGGGTACTGAAAACTTTCTTTCACGACTGATGCTTTCACGTACTATTGATTTCAAACAATACGGCTTTAAAGGCTTCTATCACTGAAATTTGGATGTGATTTTCCTCCGGACACGGATCACCTCCGATCCATTTATGTTTTCAGCTAATTTCAAATCCAACCCAGACAAATGGATCGGTGTGGCTTGGTCGTGTATCAATCAATTAATTTATACATACATAGCTACGTTTTAATAGTTAATGGACAAAAGCGATTCAAACAAGAGCAGCACAATTATGTGGAATTGACAAGTGCAGCTTGCTTTTGTTCAAAGTATTTCTCAGTTCTTTCTGAAAAAAAGCTTATCATCCACCTTTAATAGTGCCCAGGCCTCTGCACTCTAAGTTAGATGATAATTGCCATTAATCACAGCACTGATACTGTGTCCTAGGTAGATAGCGGAACCTAGATAGACGAAAGTTCTGTATACCTACTAACATTCTGTCTAAGACGTCGATGTTGCAAATATTTCGTCTTGCCCTCACTGACTTTTAACCCCATCTTGTTGGTTTCCTTCTCAATATGTACTCACAAAACCACCACTGAACTGACATCACGCTTGGTTCTTCCGCGCCTCTAGTTTTGAATTATTCTTTTAAGAATGATGTTAAAGAAGTCACATGACGGACCATTGCATTTTCTTTTCTACCTTTTTTGACATCAAACATATCGGTGAGGTTGCTACCTACCTTGATGGACGCGTTTGCGTTCTTCATCGTCATACTGAACAAATGGACGAGTTTGACAGAAACGCCAAAACTAGATATTGCTCATACGGCTCGTCTCCATAGATGCTGTCATATGCGGCCCTTGAAATGGATGAAAAGGAAAAGGTGATGATGTCGATTCTTGATCTTTCGTAATATGAATAATCGAAGGTGGACTTTCCATTCATACTGAAATGGACCTATCAGGTTATTGACGAACAGCTTTAGGCGTTCACATCACGACAGAAAAGACCTTGCAGGCGATACTGATGCCTCTGCAGGGTTAGTAGGTGTGTCAAGAGGGTCTTCTTTTTTGGGGATCGGGGAAACAATGCTGGGATTCCTTTCCTCCGACCTGGTGCTGATGCATTCTCCAAAGTCTAAACCAATTCACCGAATGTTGCTCTGAACAACTCAGCTGCAGGGCCATCAGCTCCAGCAGCTTTGTTTGTTTACGTAGCTATCTTCATTTCATCGAGATCGGGTGGGCGGAATTGTCCTATGTCATCCGTGTTGAATGGTACAATCTACCTGACAGTGGAACTTGATTCATTATTGACTTTATGTAGACTATGATTTTTCACTGTCCTCAGCACTGAATTTAATTTTAATACGATGTTCTTGCATTGTATGCCTTTTGTTTAGCTTCATGAGCTTTGCAGACACTTATCGTTTAACTAGGAGCTTAACTGTGGTCGTGTCAAACTCAGCAGCATCTCTAATCTTGCTTAAAGCCGGCATAGAACTTCTTAAGAAGTTACTATATATTGATGGTCGTGTATCAATCAATTAATTTATACATAGCTTTGTTTAAGAGTGTTCCGAAATCCGAACCAAACAAAACCTGTCATTTGCTAACTTTTTTTTTGCGTATATAGGACCGGTTTTTTTCACTTTCATCAGATACTTTGTTTTATAAAACTTTTTATTTTTACTAATTGGTCACTAGTAGGCGTATTATTAGCCCTGTTTTTTAGTGCATTTTTATATTCGCTTAGAAAAAACTTCCTTGTTAATTACAACAACAAACTGGTATAATTCCGTATTGTTGTTGTATTTAACATGCTACTTTTTTCTAAGCGAAGATAAAAGTGCACTAAAAAACAGGGCTATTGTACTACAAAAAACATTTTGTAAAAGTAACGGATTTCCAAATTTACATAAATGTTCTGTCAAAAAGTGCATTTAAAAATTTAACTTTCAGATGATACAATTATGATTATATAATAATGAAGATTGTGAAAAATAAATTGAATTTATATCCACTGCAAAAAAAATTGTCAAAAAAATACCGTTAGGTATACAAAATTGACTGTCAAAAATGGGTTTTTTTCAAAATGTACAAGCATTTTTATTTTGTATTATTAAAATTTTTGTTACGTACACAATTAAAAAATTTCTCCAATAGTGGCCTAATAAAAATATGGAATTTTATGTTATTAAACATAGCTTTGCAAAAAATGCTATAGTGTAAGCTACATTTGCTTTGAAAAACAGCCATTTTTGCCATTTTCTCGTTTTCTTAGAAGCTTTTACCAAAAACAAGAACACAAAATTTAAAAAATTTTCCAATGATGTAGAAAACAAGTTTATCTGTCCATAGACACCTTAATCGTTTTGATCGGACAAGTACACGCACAGTCCGGAACACTCTTAATGGTTAATGGATAAAAGCGATTAAAACAAGAGCAGCATATGTGAAATTGAGAAAGTGCAGCTTGCTCTTGTTCAAAGTTTTTCTCGTTTCTTACTCAATTCTATACATTAAAAAAAGCTTATCATCCACCTTTAATAGTGCCCAGGACTCTGCACTATAAGTTAGATGATTATTGCCATAAATCACAGCGCTGATACTAGGTTGATAGCGGAGCCTAGGTAGACGAAAGTCCCTAAGTAGGTACATACCTGCAAATAAAAGTTCTGTATAGTAACATTCTGTCCAAGACGTCGATGTTGCATTTTGCAAATATTTTGTCTTGCCCTCACTGACTTTAAACCCCATCTTGTCGGTTTCCTTCGCAATATGTACTCACAAAACCACCACTGAACTGATGTTATAAATTATAAAAATACATTTCAATTTTTATTTAAAAAAAAATATTTTTATTTATTTAAAGCAAAACGTCTAAACAGGTTAACAGATAACTTAGAACTAAACTTTGAACATAAAATATTTATTAGCATAAAAATGTAAAAAAGCGCGTATGTATCCGGTGTCCACTGTGAGGACTCGTGAACCCGGAAAGTTGCTGATGCAATGGGACGAATCGTGGGAAGTTGCGGGATATTTGATATTATTAATTTTGGAATGTTGCTGTTGTTAACTTATATATTAATTGTATTCGTTTCAACTTAAAATTTAAAGATTACAAATAAGCATCACTAAACAAAGGTATACAAAATTAATAAACAAGTTGTCTTTCTATAATTTTAGGAACATAAAGCTCAAAAATAGTTTAAAACGACAATTCAATGAAATTAAATACATATTTGCGAATCCTCATAACGTCTTTGAATCTTTGTAATGTCCTGATAATAGCGTTTTTTGTGATGTTCGCCTACAGCCTACACATCTCGAAAATAGATATGAATCCAAAAATTGGATTTTAAGCGGCATTTTACGAATTTAAATTTTTTAGACGTAATAACGAATTGATTAAAATCTTTTCGACCAGTTTGTTACCAAAGAAAAGAAATAGTTTTTTTCTGAGGCCAAATCATCATTAAATCATCCACAATTGCACGCATCATTATATTAAATTAATATTCATTAGAAGGATTTAATACCACAAACTCTACACTACTACTGTCAGAGAAGTAGAAAGTAGAAGATATATCTCTCAATTGAACTTGTTGAATTATATATTCAAAATAGTTTTTATTGGCCTTTAAAGAGAATGCCTACCGATAGCTTAAGCGCGACAATTTACAAAACTATAAGTCGTTAAGGCTTCATCTAGTGGCAATGATTTAAAAATGCACTTTGAGGATGATTGATTGATTGACTAAAGCGATGAGATAGATAATCTTACGGTCGCCTCCCAAACTATATTCCTATGTTTGTTTTTTGTTTGTTATCAATTATTGTTTATTTAAATTGATTTTTTTCCCCAGAATTCAACTATGTCTCGAATTCCAAACGGTATCCAAATAAAAATTGAAACAAATGAGCTTCAGACATACTTAGATACATTTAATAAAGAAATAGAAGAAGGCAGTCGTAGTCTAAGCAATAGTTTTGTAGATGCTGCAGAACTATTGAATGCTCATTCTAAGGCTGATGATGAACAGGAAACAGGAACGTACTTTGTTGATGAAGCTGGAAATTACTACTATCAGGCGACCAAAGATGCGGAACCAGTACCTACAGATCCACCTGAAAATGCTCATATTATAGGAGAAGACAGTGATGATATGGAAGAAATAACATTATCAAAAATACCAAAAACAACACAAAATAAGAACCGAAAAAATTCAACATCTGCTAGAAATGCTTCAAAAAAGTTATTGAACCAGAACGTTGATGATGACGAAGATGGTGATATTAATTATATACACCTAACTTATACACTTAACGATGACGTCGAAGTTGATGACGTAAATGAGGATGAAAATGTTGGCAATGGCAATGTGGAAGATGAGGAGGGGAATGAGGAAGACGATGACGATAACGAGAACGGGAATGAAAATGAAGATGAAGATAGTGATGAAAAAGAAATTTTCGATTTTAATGAAAATGAAGAAACCAACGACAAAGGAACAGATTTACCGTTTCCTCCAAAAGTTGTTTGTGTAAACATGAAAAATAAAAAGACCCAATCGCACCCGTGTCCTCATTGCGAATATGTGTCTTCAAAAAGATATTTATTAGCCCGTCATATGAAATGCCATTCGGACGAACGCCCATTCAAATGTTCGGTTTGTGAACGTGGTTTCAAGACAAACGCTTCCCTTCAAAATCACTCCAACACACATACCGGTAACAAGCCGTATGGATGTAAGTCTTGTTCGAGCACTTTTACCACATCTGGAGAACTGGTGCGACATGTCCGCTACAAGCATACCCACGAGAAACCGCACAAATGCTTCGAATGCGAATATGCTAGCGTGGAATTAAGCAAACTTAAGCGCCACATTCGATGTCACACTGGGGAACGTCCCTTCCAATGTCCGCACTGTACCTATGCGTCACCAGACACTTTCAAATTAAAGCGGCATATGCGCACCCATACTGGGGAAAAGCCATATGAGTGTGAAATTTGCCATTCCAAGTTCACTCAATCAAATTCACTTAAACAACACAAACTTATTCACAGTGTTGGCGATAAGCCTGTGTTCCAGTGTCACCTCTGCCCAACGACTTGTGGCCGAAAGACCGACTTGAGAATACACATTCAAAAGTTACACACCTCTGAACGTCCGCTGAATTGTAAGAGGTGTGGTAAGTCCTTTCCAGATCGGTATTCATATAAGGTGCACTGTAAGACACACGATGGTGAAAAATGTTTCAAATGTGATTTATGCGCTTACGCTTCAATATCTCAGCGGCATTTAGACTCGCATTTATTGATTCACACCGATCAAAAGCCGTTTGAGTGTAAGCTTTGCCGACAGTGTTTTAGACAAAAGCAGCTTCTCAGGCGCCATCAAAATCTCTATCACAATAAGGACTACGTTCCACCAAAACCACAGGCAAAAACCCATTCGTGTCCCGATTGCAAGCGTGCATTTAGTAGAAAAGGGAACCTTATGAGGCACATGGTTACACATGATCCCGAATCAGCATTACCGTATGTGAAAGCGGTTGCAGAGAGAAGGTTGTTTGTAGTGACTGAAATGGAAACAGATGAAGGGACGTTGGAAGCTTTGAGCGATGTTGCAGAGGATGAAGGAGAAGGTGAAGGAGAAGGTGAAGGAGATGGAGAAGGTGAGGTTGAAAGAGAAGGAGAAAGAGAACGAGAAGAAGAAGGTGAAGTTGAAAGTGAAGGCGAAGGCGAAGGTGAAGGTGAAGGTGAAGGAGAAGTTGAAGGTGAAGGTGAGGAAGAAGATTACGAAGTCGAAGAAGAAGAAGAACAAATGGTGGATTGTGATGAAGAGGCAATGGAAAAATATTTAGATTCAGCAGCATCAGATATAAATAATCTTGGGGAGGTAATAATTAAGAAAGAGGAAGAAAGGGATCTAGTAACGCTAGAAAGTATCGACGACCAGCAATACATGGTCGTGGAAATAATTCAAAGCGATGATGAAAATGATTTACCATTTGATGAAGAGAAAACAATAAAACATGAATTAGATGACGACTTTGTTATTTCAGGTAATACTTTATTTAAATTGATAAATATGTTCATCTATAGAAGATTAATAATTGTATTTATATTCTATCACAGAATTCACAGACGAAGGAGTCAATATAATAAAGGAAAGAAATCGCGAAGCAACAGAAATGGATGATTGTTTTGGATTTAGTGTAAGTTAGTTTTTATCTTAGCACTTAAAATTATTTTACTCTCTGTTAATTTTATAGGAATCCGAAGAAATATTAGAAGAGTCCATTAGAAGTGATTCAGACGCACAAGACGATTGCAAAAACGATATAAAGTTGCTGGAAATCTTACAATAGTAAAATAGTGTTATGTAAATATGTATTTAATTTTCTCAGGTTTATAGAATTTTGAATTTAATTTTAGCTTTATTTAAACTACATATTTCACACAAACAAAATGTAAAATACGCGCTGTTTAAATATCAATTAAGCGAAGTTTTATTGGAATAAAACATATACATGTTAGTTAAGATTCAAATTTAAATATGAAAAATATGACAAATTTAATTTAAACCCAGAGCTATTTCACTATTGTCATACTATCATGACAATTACTCCTTACAAGTTTTTGTCGAGTCTGAACGGAAGAAAACTCAATGACAAAAGAAAATCTAGGAGGCTTTGTCAATTACGTACCCATGAAAAAAACTTCTTTTATATGGTAGGGGCTGATACTGATACTTTCCTAATGCAAGTACCATAACATAAAATCAAAAGCTTATACATAATCTTATCTTATTCCATAGAAATAATAAAAATAGTGTTTTGAAAATATACTTCTACCGCGCAAAATACAAAGTGAAAATTTTTAAAAAATGTCAAAAGAATCGATTTCGGTTTTTGCGGTAGTTGAAAAGAATGTCACACAAAATTGTTCATCATTCGATTCTCTACAGGTTTTGACACTTTTCTTCCTCTGACTGATCGCACAGAAGGAATCTCCATTTGAATAAAATGCCCGACTGGTTAGCACGTACTTGCTCTTGTGTTCAAGACACTGCGGGTTTTGAATTGTATATAAAAACATGGAAATTATGAGAGAAAAATGTAGAGAAGCATGAAATACGATATTTAAATAAGCTAAAACAACTCCTTTGACAGTTTGAGGTGGAAAAAAAAGAATACCATCTTAGTTCTTGATCGAGTATGATTGTATGCAAAAAAAAAGTTTAAAATCGTTTTTTTTTTTTAATTAATTTTTTATATATAAGATTCTTAAAACATTTTTAAGGACAAATTTTGGTATGCTACATGGGAATTTACTCATCTTTAGTGGGAATCTGCCATACTTTTCAAAGTGAAGTTAATTCTCATCGAGAAAGGGAATTTATTGCCCATTTTAATGAGAAAGATCTCCACTTGGAGAGTGGAGTTCTTTCCCACTCGATGTGAGAATCAATTAAACTTAATTTTTTTATTCGTTCTTAGTAGGTATTTTTTTATAACATTTAGTTTGTATGGGGGGTTGCAGGGGGGCAGCATATATACCTCACTATTTACTCGCCGTAAAACCTCAGTTAATTCACCGTAATGCTATTATATATTTATGTAAGGCAAGGCAAGTGTAAAAAATATCAGTGCTAGCACCCAGCATTATGTTTCATAAACAGTGATATATGTTTGGGGCTGCCCCCTTGCAAACCCTGCTTCGGCTCGCTATAGGATTTGGGCGGGTGCGAGGTTGGGTAAATGCAAAGTTTCTCTTGCATTTAAAGAATCTGGATTTAAAGAAACTTTCAAATTATCTTATGTACCCATTTTTCTATTTTATTATTTATGAACCAATAATTTCTCAAATTCCAAAGTTTTAGGTGGGAAGAAATTCCACAAAATTTTGGGTGTAGTAAATTCCCTTTTGCGGCGAAAACAAATTCCACTTTGAAAAGTGGGACAGATTCCCATTAAAGATTAAATAGATTCCCATGTGGAGCAGATGCCCGTGGAATAATTTCCCCGCACCTTCTATGACAGGTACTATTAGTTGCTAAGTGTAAAATTTTATAATTGTTGGTAGTAGATCGTACTAATTTTAGTATATGAAAAAAGTTTAATCAAAATCGTAAGAGTCGTTTTTGAGAAAAAGTATCCAGTTTCAAAAAAATCGATCATGTCGTTTTCGAAATATTTGATTTTCAAAATGAGAACCAAATATACATTAAATTAATTTTTTTTTTAATTTATTAAAATATATAATATCAAAGTCAATTTTTTTTCTTCATTTTTTTCACGAAATAAAATCTGTACACATAATATGAGGCCATTAAGCTTAAATGGGTCTTTTCTCAATATGAATTTATTAAAAGATTTTATACATTCTGGGCGTTCGTAACGATTCTCGCAAATATAGCGAGTTGTTTTGATGTAGTTTTTTAAACGACACCTTGGAGAGCTTTTCAGTTGCATTTCCGTTGCAAAATGTGCAATGGAATTAGGTAAGAACCTTAGTCCAGCATTTTTATTTTTCAGGAGGTGGTTCATATGCAGAGCTGGGTCTGCCTAGTTTTTAATTCTGATCATTAATTTTAATTTTTGTGTTAGCCAATGAAGTTTAAAAGACGGATATGACTTGTTTTGCATCCATGGGAAAAAAATCCATGAATTGGCAATTGCTTCATTCAAGAAATTTAAAGACATTTAATGGTAAATTTTGTTATGTCTTTTTGCATCCATTTGGCCACCTTTCCGTACTCCTCTTACATGCATAATGGATTTGGACAAATACAAAGAATAAAGTATTAATTATTATTAAGTGAAAAAAGTACTTCCCAACGATAACCATACACACACGTGGAAATTTATTTTTTCTGTTGAAATAGAACGTGTAAAATTTATATATTGACTTGAAATTAATATAATACGTTTAATGGATACTGTATTTATTAATTCCCTTGAGTTTTTTTTACAAATAATTTGTGTTTCATCAAATAACACCAATGAAGTTTTCTGTTGAGAGGCCACATTCAATATGTAGTCTTTATTGTAAATAGTTTCTGAAAAAAATAATTTTCAAACGTAAAAAACTATTATTTTTGTTTTTATTTTTATGTTTTGAAAATTATTTTTTCAAAAACTATTTACAATAAAAATTTGATTTAAAAAATATATTAGAGACTGGATTCATGGCTTTTAAAAAAACTATAGCGTGCCATTGTAAGTGGTCCCGTTGTTTTTTAATAATTTTTTTTCTATTTTGGTTCAATTTTTTAGAAAATTACCCCTCCCGCCTGAACGGGGGGAAATAGACCCCCCCTCCCGTACGATTTTTGTTTTCGTCTGAATCTAATCTATAAGTTCTGACTTTTTTTTTACGTGTTATAAGAAAGACGAGGTTGACGCGGATCGCGTCCCTCCAGTAAACGCCGAAGCTGTATCTGTGGGAGAGGACCCTGGTGCATCCATCACCTTTCCATCGATGGGTGATGAGGAATCTAGGTCATCCTCGATCACGGTTCAGTCTTCTACACTCGTCGACAGTCTGACCGATATGGAGACTGAAGACTTCCTCAACCTCGTTCCTCTGTGTGAGGATGACCTTTTGGGTTCATCTTCGGACATGGAGGAACTCAACGACACCGTGGTGGAGGCTGATTTGCCTGATTGTAGCCAAAATGCTGCAGTCAATCCAGATTAACCTCCAACACTCCATTAAGGCTTCGGCCTCCCTTCTTCTCCGTTTATCCAGGAATGGTGAAGATATTGTCCTGATCCAAGAACCGTGGATTGTTAAGTCCATAGTTAGGGGACTCAGGACTCCTGGATACTACGTACTGTATGCGTCTGATAAAGGTGACCCCAGATCTTGTATACTAGTTAAGCGTAGCACTAATGTATATTTACTCCCTGATTTCAGCGATAGAGATATCACCGCCGCTAGGCTGGAAACGGCCAATGGAACGTACTGGCTAGTGTCGGCATATCTGGGCCATGACCACCTCGGCCCTCTCCCCGGTGAAACACTGAAGAGACTAATCGCGGATGCTGAACGGCAGAAGATTTGCCTCATTATTGGGAGCGATGTGAACTCCCATCATACAGTATGGGGTAGTACTGATATCAATGACAGAGGTGAGTCTCTTTTTGATTTTATCTTAAGTACTAACCTTATAGTAAGTAATGTAGGCAATGAACCTACCTTCATTACTAAAAACCGACAAGAAGTATTAGATATTACTCTTGTCTCAGATACTATTCATCATAAGATCTCGAATTGGAAAGTGTCGGATGAACACTCGTTCTCTGATCACAGATACATTCAATTCAGTCTTATTGATGAACCTCCTTGCCGAGCAGTATTTCGAAACCCTCGAAAAACCGATTGGCTTAAATATAGGATTACACTTCAAGGGCTATTAAAACCTGATATTTTAAATCCTCCTTCTAATACTAATGAGCTTGACTGCAAGGTCAATGATCTCACAGTAGCCCTTAACAAATCCATGGCTACTTCCTGTCCGCTTACTCAGGTAAGAGGAAAAAAGAAACCACATTGGTGGGATTCTGGGCTTGAACCGCTCAGGAAAGACTGTCGCAAGTGTTTCAATCGAGCTAAAAGCACTCGTGAAGTGTCAGATTGGGAATCTTATAAAATAACCCTCAAACTGTATAAGAAAGCATTGAGAAAGTCAAAGAGATCCTCTTGGAGACATTTCTGTGGAAAAATAGAAGAAACTTCAGAGGCATCTAGACTAAGAAAAATTCTCTCTACTAATCCAGTAATGCCAAGCTGCTTAAAAAATGCTGATGGCTCATGGACAAATTCCTGCGAAGAATCGCTTAACTTGCTATTGGATACTCACTTCCCTGGTAGCTCCCAAAACATTAATAGCTTAGACCGTAATAGGTTTGATATGAATCCAAGCTATCCACAAGGTCTGATTACAAGGGAAAAACTGCAATGGGCGCTCAACAGCTTCCAGCCTTACAAGTCTGCGGGACCAGATGACATAATACCAGCCGAACTCCAGATGAATAAAGATTTAATCGTGCCAATTCTGGAGTCTATCTTTACTAGCTGCTTGGCACTCGTCTACATCCCCTTGTCTTGGAGAGAGATTAAAGTTGTGTTCATACCCAAAGCTGGAAAGTGCTCCAAAGTAAACCCAAAGGATCTCAGACCTATTAGTCTATCATCATTCCTTCTAAAAACATTTGAACGATTGATTGATATCCACATACGATCAAGCATTGACATGCGACTTTTGTCTACGAGTCAACATGCTTACTGCAAATGGAAATCTGTAGAAACGGCCTTACATAGTTTAGTAAGAACCATTGAATATTCCCTCCATCATAAAGAGTACACCATGGTTGCTTTCTTAGATATAGAAGGTGCTTTTAACAATGTCGACACATCTGCAATCGCATCTGCACTGAACGCTCTGAAGGTAGATGGTTCGCTTAGTGAATTGATTAACCAAATGCTGACTAGCAGGGTCATCAACTCAAAACTGGGCGGCTTTTCTGCTAGAAGGTCTGTCAGTAGAGGCACGCCACAAGGCGGGGTCCTATCTCCTCTTCTCTGGAACTTGGTAGTTAATGAGCTGCTAACATGCCTGGAAGCGGAGGGCTACAGAGTGATTGCCTATGCGGACGATGTTGCAATTGCCGTATCAGGAAAGCATCCTAATACCTTAAAAGAACTCTTACAAAATGCTTTGAATAGGCTAACCAATTGGGCGGACCGGTGTGGTCTCGGTGTCAACCCTCATAAAACAGAACTTGTTCTATTCTCCAGGAAATGTAAAATTCCTCATGTAGATCCTCCTTCTATAAAAGGTATTCCATTAACTTTTACTGATCAAGCGAAATATTTGGGTCTTATTTTAGATAAAAAATTAAGCTGGAAACCTAATATACAAGAAAGAGTTAAAAAGGCCACAGTGGCATTCTTCTCATGCAAAAAAGCCGTTGGGAATAAATGGGGCCTTCAACCTCGCATTACTCATTGGCTATATACGTCGGTGATTAGACCGATTCTCACTTATGGTGTTGCAGTATGGTGGACTGCTCTAGATAAAGCGGTAAACTGCGACAAACTTAGCAAAATACAACGCTCTGCTTGTTTATGTATAAGTGGTGCGCTTCGTACGACACCCTCTGCCGCTCTAGACGTTCTGCTATATCTGACGCCCCTCGATATTTTTAGCAAACAGGTGGCTGCAAATACGGCCATTCGCCTACAAGCTTCCTCACAATGGACCAACAATAGCATTGGCCATTCCACCATTCTGAATTCATTCAGATTACCTAGTCACATTGACTACACCATCCCAAAACCACAATTCGGTTCAAACTTTCAAGTCACCATTCCTTCAAGAACCCTCTGGGAGGATATGGCGTTCTTGGATGATGAATCGGTCCATATCTACACAGACGGATCGAAAACTGTTGAGGGGGTGGGTGGCGGTGTGTACTCAGAAAGACTAAAATTAAGTCTCTCATTCCGTCTTCCTAATCATTGTAGCGTGTTCCAGGCGGAACTTATGGCGATCAAAGAAGCCTTATCTTGGCTGAAAGAAAACGTGATATCAACTACAGATATCCGCATCTTCTCGGATAGTCAAGCTGCTATCAAATCCCTGGAATCAGTCTCGACTAACTCTATAACAGCCCTTAATTGCCGTTCGTCTCTGCTGGAGATGGCGCAGCAGTTTAACATTCACCTGTGTTGGGTGCCGGGGCATAGGGACATCCCAGGTAATTGTAAGGCCGATGAACTCGCTAAAAGTGGAACAATTCTACCTCTTCTACCTACCAAGGCAGATATAGGTATACCCATCGCTACTTGTAAACTTTTGCTGAGGCAAGATGCATTAGAGAGAACAAACCTTAGGTGGAACGATATCGCCACTTGTTTGGCAACAAAACAAATCTGGCCAGTAATGGATGTAAAGCGATCTAAGTGTTTGATATCTCTAAGTAGATTGCACATTAGCTCCATGGTTGGTGTTATAACCGGACACTGTCTTATAGGAAAGCACGCAACACGTCTTGGCGTGTTCTCTAATGACTTTTGCAGAAGCTGTTTGGATGAGGAAGAGATAGAATCAATCCCTCACCTCCTATGCACATGCCCTGCTCTATCTCATAGACGAAGACTTCACCTTGGTGATTTTTACTTCAATGATCCTAGTGATCTATCAGATTTAGACATAGGTAGTCTTTTACGCTTCATAAGAAGCTCCAATTGGTTCACCGAGTGAGGAAAAGGGTCTCCTAGATTCATGTGGTGTCACAATGGACCAACTTATGGTCTAAGTGTGTCAGTCTTCACGACTGGCAGCCACTTCAACCTAACCTATAAGAATCACCCTAACTCCACTATTTGTACCTTCAAGTGAAAAAAGGGAGACCAGGGGGGTGGAATAAAAATCTGAAAAAATTAGGAAATTTTTGTTTCTCCATTTAGAGTCATTTGATGCCTATCCAAGTTGGAATTTAAAAAAAAACCCAATATAAGGACCAACCTAATATGTACATATTATTGGAATTGGTAAGGCCAGTTTGTATACATTTGTTCCACACTGAAATGTACCAAAAAAACCTTGTTTAGTAAATAACTTTTTTTTTCACACATGGATTTGAAACGAACTTCCATAGTGACTATTGTAGCGCATAAAAATACCTTTCCAACGACATACGACTCGTTTTTATTGGTTCCTAGACCTTCTTCTATACAGTTTTGCCGATTGTCCTTTGGCTGTTTCTTTTCTAAAATTAATTAAATGAATTTTTTTGTTGAATTTTTGATTTTTATCTATTCTATTTTGTTTCTTCTATAAATTCTCTATGTTATGTGATGGTAATGGCTCGTAGAAAATGGATTAAATTTTTAGTGCTGGTAACTCGTGCAAATTCGTAAACGCATATCGTGTGAAAAATATGTAACACAAAACAAAATATCCCTGGCTAAACAGCCTATCCTTAAATAAGTAAATTCTTCTTACTCGCGCAAATGCAAACGAATTTTAACACACAAAATTTAAAATTGTATTGCACCTTCATTTCACAATTTCTTATGACAAATTACTGCATCCTCAATCTCAGAACTAATATAAATACATATGTATTTCGATATTAACGGGTGATTTTTTAGCTGGTTTGGTTTTGGCAACACTGGTTTTGACAGCTGACGTGTGTTTAGTACCTTGTGTCACTGTCAAACAGCTTCAGTTTGGTTTGCAATTTAACCATGGATCGTCTTACAAATGAACAACGCTTGCAAATTATTGAATTTTACTATCAAAATTCGTGCTCGGTTCGAAATGTTCATCGCGCGCTGCTTCCATTCAGCGATGAGGCTCATTTTTGGTTGAATGGGTACGTAAATAAGCATAATTGCCGCATTTGGAGTGAAGATCAGCCAGAAGCATTGCAACAGCTACCAATGCATCCCGAAAAAGCCACTGTTTGGTGCGGTTTATGGGCCGGCGGCATTATTGGGCCATATTTCTTCAAAGATGATGCGAATCGCAGCGTTACTGTCAATGGTGAACGCTACCGAGCGATGATAACAAACTTTTTTTTGCCCGAAATGGAAGTTCTTGACTTGCATGATATGTGGTTTCAACAAGACGGTGCCACATGCCACACAGCACGCGAAACAATGGCGCAATTGCGAGGCAAGTTTGGTGAACAGTTAATTTTCGGGCCGGTCAATTGGCCGCCTAGATCGTGCGATTTGACACCATTAGATTATTTTTTGTGGGGGTATGTCAAGGCTAATGTCTATAGGGACAAGCCCGCTTCGATTGACGCACTGGAAGCCAACATCCATGCATTCATTCGTGAGATACCGGCCGATATGTGTGAAAGAGTATGCCAAAATTGGACTCAGCGGATGGGCTACCTGAGACGCAGCCGCGGTCAACATTTGCATGAAATTATCTTTAAACATTAAATTGCAAGGTTCAAACTATCGATTCAAATAAATATTTCATTCATTTTTTCGAATTTTGTGTGTTTTTTTTTTTTTAAAGTTCTAAACCTCTTAAAAAATCACCCGTTATAAACCGACACATAGTCCATTGAAATGTTACATTTTTTTGGGCTTAGCGTGCATTTGTCAGAGGATGCAATTTTCTTTTTTAAATATTAAGGGGGGGGGGGTCAGTTTAAAGTTAAATCCAAGTTTGTGGAATTGTAGCCCTTGTCCCGCGGCCACCATCCTGGAAAAAGGGGTTCAAATGGTTTTTATAATTTATCTGACGAACTATAGTTCTCACAAAAAAAATAGTTGACAATTTTGGTTGCAAATAAGATTATCTACAACTTTTGTCATGTAACTTTTTGTCGTAGAACCAAAAATAAAAAAGTTATAAGCGAAAATCCATGAAAGTTTGAGAAAAAAATTTCTATTGGTTGATATAACTTTTTTTCTAATCATTTTACTATGCTCTATCCAACAAAAATTGTCAGTACAGGGAAGATAGGACGTTTGCATCTGGTTGCATTGGCTTGCATACATATGTCTCACGTTAAAGCTCTTATAGGGTTTCCATACTTTGAATTATAAATTGCCACAAATCGAAGAACAATGTGCATATGGTTACCATGGATACCATTTCAAACATATTTAAAAAAAGATCAATTTGTCTTTTTTTCCCACACCACACCCTTTTAAATGAATTTGATCACGTAACGCTTTTTGAACGTTTCAAAACTTAGCACAAATAACTTTTTTTTTCTTTAAGACTAAAATTGTACAAATTTTAACTGCATTTTATAGGTGTATTCAGAAATACAAACAAATAGTAAGAAGACAATCAAAACGACAACACTGTTGGCTCTCACCCTTATAAATTTTGTTCTCAAAAGCTTCAAAACCGAAAGTTCTTTCATAAAAACCACTGAAAAAAGCTCTGTTGTATTGTTGCGACTTGGCAAATAGTCCAGTAAATAGAGAAATTTTACTACTGACCAAATGGAAAAAAATAGCGGCATGCTGAAATTTTGCAGGTCGTTTCGGGGGTAAGTATACAATTTAAATCTAAGTTGGCGACCTCCTACCCCTTGCAGGGGCGGTGCCACGCCCACTTTCATTAAATCCTGGTTTCTGAAGAAACGGCTGCACCGATATGAATGAAATTTTCATAATTTGTTAATATAGTCGTAGAAAAAATTAAAAAAATTGTTAAAGTAAAATCCGCCCACTGCCACGCCCACTTTTCTTATTTTTTTGTTTCTAATAAACTGCTCCAAGGATTTCCATGAAATTTTAAGAGTTTGTTCTTATGGATGAAAAAAAATCTCAAATTGGTTGTAGTAAAATCCGCCCACTGTCACGCCCACTTTTCTCATGTCTTTATTTCTCGGAAACACCTCTTACGATTTGTATGAAATTCTGAGAGTTAATTCTTATGTACGAGAAAAAAATTAAAAAAGTTAAAGTGATGTGCATAATCAACACAATTGGATTTCCCACAACCTTATGAACACTGATGAATAATACTAATTGTAAGTCTCGCTCGAAAAAACAAGACTTGAAAGTTTTACACACTCCAAATAGCCATTTTACAGAGACAATATTGAAGAAAAGTCGGAGCGCTAGTGGGCGGATCTTACTAAAAGTGCTTTTTTAATCGATATACATAAATAGTACAATGATTGTCCATTTAGCAGCGAAATTAAGAACAAATCCTTACGCTATGAAAGAAGTCAAATAAATGATTTTCATCAATCTGAAGACTTCGAGGTCTGATTTGGGTTTTTATTTTTATTCAAAAACTAAATCGTTACTCCCTAATACAGTTCGTAGAAATTAATAAATATATATGAAAGAGGAACGTGACTATACCTGTGGGTCTCACTAAACCAAAAGTGCTTCGCAAATCTTTATATTATCACTAGTATGAAAAAAACTCCAAATCAGTTTCTGAGAAATAAAGATATAAAAAAGAGGGCGTGGTAGTGGCCGGACTTAAATGAAATTTTGTTTTAAATTTTTTTCTCGTTCATAAGAATAAACTCTGAAAATTTCATGCAAATCGTAGGAGCCATTTTCGAGAAACCAAGAACGAAGAAAAGTGGGCGTGGCAGTGGGCGGATTTTACTTTAACAGGTTTTTTAATTTTTTCTACGACTTTATTAACAAATTATGAAAATTTCATTCATATCGGTGCAGCCGTTTCTTCAGAAACCAGGATTTAAGAAAAGTGGGCGTGACACCGCCCCTGCAAGGGGTAGGAGGTCGCCAACTTAGATTTAAGTTATATACCTACCCCCGAAACGACCTGCAAAATTTCAGCTTGCCGCTATTTTTTTCCATTTACAATTCTAATTTTACTGTACTAAAAGGCAACTCTGTTGGAATGTTAATTTTATTTCAAACAGCGAAGGTAGAAGCGAAAGCGAGTATATGATCAGATATTAGAATGCTTTTGGCATTGAAAGACAACGGTCATGTTGTAGCGTAGAGAATGTTTCAAAGAATTACAACAACAATTCCTGTATGTTTACCAGTGGCTTAGTATGTTTTTCAGTGGCATAATTGTCATTTTAGTTTTCTGATGGTATACACAGGCACCACTGATTTGAAAAAAGCTCTCCCATAAGCCCTGTACTGACAATTTTTGCTGGACAAACTATAGGAAATGACATCAGGCCATTTTTATAGATGGTGTTTTAAGGAATAATTTTCACTATAAACTTTTTAAAATATATTCATTAGTTAAGGTTTTACAGCGCTGCGGAACGAATACTCTTCAAGTTTCATAACTATACTCGTACATAAATATTAATGATTTGTTATAATTTTTAATCAACTCTTCATTTTTGATAATAGAATATGAAGAAAATTTGAAAAAAATTCTTCTATTTAAGTGGTGTGACTGAATATTTATAATTCAAGTTAAAAGTTAAAGTGAACTTTCACTTGAACTTTTAACTTTTCATTTTTGTTTATGATAATCTTTTTAATTATTGTTGGTGCAATATTGTTATTACTTAATTATTAACTCTTTTCCCCACCATCTACGAGGTAGAGTCTGGAGGTGCGTTTTTTTACGTGGTATCTAAAGGCATAATGCACGGTAATTTTCTAAATCACAACTACTCAGTTCTCCGTCTTTTTGGTTGACCAGGCTCCGGCTCAGCATCTATTTAGTTGACTTTGTATATTAAATACTTGAGGGAGAACTGGAGAAGAAAGTAGCGTCATTGTCGGTGGTTCATCTTCAAAATTATCTTTCTCACTTAATTTCGACAGCTCCATTAGCTGCAAGTCTCCCCAGAACAATGGAAGCACACTGGAGAACATTTCGGGCCTGCTTTTCGACATCCACACATCGCTCCACAGCTTCCTTTGCATCTACAGAAAATTAATTTTAGAAGCTCAGGAGGTGCTGGGGGTTTTAAGCTCTGCACTGGCATCAATATATGTCCACATTTTTTCATGCCCCAGTCTTCAGGATCGTTATAATTACCAAGCCACGACTGGAACTGATGGTAGACTCGGAAGCTTTGGAAGCGGGCTGTAACTTGTATTGGAGGAAGGGAAGATAAGTTAAATATTGTTTTTGTCACTGACTTGGCGAATTGCTTACATCTTAGGCTGTCAAGAGAATTATCATCTTTATTACCACTATATAAAGAGATGAAAAAACGTTCACCAATGACAGTAAGTAGAGCAGGGTAAACTCTTTTGTTGAGGAACAACGCCGTTGTTGCATCATTGATAACAAATGTTTACAAATATTGGTTAACTTTTCGACACGTGGAAGTGAGAGTCGTTCTAAGGGTACATTTTTGCGCTGAACTGTAACGGGCGGTTTTGTCTAACAAGGGTCTTTGCTGGCATGCTGGAACCCTTCCTTAGCTCGTCGGTGGGGGTGGTTCTTTGACCCATTAAACCCATTACAAAAATTATTCATGCCAGTCTAATCACCAAAGTTGTTATTGATGTGCGAGAAATGTGGCCTCAACCCACCCTACCTTGGTTGCTTCCCTCGCTAGAGCAACCCCTAAAATTGGCATCTTCTTATCCACGACACTTCATCCTCCCCTAATACTTCCCCTCATCCTCTCCTTTCAAATAAAAAAATTAAGCTTCCATTGTTTTTGGTAATACTTCAGTTTCAAACATATTTTTGTTTATTCATAATTATTTGTTCTTTAATAATCAAAAATTCATTTATAAAAGAAGTTTTATTTCTTTTTTGTTTTACTAAGGATTAATTAACAAAATTTAGATTTAAATTAAATGAAATTAAAGAAAATCTATTTCAATCTCTAAATCACGCGCGTTCGACTTAGTTCAAAATGGAGTCGTCTTCCTCTTTTGTCTTTTAATCCCTTTCTTCTTTTTTTTTTTTTTTTATACAATGGTCCCCAATCAAATCCCCCAAAAATTCAAATATATATATATAAACTTAAAAGAATTTTGATATGTGTTCAGGATTTAGTCTTATACATAAAAACTCACCAACGTATCCTTTGATGGGGTGGCCACAGCATCCGGATCCGAAGCGGAACCTGTCACTTTTCCTTTGAATTTCACTTTAAATTTATATAATTATTATTTGAATTTCACTAGTTTCTATTTTTGCGTTTCGCGAATGTCTATGCCTTTGAAAAGACTTTCCTTTTACACTTAAGCAAATTAAAAAAAGTTAACAAAAAAAATTATTAAAAAAAAATATGGGCGTTTTTCAAACGACAACGGTCCGCAACGTTAATTATCAATTCAATTGGATCCTAGGTTTTTGGCTTTGGTGGATGCTCGAAAAATTTTATGTAGGTTCGAGAACTCTTCTTGTCTCAGGTCGGAGTCTTGGATTCGAAAGTTTCAGATCGGAACTTCTATAAATCTTTTCCTTTTGGATCTGCTTCTTTGCTATCAACTCAGGTTATAGATTAGAAAATAAATCAAGCGGCTTTTATGACGTAGCCGCCAAATTATTTAAGATTTTTTTGCTTTTGCTTTGAAGATAGCTTTTCTTTTATTTTTTTTTTTTTTTAGATTAAATTAGAAAATTGAAACTAATTATAGTTTCGCTGATAAAATCAACTTCCGTTTCTGTTTCCTTATTTGAATTAGGATTTTCCTTTTCAAATTTGTATTATTTGGGAATATCAAACCGATATTGTGCTTGTGGATATTTAACTTATTTAGCTCTATAGACTATGATATTAAAAAAAAGATGTCTTTAGAACTATCACGGTGCACTGTCGGTTAACTAATGTACTGTTCCTACCTACTGTAAGTTGCAATGGCTTTTTTTTTTATTTTCTAGCAACAGCTAATTTTCTCCACCCTGGTGAGTTTCAATTAGAGTTCATTCACCTTGTGAATTCTCCTATTTAAAACTTTTGCTTATCCGTTTTCCCCTAGTACCGCTTAGGATAAACTTTCCCTAATCTATTTTTGTTTCTTTCCTTCTTCTTGTTGTTTCATTAGTCTGCAAAGACTGAAATAAAACAAACTTTTTAATTGTAACTAATAAGTCTGTCTCTTTCTTTCCTTCGCTACACAGCAAGCTTGCTGCAAAGCTTGTATTTGTTGTTCTAGAAACTTAAATGTTAATTTAAACGTGTGTCAACAGATCGGGTCGTTCGCAGTCGTTCTTGTTTAGTATTCATTATTAAATTGATTTAATTAAATATTTCCAATTATTTTTGAAATCCGTAACAGGGCTATGCTTGTTTTCTGATATTACTATATCTTAAACATGCATATGAACCCACTAAACTCGGAGACCTGTTGTGAATAGCCTTAAACATTCATACCTAAAATTGTCGGGTTTTCGGCGGTAGATTACTAAGTGCGAAAATATAGCTAGCTTTAAGCAACCTACCATTTTTTGTGAGCTCTTAATCTTCAAAATAAAAGATTTAGCCTAAATAAAATAAAAAAAAATATAAAATACAACATAAAATCCTGCACCATCTTTAAAACAAGGAGAAAACCATATCTTTAAGTAAATAAGTGTCTGTTTCACAAATAGCTGAATAAGCTGCACATTTCTAAGTGGTATAGTAATTCGTGAGAGTGAAACAAAAAAAAATTATACAAGAAAAGTAAGCTTAAATAAAATTCCTTAACTGAGATAGTAATATCTACTATTTGCAGCGATGATGAGTGTCATTTTTTTTTTGTTTAGTTTGTTTACATTGTTTATCTATCAACTCGGATAAGATAGATATGAAGTGTCCAAAACAAATTTATCTATTTACTTTCGAGATGTTTTTTTTTTTTTTTTTGAATTTTATTTGAATTATTCTGATTTAAGTCTCTAAAATCTCGTGTACTCTCATATTTAAATTCAACGTGGGAGCCGTACCCTACACCTTGGAGTCTTATGCCGGGCAACTCTACTTGTCAGATAAGTCTTCTTAAGTATTAATTTTCGTGTAATGTGATGCTTTGTGAAGTATTTCCTTTTCTTTCCAGATCATCATTGTCGGATATCCTTAGAGTGAAAAACTCCTATGAGTTTACCATCCCGAGTCTCTAACTCATACATACAGTTGCCGACAATTCTTCTTACCCTGGATTTTAAAAACTTCGGCATCAATTTTGCATTTATTCCGCGAACGAAGCTACTTTGACCAAAATTGCGGTGAAATACTTCTTGGCCTACCGTATATTTTACATGCCTAGCCCGTAAGTTATAAGTGTTCTTAGACTTTAAGTGAGCCTTTTTTAAATTTTCCTTTAACTTTTGTCGATTTAAAACAATTTTTGCGGAATTTGGTATTGCCAATATTTCTGGGTCCGAGAGTGCTTTCAAATTTCTCAATATAGGGTATGTAGAACCATGTACAACCATATTCTGCCCAAAAAGTGCAAAGTATGGTTGACAACCTATAGCTTCGTGCACATCAGATCTCAGTGCACAAGCTATGCTTGACAAATACAAATCCCAGTCATTTTGTTCTTCTGAGACTAAAACTCTTAATTTACTTAGCACACTTCTATTGACCCTTTCGGAATTGTTGGCTTGAGGGGAGTATAAAGCAGTTTTTAAATGTGTTACACCATACTTCTTTAAGAAATTTTGAAACTCTTTTGAAATAAATTGCCTGCCGTTATCTGAGTGTAAATATTCCGGCGTACCAAATAGATGAAAAACTTCTTCTTCTAAATATTGAATTATTTTTAACGAATTCGCTTTACTCATTGCTTTCAAGAACGAAAATTTTGTAAAATGATCAACTACTATAAATATGTATACATTTCCCTTTTTTGTTCGAGGGTATGGCCCCAAAAAATCTATATACAGGCGTTGCATCGGTCTTTCCGATACTGTTTGATGTACAATAGGTGAGCGCAGAGTAATATTAGGTGCTTTTATGGTTTTGCAAATATCACACTCACTCACAAATAATTTTATGTCTTTTGCCATCTTTGGCCAGTAATATTTTTCCCGTATTCTAGAGTATGTCTTCGCGAATCCACTGTGGCATGACAATTTAGTATTGTGTGACATCTCAATTACCGTTTGGGTAAGCGTCTCTGGCAACCATAAACGCCAAAGAGAATCTTCCTCTCCTACCTCACCGTTCCTAAACTGTACCCTCTTGTATACATATTTTCCAGACACCACAAGATCTGGGAGTGCAAATTGTTCTGCAATCACGTTCTCTCTCAGCTTGGAATATTGTTCCGAATCAAACTCTGCTGACGTTAAGTCTACCTCCATGCTAATTGATGTTCCAGAAATCTCCTCGCAGCCTTCTTCCATAACAGCTATGTTCATTGAAATCTCTTCCATGTCTACTCGAGAAAGAGTATCGGGCACTATGTTGAGAGATCCTTTTCGGTGTTCAATACTGAAATCGAAACCTTGCAATTCCAAGCTCCATCTTGCTAGCCTCCCACTCAAGTCCTTCAATGACATAAGCCACTTCAGACTTGAGTGATCGGTTATCACTCGAAAAGGTAACCCTTCAACATACGCCCGAAACTTTCTTATGCTCAAGACCGCAGCAAGACATTCCAACTCGGTAACTGTATAGTTTTTCTGAGCTTTGTTGAGCTTCTTCGACATATAGGCAATTGGCCGTTCGTTTTGATTCTCATCAAGCTGGAAAAGAACGCCACCTACACCCTCTGATGACGCATCACATTGTATAGTGAAAGGCTTTTTAAAGTCCGGTTGGGATAAGACAGGGGCTGTCGAAAGTGCCGTTTTAAGTTTTTCAAACCCCGCTAGTGCTTCTGGTGTCATTTCAAACTTCTTTTTCTTCTTTAAACAGTCTGTTAACGGAGCAGCTAAATCCGAATAATTCTTAATGAACCTTCGGTACCAACCAGTAAGTCCCAAAAATCTCCTAACCTGTCTCTGAGTGCTAGGAATGGGAAAATTCACCATTGCCTCGATCTTGTCAGGATTAGTCTTCAAAGTTCCTTGGCCGACTATATAGACGAGATACTTGATCTCTCGCATACAGAACTTGCTCTTATCGAGGTTTATGGTTAGATTAGCGCGGCGTAAGCAGGTCGCGACTTCATTTAATATTCGAATATGGGATTCAAAGTCTTCCGTGCATATCAGAAGGTCATCTAAGTATACAAACACATTATCCCTAAGACTCGAAGGAAGAATCTGATCCAAAGTACGACACATGGTTTGCGCAGCATTGCTCAAACCGAAAGGCATAACTTTAAATTGGTAAAGCGGTCTACCGGGAACAGCAAAAGCTGTCTTTTTCCTCGAACTTTCTTCCAAAGGGATTTGCCAATACGCGTCTTTAAGATCAATGCCAGATATATAATGCGTATCTTTTATTCTACTCAGAAGACCTTCGATGTGTGGCATGGGATACGCATCCTTCACCGTCACCGCATTAACTTTTCTAAAGTCTAAACATAAACGAACCTTACCCGGTTTTCTAACCAAAACCAATGGGCAACACCATGGAGAGTTGCTCTCCTCGATAACACCAAGTCCTATCATACGGTCCAACTCCTTATAAACTTCCTCCTGACGGACCGGAGACAATGGGTAGTGACGAGATTTGATTGGCACTGCATTACCAGTGTCAATCTCGTGAATACCAACGTGCGTTTTTCCCAAACCTAGCTCAACAAAATTCGGGAACAGTTTCTTAGCCGCTTCCAACCTAACTTTTTGTTCGGGTGGAAGTTCTATCATTTCCGCTTCATTTTTAATATTCTCTTCTACTTCCAGCTCGCAGACATCGGCTTGGATTTCGTTAACTTGTGGTAAGAGATTAAACTCTCTCCAAAAGTTCATCCCTAGATATAGCTTTTGCGTTAAGTTTGGGATCAGATAAAAAGAAAGGGTTTTGGTAAAGCCATTGTAAGTGGTCGAAATATCACAATACCCTACGATGTCGTGAGCCTTACCATCTGCGGTACGGACAATGTTTTTATATGGCTTTACATCAATTCCAATTCTCCTTACCAAATCCCAACACTCATTACCTAGCACAGAGATAGAAGCACCACTATCTAACAACCCAAAAGAGGACTCTCCGTTGAGTTGTACATTAGCGTACATTCTACCATCTGTGTTGGATGAAATGATGGAGTCCAAGATTAGTCTTCGAATTTTTTGCCGGTTCCTAAAACGATGCCTACATTTCTGAACTTTGCCACTGGTGGCGTTATTTGTTCCCATTATCCGAGAACGAATTCTATAGTAATTCATTTTACGGTCATGAAGAGATTGGAGTGAATAAGTAGAAATCGGATGACTCTGGGGGCTTTCAGGTTCTTCACGCTGCATTATTTTTGTTGTAACGCTTTTCAACTTAATTTTATCATCTTTATTCAGGTCTTCGCTCATTTCTTTTTGTTTTGCTTCCTGATGCCGTTGGGAGCAAGACGCACCATAGGCACGCTCCTCTACTGTATTTTTGTTTATTGTTTTGAGGGCCCCTGATTGCTTTGAGGGGGACGACTCTCTCGGCCCTTCTTCTCGTCCCTCCGAAAGTTTTCCGAATGTTTAGTACACTCTGGCGTGCTTACTCCCTTCGCACCGCATAGGAAGCAAAACAAATTTCGTGTGTGCGACGGACACTGATAGAACGAATGCCCTCTTTCATCGCAGTTCCAACATACAAAGCTTGATGATGTACCTGCTCTATTAAACTTCGAAATAGCCGAGATCTCTTCATCATTCACTTCAAGTAGATCTTCTTCGTTTTCTACTGCTATTTCGTGTACAACTTTTGTTGAAGGAACCCTTTTTGCCAAAAATTTCTCTGCTTCCCTAGCCTTGCTTCGGAGCTGCTCCAATGTTTTAACATCGGATGAAAGTAAAATTTCCCCCAATTTCTCTTTAGCATTATTACGAATGATATCTACTACCTTCTTGCTGTCAAATGGTTCTTTTAAGCGATCATTCAAAGTAACTACTGAATTATAAAACTCGTCGAACGATTCTTTAAATCCTTGTCTACGTGTGAGCAGCCGCATATAAATGTCGACATCACTTTCTTGACGTCCAAATTCTTTTCTCATCTCGGTTTTCACCTCTGCAAATTTAGCACTAGGTTTCTTGCGCAAAAACCTCCAAAACCATTCATTTGCTTTGCCACTAAGCAATGTATGAAAATTGGAAGTCAATTGCTCATCTGTATACCCTGATGAAATTTGCAGACGATCAACCTTGAATAAGAAATCATTTATATTTTCCTTGCCATCGTACTTTATACTCCACCTATCCAATCGACATACTTCTCGGGTACTAATATTCGAAACAAAACTTCTACCACTGTTAACAGGAGGAGAGACGGACGGTCTGGACTGTTCTCCAGGAGACATTTGCGGATCTATACTCGCAGAAGCGGGAGCACCCTGAGCAATGCCAGTTTTATTAAGGTTATCCAACTTGCCTACAACTTTATTCATGAACGCTTCCATTTGCTCAAAAACTCGCATTTGATTAATAAAAAGACTTCTTTCGATTCGATCAACTAAATCTTCTTGTTCCCCTCCTGCGGGTGCTTGGTAATTTCGTGAGGAGTCTAAATTTTCACGGCTGGCCCCTTGAAGTGGTGGCGCGCCTTGTGGGAGTGGAATATCTTCTGCTGGTTGAGCTTCCCCTGGCTGATTAAATGTTTGGTTACTCTGATTATTGGACATGTTCGTGCTGGAATCCGATACTATCGATTCTAGTTCCCTTGAAAAGTTTATTGAGTTATCTAAATTGAACCTATCAATTGTGGTATTAAATCTACGAACAAAACTTTCAAATCTCGCTTCTGAAGTTGAACGAATGTTTCCCCAGCTGCCAAATAAAGAGATTCTCTGGTTGTTATTGTCGGTCATACTCTTCTCCCACTTCTCTATTTCTGGATTTTAACTTATCTCTTTAAGGAAAAAGAAAACCCTTATGGCCAAAAATTAAAACTTCAACCGGAAACCTATAAACCAAAAAGTTTAACGGCAGGAAGCCAAAAATTAATATCTACTATATCCAAGAATAATTTCAGATCTTAAATCCATATAAAAAATCCAAACTTATACTCTCGAATCCAAAACTTCAAAATAACCCTTTGTTTTCCTTTAACTGTGATTCATACGAAAAATCAATTACAAAAAAAAACAATCAAACGATATTCAAAATTGCCAAAATATGTTCCAAAATATTGATAAAACTTTTGAATAATAAAAATCATAAACTGTTGAAAGAAAGGATGAAGATCATGATCAAGGGGGACGACGTCTGATGTCAAGGAAGATGCCATAGTTCTATGAGCCAAACTAAAAAAAATGTGAAAATGTGGTAACTATGTATGTGTATATTTACTCTATTGTTTTTAATGATATTAAAAGGATTTAATAAAATTGTTTCAGGACAACATCTGCCAATTCTATCAGCAGTGAAGGCTCTGATAACTATAAAAAAATTTATTCTGGAAGGATCTCTGAAAACGTTATATTCATCTTCAAGTCTCTTTCAATTTGTTTCTATGCATGCATCAATGTATCCGGCCATGTAGGTATCTGTTACTCAAATACACTCAGACTCGGACTACTACGTACATTTTAGTATAATTTTAAAAATATATGTTTGGCCTCAACTATCCTGTGGCAACTCGGCACCGAGTGCTTCCAACCCAGTGACCGGGACTCACAGGAAAGGTGAAACCAAAATCAAAAAAAATTAAAAAAAATGTGAAAAACTAAAAAAAAATCAAAAATATTGTAAATTAGCAATTAAGTGGCTCATAAAAATATACCTCGCTATTTTCTAATAGCGGAAAACACGTTGGGCGCCATTTTGTAACGGGCGGTTTTGTCTAACAAGGGTCTTTGCTGGCATGCTGGAACCCTTCCTTAGCTCGTCGGTGGGGGTGGTTCTTTGACCCATTAAACCCATTACAAAAATTATTCATGCCAGTCTAATCACCAAAGTTGTTATTGATGTGCGAGAAATGTGGCCTCAACCCACCCTACCTTGGTTGCTTCCCTCGCTAGAGCAACCCCTAAAATTGGCATCTTCTTATCCACGACACTTCATCCTCCCCTAATACTTCCCCTCATCCTCTCCTTTCAAATAAAAAAATTAAGCTTCCATTGTTTTTGGTAATACTTCAGTTTCAAACATATTTTTGTTTATTCATAATTATTTGTTCTTTAATAATCAAAAATTCATTTATAAAAGAAGTTTTATTTCTTTTTTGTTTTACTAAGGATTAATTAACAAAATTTAGATTTAAATTAAATGAAATTAAAGAAAATCTATTTCAATCTCTAAATCACGCGCGTTCGACTTAGTTCAAAATGGAGTCGTCTTCCTCTTTTGTCTTTTAATCCCTTTCTTTTTTTTTTTTTTTTTTTTTTTTTTTTTTTTTTTTTTTTTTTTTTTTTTTAGATTAAATTAGAAAATTGAAACTAATTATAGTTTCGCTGATAAAATCAACTTCCGTTTCTGTTTCCTTATTTGAATTAGGATTTTCCTTTTCAAATTTGTATTATTTGGGAATATCAAACCGATATTGTGCTTGTGGATATTTAACTTATTTAGCTCTATAGACTATGATATTAAAAAAAAGATGTCTTTAGAACTATCACGGTGCACTGTCGGTTAACTAATGTACTGTTCCTACCTACTGTAAGTTGCAATGGCTTTTTTTTTTATTTTCTAGCAACAGCTAATTTTCTCCACCCTGGTGAGTTTCAATTAGAGTTCATTCACCCTGTGAATTCTCCTATTTAAAACTTTTGCTTATCCGTTTTCCCCTAGTACCGCTTAGGATAAACTTTCCCTAATCTATTTTTGTTTCTTTCCTTCTTCTTGTTGTTTCATTAGTCTGCAAAGACTGAAATAAAACAAACTTTTTAATTGTAACTAATAAGTCTGTCTCTTTCTTTCCTTCGCTACACAGCAAGCTTGCTGCAAAGCTTGTATTTGTTGTTCTAGAAACTTAAATGTTAATTTAAACGTGTGTCAACAGATCGGGTCGTTCGCAGTCGTTCTTGTTTAGTATTCATTATTAAATTGATTTAATTAAATATTTCCAATTATTTTTGAAATCCGTAACAGAACTCAAATCCGTTGTCCGTTTTTCAGCTCACCAAATAATGGCGAAAAAACGTTTCTTTTGCACTAATATCTCGAAAACCAGAGCTGAAAGCGAAAAACGGATAACGGATTTGAGCTCAGCACGAAAAACTATACCTTTAGATCAACTCTTACTTAGTCATATCAAAAACTTTGTAAGCCTGTGTAGTTAAAAAGTTTATCTTGTATGATAATGAAAAGAAAAATGAAAAGATGATTAAAAATTATAAAACATCATTAATATTTACGAGTATGTTTAGTTATGAATACTGAAGAGTATTATTCGTTCCGTAGCGCAGTAAAGCCTTAACTAATGAATAGATTTTAAAAAAATTGATAGTGAAAATTATTCCTCAAAACACCATCTATAAAAATGGACTGATGTCATTTCCTAGTAAAATGATTAGAAAAAAAGTTATATCGACCAATAGAAATTTTTTTCCTCAAACTTCCATGGATTTTCGCTTATAACTTTTTTATTTTTGGTTCTACGACAAAAAGTTACTTGACAAAAGTTGTAGATAATCTTATTTGCAACCAAAATTGTTATTTTTTTTTTTTTTGTGAGACCTACATATAGTTCCAAGATGGTGGCTGCGGGACAAGGGTTGCAACCCCACAAACTTGGGTTTAACTTTAAACTAACCCCCCTTGATATTTAAAAAAGAAATTTGCATCCTCTGACAAATAAAACCACAAATGTAACTTTTCAATGGACTAACAGTTGAAAAAAAAAAAACAAAACTTTTCTTCAACATTTTTTTGTGTACACTTTTTGAAACATTTTAATTCAAAATCCACAACCGTGACTGGATACACAAAATACGCGATGGTTGGCGACTCTATAAACAGCGAACTATTTTGACATTCAGCAACATCGGCGTATACAACATAATGTACATAAATATAATTCAAAGTTTTGTGAATGTTCAATAAATATCAAAATATTTATTTAAAAATGCCAAAATAGTCTCAAAATCAGTACTAGACTAGTTTTAGACGTGTTAAGTTCCTAGTATGGCTTTGTGAACTTAAATCTGATGAAGAAATGCTCAGGTTCTAATTTATTGTTATAGACCAAGATCCCAGGGCCGCCAGACATACGTCATTTTATCATAGCTGAATTTTTTTCTGTGAATGAACCCTATTAGAGTAAGATCCCAGGACCGCCAGACATACGTCATTTTATCATAGCTGAATTTTTTTCTGTGAATGCACACTAGGGTAGGTATGAACGAATGGATAGTACGAACCTTGAACCCGGGTGCGTTTCGGAGGTATTAAGTGCTAAAAGTGCATAAAATTGATGCAAAATTACGTTATTTTATCAAAGCTGGTTTTTTGATATGTTTTAAAGAAAGTTATGATTAACTTATTTTGAATATTGAAATTGCAGGCTTTTGTGAACCGTTGTCTACGCCATATTCTAAAAATTCGCTGGCCACAAATTATATCAAACGAGGAATTGTGGCGCAGGACAAGCCAGGAGCGGCTGGACGTTGACATAAGAAAGCGTAAATGGCAATGGATTGGTCACACACTGAGGAAACCAAACGATGAAATTGCAAAGCAGTCATTTGAATGGAATCCTCAGGGTGCACGGCGGGTTGGAAGACCAAGAACAACATGGAAATCAACAGTTCTAGCAGAAGCAAACTCCCAGAGAAAGACGTGGCCACAGTTAAAATATCTATCTGCAGACCGAGAAGGATGGAAACGATTTGTTGGCGCCCTATGCCCCAACCGGGGTTACAGGACTTGATGATGAACTTATTTTGAAACTTACCAGACACCTACATGGGTGCACAATGTCAGCCAGACACAATTAAAGGTGCCAACAAAAATCGTGAAATTTCATTATAATATCAAAGCTGAATTTCATATATGTTCTTCGGGAAATACCTACCCTAGTGTGCATTCACAGAAAAAAATTCAGCTATGATAAAATGACGTATGTCTGGCGGCCCTGGGATCTTGGTCTATATGGTATGGTATTAACGAATGGATACTACGAACCTTGAACCCGGGTGCGTTTCGGAGGTATTGAGTGCTAAAAGTGCATAAAATGATGGAAAATTACGTTATTTTATCAGAGCTGATTTTTGTATATGTTTCAAAGAAAGTTATGATAAGCTTATTTTGACACTTGCCAGACACCTGCATGGGGACCCAATGCCAGCCAGACACGTTTAAAGGTGTCAAAAAAGTCGTCAAATTACGTTATAGTATCAGAGCTGAATTTTATATATATTCTTTGGGCAACTGTTTCAAGATATTTCCCAAGCTGCCAGACACCTACATGGGGACCCAATGCCTGCCAGACACCTTTTAAGGTGGTAAAAAAATCCTTAAATCGCCTTATAGTATCAAAACTAATTTTTATATTTTTTTCTATAGACAACTGTTTTAAGATATTTCCTTGCCAAACACCTGCAACAATGGAACCTAATATCAGCTGACAGATACAGATTTAAAAGTATCAAAGATATTCCCCAAGCTACCAGACACCAACACCAAAAAGTTTTCAAATAATCGTGTTTCATACGGTTCAGTATCAAAGCTATTTTGATCTATTTTGATCTTGGATACTTTTAAATCTGTATCTGTGAGCTGATATTAGGTTCCACTGTTGCAGGTGTTTGGCAAGGAAATATCTTAAAACAGTTGTCTATAGAGAAAAATATAAAAATTAGTTTTGATACTATAAGGCGATTTAAGGATTTTTTTACCACCTTAAAAGGTGTCTGGCAGGCATTGGGTCCCCATGTAGGTGCCTGGCAGCTTGGGAAATATCTTGAAACAGTTGCCCAAAGAACATATATAAAATTCAGCTCTGATACTATAACGTAATTTGACGACTTTTTTGACACCTTTAAACGTGTCTGGCTGGCTTTGGGTCCCCATGCAGGTGTCTGGCAAGTGTCAAAATAAGCTTATCATAACTTTCTTTGAAACATATAAAAAAATCAGCTCTGATAAAATAACGTAATTTTCCATTATTTTATGCACTTTTAGCACTCAATACCTCCGAAACGCACCCGGGTTCAAGGTTCGTAGTATCCATTCGTTAATACCTACCATAGGGTTCATTCACAGAAAAAAATTCAGCTATGATAAAATGACGTATGTCTGGCGGCCCTGGGATCTTTCTCTATTAGGTCTGAGTACCAGAACTAGTACCTAGTCTAGCTAGACTGGGCACTAGGCTCCCTTAGTACTTATGGGAAGAAATTGGCCTTTACATATTTACATTTTTTTTACTTTCACTCACTTAAGTGCATTATGGGTTACTTATGAAACTGACGTTTCGGAAAGCTACTTTTCGGTTAGTTTTGACATAAGCTTCCGATAGCTTCCGCCTATTATTGTTCTACCTTTAGAAGTCAGTTGAGAAGCGAGTAGAGCGGCGAGTGATTTGACAATTAAATATGTACAACTCACATCCTTGTACTCGCTCGTGTGGACTCAGGGTAAAACAATGTTTTACTTCCCGACATGTACGATAGTTTTACTACTTTGCATGAATACCGTTAATTACAAAAATGGCTTAGCATCATTTTGTAGTTTGTACCAGTCTACAGATATTTGATCCAGGAACTGAAAAATAAAATAAATAGGTATCCCAGTTAATTGAGTTTTATTTATTGTTAGGTACCAAGAATAAACAATGTGTAGTATAATTTCGGAAATGCTTTATATTTCATAGCATATCGATACCTTCCCGTAAGAATGTATTAAGCGACATTTTCAAAATGTTAAATTAAATTTTTAAAATGCCTCTTATTCAGTTATTTATTTGGGTATTTTGTTGTAATAAACAGATTTTTAGAGGCATTTTGAGTTGAAAATCCCGTTCTGGACCAGAGGTTTTTTTCGATGCCTTTAAAATTTTTGAAATGTCGCTTAATACATTCTTACGGGAAGGTATCGATATGAAATTGAAGTAAATAAGCATGATCTTTGTCGCATGCATTGATAGCAAGGCTAATCCCATTTAGCTGCCACCGGACCGAAGTCCCATATCTACATAATGTAAGTGGCAGTTAAATATATACCTACATACATATATCAATAATTGGTCTTGTTATGCTGAAGATGATTTGATGGTGTGGAAATATCAACATTGAAAATGCAGTTAAGAGCTGACAAAAGAGAAACATTATTTAGGTAAGTTTGTATATAATGTTGATAGTGGTATCATTGATGCATTGGGAGTGTAAATATTATACATAGTAACTATTCAATATGGTGGAAACTAATCTTACGGCATATCTTATCAAGGTAACAGGCATTAAATCGAGAGCATCCACAGGCATCGTTTCCCGCATCGTGTTTGGTAAAAGGGGGTAAAGTGCACTAACGTGTACCTACATACATATATACTGCAGGGAAAACATATTGAAGAATTATCAGTTCTTAACTTTAGTTGATTTACTACAGCGAAACCTTGTGCACGTCTTTTTCACAAGAAGTAGTGTTTTAATTACAGTTTTATAAATTTTGTCTTAACGTTTCTAAGTTTCGTTTCAAAATTAAAATATGAGTATCTCTTTTATTGGTTTTGCTGATCACAATTATATTGTAAGTGTGTGAAGTGTGAGGATTGATGTGATAAAACGGGTACGGGTTCATACCATAGAGATTCCGAAACTAGCTTTGATCATCTTGGTTGCTTCAGCCAACCCATCGAATCGAAACCAGCCTGAAATAGATGGATTAAAGAAATAATATTTCCTAAGACCGAAGCTTGCCAATATTAATAGACGGAGGAGTACCTATAAAACGGTTTCTATATTTCGCGAAAAATACTGCAAAAATGAGAGGTAAATGATAACCGTTTGTGATAATGAATTTACACACAAAACCAACAGACAATTATGACTGTTCTTAATTTATGGACTATAGCACCAGCAGGTTATATTACCTCTTTTCGTGTGATACCCAAAAAAGCCCACTTTATTCCAAAATTCTGTCAATATCATTTTTTTGTATAAACTTTGAGGGAGCTTTAGACTAAAATGGGTAGAAATTGGCAGTTTTGGGAGCTAAACGAACATACCTGTTATGTAGAACCGTTTTAAATTTCAAAAATAGAATATTTTTAACAAGAAACTAGATGAAGGTCGAACGTAAGCGTGATGGCTGAAGCTTAGTAGAGTGGCTCACAGTCCTGTAGCTGTAGCTGTTATAGAATTTGCCTTCATTTGGAAGTAGGTTCATGTTAAGAAACAGGTGGATAACGTCCTTTTTTTCTATGTCAGCTGTTGTTTTTTCATATCAGAATAATATCGTATTTCATTGAAATCTGAAAGATTTGATTTTAAAATCAAGAATTTCTGTCTTGAGTGAAACATCTGGGTATATTTTGAGAAGATTCAGCTTACGCACATGGCATACATGATACATACACGCATGACGCATACACATAAAAACGTCTTATGACGTCGTCACAAAAAATACTAAACAAATAAATAACCCCATTTCGATTTTTCGTTTGACAGGAGAATGTTTCGATGTATGGGTGAATGCAGATCAAATCTATCAAACTAGAAAGATCTCATCTTTCGTCTTCAGATCTCATCTTTTTTTGAATAAAACATGCAAAAATAGAAAAAGTGCAAATCTTTTCCCAAAAAGATGAAATCTTTTCAACTATGAAAAACGACATAAGTCCATTTTCACACTCGAGAGAGATCTCGCTCAAGGCTATAATAGTTAGCGAATTCCGGACAAAAATGGCACAACGAAATATGTATTTCGTTGTGCTTTTCGTTCTTCAGTAAAAACTGAAATTTGTAGCAGATATGTACAGTACATAAATATATATGTTTTTAGAGAAGTCCCCATGCCTTGTTTCATACGCAGAATTAATTGCAAGGACCTGACCATTAATTTTGTGCGTATAAAAATGAAATGAAAAAAATGAAACGCAAAAAATCACACAAAGTTATGATTTTTTGCGTTTGTTTTTATCTCTTCAATTGGTGAAACTCTACATAAATATTTTTGAGCTACGTTTTCATTACGCTTAAGCCTAGTACGCTGCTGATGCGAAACGAAAAATCCCATACAAAAATGACACAACGAAATCATAAACGAAAAATTTAGTCTTACTTTTCGTTCTGCAGTACGCTGTTCGATGAACGAAATTGAAAATTGTTGGATATTTTTTGGAGAAGTCTACACTCTTTTTTTCGCACACAATTAACTACCCAGGTCATTTATTGTGTGCGGAAAAATGACATTTTTCGTGTGTATTTTTGTTGTTTCTTTCATAACAGCGTGGCTGTCTGTGTTCTTTTTTTTTTCAGTTGCATTGGTTTTGAATTTTTGAATTGGTGTAACTGTCAATGAATATTTTTTCGCTGCGTTTTCGTAAGCATTTCGTTGTGTTGTTGGAGACCAACTAAAAATTTCGTTTCGCATCAGCAGCGTACTAGGCTTTAGGCCTAGGAAGTGAACAATCAGAGCAGTGGAGAAAGTGAATTTTTGACATTGCTCACTGATACAGACTTACGAATTTGTTGTGAACGTTTGACGTTTAAGAACACAATGCCTCCAGTGAGGCATTTTTCTCTTGTAATCGAACTGTCAACTGTTCACCAAGAGTTGCACGGGAATTGCCCGTAAGCGAAAACTCTCCACAGAGCTTCACGAGCATGTTCACGGGTGAACAAAAATGCAAATTTTGTATGGATTCACGACATGATTCACAAGTATGTACCTACGAGGCTGAGCTTTAAAATATAAAAGTGACACGATGAAATCATAAACGAAAATTTAAGTTCTACTTTTCGTTGTGCAGTATGCTGCTCGATAATCGATTACTGTAGTTTGTAGCATATTTTTTGGAGAAGTCTACACTCTTTTTTGCACACAACTAGCTACCCAAAACATTTATTGTGTGCGAAAAAGTGACATTTGTGTTTTTTCGTATTTATTTTTTGTTGTTTCTTTCATTACAGCATATGGCTGTCGGTAATTTTTCTGTGCAACTCTCAATGAATATTTTTCCGCTTCGTTTTCGTAAGCATTTCGTTGTCTTCTTGGAGACCAACTAAAACTTTAATTTTGCATCAGCAGCGAACTAGCCTTAAGTAGGCACGTTGCTTATGTGAAACAAAATTTTAAGATTATCTCCAATAAGACAACGAAATGCTTACGAAAACGCAACGGAGAAATATTCATCGACAATTTCACAAATTCAAAAAATTTAAACAAGTTCAAGTGGAAAAAAAATGACATGCAGACATGCGGTTATGAAACAAAAAAACAAAATAGGCATTAAAAAATACAAAAGTGTGTAATTTTAACGCTTACAATAAATTTGTCCGAAAGAGTGTAGACTTCTCCAAATAATATGCAACTTTTATCAATTTCATTCGTCGATCAGCGTACTGCAGAACGAAAAGAGAAACAAAGTTTTTCGCTGTGTCATTTTTGTATGGAATTTTTCGTTTCGCATGTGCAACAGCGTACTACGCTTAAAGCCTATAGTTCGCTGCTGATGTGAAGAAATGCAAAATAATTACCTGCAGTCATACTGTGATGAAAGAAACAACAAAAATAAATAGTATAAAACACAAATGTCACTTTTCCGCATACAATAAATGGTCTGGGTAGTTAGTTGCTTGCGAAAAAAAAGTGTAGACTTCTCCAAATAATAAGCTTCTAACTACAATCATAAATTTCCCTTGTCGAACGGCCTACTGCACAATGAAATGTAGAACTAAATTTTTCGTTTATGATTTCGTTGGGTCATTTTTGTATGGGATTTTTCGTTTCGCATCAGCAGCGTACAAGGCTTTAGCTTGTAAGGGTAGGTAAGGTACCGCTGATTGCAAAATTATAAACGTAAGGAAAATTAGACTTTTGCTTCGATAAAATCCAACAAAGCTAAAATTTGGTGGTTTTGACGTCTTAAGCATTTCCTAAAAAGTTCCGTAAATTTGGAACGTGTCAAAAATTTGTATAGGTGGGGTAAAAGTGTGTAAAATTCAGTTTTTTCTTAATTTCTCGAAAACAATCAGTTTTTTTGAAAAAATATGAAGGTGCAAATTGTAGCTTATGTTATTCTACACAAAAAATATTAACGTCCTTTGTTTCATACAATCAATAGATTAAGAGAAAATCGTGCAGGAACTTCATGGTGGAGCAAATTTTGTCAAAAAATGTATTAAAATATCTTTAATCGATATGGGCAACATTGTTTGTACGATTTGTATTTGGCTACATCTCCTCATTATAAGACCTAGTTTTTGGGTGTCCCGGGGTAAGGGTGAGGCTGCCATCTTGAAAAGGAAAATAATTTGGTTTTTATTCAACAACTCTATTGAATTTCTTTTTACAACTAAATCATGAGAGAACAACACTTAGACAGTAAAATGATCTAAGAAATGAGTGGGAAATCCTCTAACAAATTTCTTTGAGTTTCGGTGCCATTTGCATAAAAGTGCTGCTTTGGGCCCTCCTTGGAAATGACTCGTCCAGTTTTAAGACCGTGCCCCCTCTTATTAAGCGTTCTTTAGCGTTTCGAACAACTTCTCTGTTGGTAAGCCCAACCTGCTTACTTAGCTGCGAGATACATTATATGGCTCAAAAACTTGCTAGGTTTTATTCAGCTCGATAACGAGAAACTGAAGGTAACCCAAACATGCAAAAATATAATTTTGCATTTCACCTCAATAATTTTTGACAAGAGAAAATATTTGCATATATTTTTTTTCGCACGGTTAGTGTAGTCTAATAGGTCAGCCACAGAACACAAAGCCTGCAAAGTACATATGATATTTAAGCTAAATAAATATAAATGCAAAATGAACAAGAAGAGATATAAGAGATAAGCCATTTTCAGATCAAAATAAGTGCAAATATGTATGTATGTTTAGGTAGCTACATACCTAGTTATCTCCATTCAACGATAAGAATAATTAGTGTATTTTATTTTGCACTTCGTTGCAATCTTTATTCAGTCTGATACTATAAGAAGTTATCTGCTGCAATGCGATGCCGTTTATAACAAATAAAAATGTTACTGAATTGGTATCATATTTTACAAAGCATAACCTCAATTATATCATCTCACCGATAACACTAATTTTAAAATTAAGTCTTGGTTTAAATATTTTTAAAAATTTCAAATTTTATCATTTTAAAGCGGCTCAAATTCAAAGTTCAGCTCCGAATAGCAGTGAGCCCACAACAACTACTTTTATCACAATAGAGGCAAATGAAAAAACGCCACTATTGAGAGGCTCTTGGAAGCAAAATCCATCTTCAGGAAATAACTCAGAGAAATTCAATGGCAGCGGGGTAGCTGATATAAAGTTTTGTGACCTACGAGTGCTTGGCATAGCTGTTTTATTGGCTGGGGGTTTCACTATTGCTACCTATCTTCTGGTTACGGAATGTAAGTATAAAGAATTTTTTTGAAAGATTTCATGATTTTTAAATAGATAAGATTTTAATATTTTATTTTTTTAGCTCGTTTACCAACAGCAAGTTTTGCATTGGACCTGGTGAATCGCGATGTTTGGAGCCAGACAGTTATTCCCTTGGGTAGGCTTCTTAACAATACGAAAGTCTTGTATATTCTTTTGGTACAAACTGGTGGTAACATATGTTTGGAACTCTACAGCTGCATGGATATTCTTAGAGATATGCAGGTAATTTAAATTTTACTTGAATTTATAAAAAACCGATTGAAAATTGTATATAGGTAATAAAATGCATTATTTATAATCGTAGTTACAAGAATATATAGATATGTATACGACTATTTCTTACAGATTTCTTTTACTTAATATTTGAAATATTGTTTTCTTGTTTTTTAGCAGCGAAGTCTTTTATCTATTTCATGAAGCAAATCACTCTCAATACAGAGCAGAGATAGTGCATCAAGTCTTTCTTGCGTTATCATTGTTCGACAAAGACTTTTTAAGAGTTTTAATTGACTAAATGATCTTTCCGCAGAACAATTTGTCACTATCAGACTTAAAAATAAACGTAATGCCGTGTCTACGTTCGGAAACGCTGATGTAATTTTATCTTCCCACATAATCTTATATAAATTAGCTTGATTGAAAAATTTAAAATTATTGCCATTTTTATGCATCACATAACGATGGAATTGTATTAACTCGTCAGCAAGTTCTGAATTTAAATCTTCCGGATAATTTTACACCAAACGCTGGGCACAGGCTATAACGTTGACTTTTTCATTGCTTGTGCAAAGAAAATCAAATCGTTCAGAAATTGCCTTATATATTTTACCTCTGGGAATCCATTTGTATTCTTAACTTATCGATAATAGATAATATAAAAAGCGTTTATTCGAAACTCATCCTTCGGGCTTAAATCTACATCGGGAGCATTACCATCGTTAGCCATTTTTTTGCGAATTCGTTTTCGTGTAATCATGTAGCTGCCATCAGGTAGAAGTTCTTTAGAGCGCATTTCAATAGTGTCGAAATTATTACGTATTTTCTCCAGTTGATCGGTTAATGATCTATACAAATTCGCACACGTCAGTAGTGTTACGTCTTCGCTTTGCAAAACTTTACTGACTATTTGAAAGCTTTGTAAAATATCGTTCCAAATCACAAGCTTTAAGGCAAATTCTAGTTTATTCATTTTGTTTAGTAGATCACCAGCTTCCCTCCTAGCATCTCCTTTTAGTGTATTGTCTTCAGAAATGGCGTTTAAAGTATCTAATAATAATTTATTATATGATTTAATTATGGCAAAAGTAGCTGCAGCATGAGATTCCCATCGTGTATCTGAGAGTGATTTTATCACATTATCATTTTGAAGAGCAGATTTTGACGTTTGCCATCTACTAGTTGATGCAGTAAGGTAGTACCTCGTGGCTAGATGGTTAGTGCGTAGGACTGTCATGCCGAAGGTCTGGGTTCGATTCCCAGCCGTGCCACCTAAAAAAACAAACGTTTTATTCGAGGTACTGCCTCTTGCGAAGAAGACAAATCCTCCAAGAGTAATACTTGTCATGAAAAAGTGCTTCTCATTAAGCCGTTCGGACTCGGCAAAAAACTGTAGGTCCCCTCCATTCCTGCCAACAACACGCACACAGGAATGGTTGAGAGTTGTAAGTCACTAGGCCCTGGTTCCCCACGAGCTGTTGCGCCAAAAAAAAATTGTATGTAGGTATATATAGTACGACAGAAAAAAAATCAACTGCGATAAGACAGCAATCCACAGCACAGCACAGCGACCAACAAGATTTAAAGAGTGTGATGCACAAGGTACATAGATTGCTTATGGATTTGTCAGAAAAATTTGCTGTTGCATATATATACTGACCGGACATATTTGGAGCATTGTCGTATGTTTGCCCTCTGCATTTTAAAATTGATATATTATGTTCACTCAGATACTTTAATGGTTGATTAGCAATACCGGATCCAGTATGAGAATGCATCTCCAAAAACGTTAAGAAGCGTTCAATAGGCTGGCCATCTTATATGAAAATACTTGAGCGTTGCCGTTTGCCGAATTTGAAGATTTGTGAAGATCTATTATCCATTTTGCTCGTATGAGCAAAAAAGATTCAGTTGCTTCATTGTGTTTACTTACTTGTGTGGCCCCTTTTGTCGTGATGCCAAAGGCCTGGGCCTGGTTGGCCTAAGGGTAAATCCTGGGCTGCCATTAGCCCAAACAGGTTTTAATACCTGCCTTTATCAACTTATTATCAATTACAATTAGCTAAAAATATTTCCCAAATAGCCAGTGCATAGCTCTTATAATTTTCTTTTTAATTATTCGCATTTCTTTTTTACGTGCGGCTTCCATTTTAATTTCGTGCCTAGAATCATTCCCAGATATTTTGCCTTATTTACAAATGGAACACGAGCAATATTAAGATAGATGGGTAATCTATTTATTTTTTTTACACGTAAAGTCCGTAAAGACAGACTTTTGTTCATTGAGCGCTATTAGCCATGTGGCTATCTTCTGTTTGAGGTATATCATGGGTAAATAAAAGGTACAGAACTGGACCTAATACACTTCCTTGTGGTATCTCAGTCACTATATTTCTTTGAAATTTGAATATTCATTTTTGAAAACAGAACTTGTCTTGATAGCAGGGAGTTTCATTTTAGCAAATATGTGATTTTCATCTGATTTTGCTCACGCCTAAATTCTCAGTGATATACAAAATATGTATGCCAAATTTCATGAAGATTGAATAATATTTGGAGGTTGAGCATTTTGAGCACTTTTAATCTAAATCTAGAGAATTTTTTAATTTTGAAGTTCTTTGGGTTCATGGGTTTCTTATGTACTTGCTTCATCTTGTGCAGATTGTAGTTTGTGTACATGTACAATTATAACCAATGTGTAAATTCGTGTCATCCTTACCTACAATAATTCTTTTCACAATTTCTCTTTGAACTGTACCTTCAAACTACAGGCCTTATACAGGAATTTCCAATAATCGCGGGTCGATTTTGAAATGGAATGAAACAAGCTGAGTGTGTGGTATTAACCAAATTTTTATTATTTTATGTTTGCCATTATGTAGGGAATATGACATCGTTCAAAATATTCGTAGCAACTTCGCATGGTTGTATGGATCCGAGAGGTATAATTGCCAATTCCTTTGCCGCATAGTCCCGGCTGAATGATGGCCTTATTTATGTTGACTTGGAGTACATTAGTTGATTGCGACTTATTGGAGTAGATTTGTAACTTGAGAAAACCTCACGAGAAAAAGTCTAGTGAGGTCAAATCGCATGATCTTGGTGACCAGTTCACGTCACCTCCGCGAGAGATAACCCTACCCTAGAATCGTTTATGTAGAATGAATTTTGTGGGATCAGCTGTGTGGAACGTAGTGCTATCCTTTTACAACTATATGTTGATGACATTCATATTACCAATTTGGGTCAAAAGAAATTGTTTATCATCTATGGTAGGGTCTCTGTTGACTGAATCTACGAATTTGACTTCCTTGGGGTCACCTGCCTTCTTACCCCTCCTCTAACTGACGCACCTAATCTTTTTTAAGTTGAACCCACTATCAAGGTTGATGAGAACTAGACTTTTGTGTTCTTAGAAAAAATACATTTTGCCTAAAAACGGCAAAAAATATAAATATAAAGATTGTATTTTTGCCTACGAAAGTGATCAAAATGCGCAATATTCTCCAATCTTCTTGAAATTTGGGATAAATATCTTTTACATCAGAGAGACTCGGGGCGTAAGCAAAGTCAGGTAAAATTTTATATTTTATTTTATCTCTTTCAAAAGTACATCTGATTTTTTATTTCCTATATAAAATTCCGCATTGTCAGCAAACCATCATCAGAGTGTGATGTTGTGCTGCGTGGCAAGAACCCTTATTTCTTCGCGACGCACAGCATGAAACCAGCTTAGGTTAGGTTATGTTAGGAAGGGTGATGATACGGCAAGCCAAAACATCTCACTCGGATCTCAATGGATCCATTGTGCTCCCCAGGATGTGAGAAATGTAGGAATAGGAGGGAAAGAGAAGGGATTTAGTGGAAGTTTTGGAAATGGGGTGCCTCCTTGAACCATCCTGTGCTCTGTATGAAGTTCAGGATGCGCCTTAGTGGCAAAAGAGAGACGTCACCCAGTTCGTTGAAAAAATATTCTCCGATGGCTGTTTTTCTTGTTCTGGTTAGGCTGGGGCATTCGCAGAGCAACTGAAAAGAGCCCTCTTCCGCTTCTTCCGTAATGGCACCCTCTGCATAAGTCAGATGTGCTGGTGTCCATTCTGCTCATGTGAGTTCCCATTGAGTTGTGACCCATAATGAATAGAGAAAATTGAGGTCTGCTTAGCTTAAGTAAATATGTACTTTGTTTTGTTCTTTGAAATATTTGGCCAAAGATTCCTTGACAGGCGTCAATTGTTGACCATCTATCGTTAGCGGCCTTGAGGAAGCTGTGGTGAATTCTATACTCTGTTCCTGCTTCGGTGGCATAAGTACCCAAAGTACAGTTTTTGGCCAATTCATCAGCCATTTCAGTACCATAAATGTCACGGTGACCCGGGACCCATCGAAGGGTGATTGAATTCGTTTCACCAAGCAATCTTAATTCACTACGGCAGCGATCAACCAGTTTTGACTTGGTAACAATTGATAAAATGGCTCTGATTGCCGGCCGCCTGGCTATCTATGAAGATATTAATGTTTTTGTTCGTCAGTTCACATGTTGAAAGGTATTTTGCAGCCTCGCAAACTGCAAGCACTTCCGCTAGGAAAACGCTGCAGAAGTTTGGGAGCTTAAATGACCTATTTATGGGTGGATTGTCTGAGAAGATGCCTGACCCTACCTCAGTGTCTGTTTTAGAACCGTCAGGAAAGACCGATACATGAAACCAGTTTGGATTTAATTTTTGTGGCAAAAATAACTTTGATCGCTGCCTTGCTGTTAATGTAAAAAGTGATATCAGCTCGTGGTATCGCCATTATTGAGATCTGTTCGGCAGCCTAGACCTTCCGCTTGGAAGACACTAAAGTAATAAGGGAGTCTATAAGAGTTGGTTAAATTGAGGGACTCTGAGAAGAAGCAGCCCGCACCTACTCCCGTATCCATCTTTGATCCGTGTCGGTTTAATTTCTACCATCGGTTAAACTGATTGTTGTAAACCAGAAATCCATTCATCTCTTGTGGGTATGGAGACAGAAAACGATTTTTCAAAATTTGTATGGGGTGTTGTGTGACGAACAAAGCGTGATGTCAGTGGTGCTTTTGTGAGCATTGAGAAGGAAGCCAAGAAGATGGGTTTAACGGTGAATGAAAGCAAAACGAAGTATATGCTGTCAACAAGAAAGGACACCCAACACCGACAGGACAGAACGTCACTATAGACAGCTATAATTTTGAGGTGGTCAGAGACTTTGTCTACCTAGGATCCGCTATAAACTCAGCGAACGATACCAGTGCTGAGATCAAACGAAGAATTACTCTTGCCAATTGCTGTTTCTTCGGGCTAAGAAGGCAATTGAGAAGCAAAGCCCTCTCTCGAGCAACTAAACTGTCCCTGTATAAGACGCTTATCATCCCGGTCCTGATGTATGGTGCAGAGGCATGGACACTGCTAACGGTGGATGAGAACGCGTTAGGCTGTTTCGAGAGGAAAATTCTCCGGGTGATTTTTGGTCCCGTCTGCATAGATGGGGAATGGAGGAGAAGATACAACCACGAACTGTATGGGCTGTACAGCGACACTGACCTAGCCACAAAAGTGAAAAGCCAACGACTAAAATGGCTGGGTCACCTAGAGCGAATGGACACCAATGCTCCGGCACGGAAAGTCTTTGAATCCAACCCCGTGGGACAACGCAGTAGAGGTGGACAGCGTAAAAGGTGGCGCACGCAAGTGGAAGAGGACCTCAACCAACTTGGCGTGCGAAACTGGAGACAGCTAGCTAGAAACCGAGCCGGCTGGAAGAAGCTTGTTGGTTGAGGCCCTGGTCCACCCCGAACTGTAGCGCCACCTAAAGTAAGTAAGTAAGTAAGTATAGGGTGTTGTGTAGTCTGTGTACCACATACCCCTCTGTAAATTTGTTGATAATTTGGACACGACCTACGGAGTTCCTTTTCCAGCTTTTGTTTGAGCACTGGAGGCTGCAGTTTCTTGTACGAATAGATCTAGGGGTCTTATAGATTGAGTATGGCTTCCATTCCCGTAGTGGATGTGGACGTCCTTGCCCCTGTGATTAATTAGATTCTGTGATTTTATAATTAGTTTCTTCATCCATCGCACTCCACCAAATCAGGCTACCATATGTAAGGATCGGTCTTACAATGCCTGTGTACCTGTAAATCCACATAATGATTTTAGCATTTGGACCCCAGGTCTTACCAAATACCCTGTTGCAGGAGTAAAAAGCGATCATGGCCTTCTTGGCTCTTTCTTTAATGTCCATACCCGAGTTTTGCTTTTTGTCAAGAGCTACGCCTAGATAATTGACATGATATGATAGACTAAGTCGGGTACCTTCTATTGACGGTTGGACAAATTCAGGTTTTTTCCTTTTGTTAGTAAAAAGTAACAGTTTGTTTTTTTTTTGGGTTGACCGAAAGTCGACATTTCCTAGTCCAGGTACAGACTTTTGACAGAGCGTAATTAATCTTTTCGCTGGTTGCGGAAATACATTTTGCGGTCGCAAGCAGCGCCAAGTCATCTGCGTAGGCAACAACTTTAACACTGCTATGGTTCAGTTCAATGCGGATTTCGTTCATAACTTGTATCCACAAAAGTGGTGTGAGAACTCCTCCTTGTGGAGTCCCACTAGATATAGATACTTTGATCCGTGAGTCCCCTAGTTCTGGGTTAATTCGTCTTTGTTTTAACATATAGATAATCCAGTTTATGAGGGAATTATGTACTTTAAGGTCAACAAGTGATCTTCTTACCGCATCATTGTGTACATTGTTGAAGGCACCTTCAACGTCCAGAAAAGTTGCTAGAGTGTACTCTTTGTTCTTGAGTATTTTCGCTGCTATGCGTACTAAGTTGTGAAGGGCTGTTTCAACACTTTATCCTTTCGTGCTTCATGTAAGCATGTTTGAAATTTGAATTTTCATAAAACCGACCAAAACCGGGTGCTATTGAAAATTTGATTTGCAGAATTAATAAAAGCACTTTCAAATCTGTTACCTCTTCTAGCTTCAAATAAAAAAAAAATAAAAGGTACGACTGGGTCGCACGTTCTTGCTCAAAAAGTTCAATTTGCTTGGAAACAAAGAATTTTTAAAAATATTCGAGTAACTATAAAAACATTTTTAAAATTATTATCGAAATCTTTTGAGCTGTTTTTAAGATAAATAAGGTTTTTCATAACAGTTGTATAGCAAATACCGTTATTTTGGGAGCTAAAAAGTATTTAAATAGGCCCTAACTCTCAAAGAGCATCAACTTTAAGCTCAATGCGGCACGTGTTAACGTGATTTAAAAAATAAAAAAAAATAGGGTAGTTAAGATGTCAATAAACAAAAAAAACGGGTGCTCAAAAGTTTTTAAAATAAGGACCACCCTAGTGTATACATACATATCTATTAGCCGCTCAAAGGTTTCTAAAACAAACGATGTTATATTACGGTTGCACCGAATACTTAATCGAGATTTAATAAGATTTAAGTCAAATCTTCTTCAAATCTCGAAGATTGACCATACAATTTAATTTAGTAAGTCTAGAAGATAAGAAATTAATCTTGTTAAATCTTCCTGGGGCAAATAGTTTTACAAATCGAACTATCCTATTTTTTTATGGCGCTGAATGTTTCATTCGTGGCTGAATTCAGTTGTTCATTTTTTGACATAAATTAAACATTCTATCTCACTTCGACTTCATAAGAAAACAAATGAAACCTCATTTGCTTTTGAAGTGTGCTGTCAAAATTAATCTTCTTTTTAATCTTTTCATGCGATGAAAACACCAAATAAATCTTCCTTAAATCCGGGATTATCTTTTGGTGAACACGTGGTATTAGACTAATGGGCCTATAGTCCTAAGCTTCCGTGTGGTTTGGTTTCCCAGCTTTTGGTATGAAGATTAATTTTACTTCAAGCCATGCTAACGGAATATATCCCCACTTAAGACTGCTTAAAAAGAAGTTCTTGAGATGTTGGGTGAGATGTTTAGTGTTCTTTCTGTATCATCATGGGGAAGATGCTACAGATTCCTGGAGATTTTCTGGGTGAAAACGAGTTTATCGCCCAATATATTTTATCCTCCCTTAGAATATCTGGTGGCACCGTGTGTTCTGTTTGTACTGCATCTTCTAAGTTATTAACATCATAGTTACGAGTACAACCAGGAAATGATTTTTGATGACAAGGAACTTCAGTGATTCTCCACATGAATCTGTCCATCTTAAAGAGATTCAAGGAGAACTGGTTCTTTTGCTAAAATATTCCTAAGTCGCACTGATTCATTAGTTCCTTCAATTTGGTTGAAGAAGGTTAACCACGAGCTGTGTTTCGCCCGTTGTGTTCCAGCTTTGAATTTTCTTTGACTGTTTTTTGGGTGCTTCCCACTCTAATTCACTTAGATTGTTTAGATGTATTGAAAAGTTTTCTTGTTTCTTTTCTAATAATGCCAAGTTTGTGTGTCCACTTACCTGTTTAAGGGGAGACATCCTCTTTCAATAGCCGTATTTAGAATTTCTATGATTTCTGTGGTGGCTCTTTCAAGGAATTCAGTTCCATTTAGTGAATTATTTTCTAACCCAAAATTACATAGTAAACATCGAATGACAAAATTGAATTTTTCACAACTAATTAGTGGGAAATTATCAAGGAATAACATTTAACACTTTTCGAAAAAAACATAGAAAACATAGAACGACAAATTAAAAATTATCACAAATAATTAACGGCTATTTAATGGTAAATTACTAAGCCATCCGGTATAAACAGTTCTTGCCCCATTTTCAGGTAGTACTTTGCCAACTTGATATTAAGCTACCAAAGAACCCAAAAAACATAGAAAACATTTCACGACAAATTCAAACTTGTCACAAATAATTGAAGACTAATTAGTGGCAAACTCTTAAGCCATAAACAGTTCAGTATTAGCAGTTTGAATCACTTTTTAAGATGGTGCTTCGCTTACTTGATATGAAGCTAAAGAAGAATAAAAAAAACATAGAAAACATTGCACGATTGAATTCAATTTTTCACAACTAATTTTACTAATTAACGGCAAATTATTAAGCCATAAAACATTAAGTATAAGAAGCTTTTCACGCTTTTCGAGTTGTGTCAAGTTAGTAAAGCACAAAAAAAACATAGGAAACATTCAACGACAAATTCGAAATTGTCACAACTAATTAATGACTAATTAACGGCAAACTATCCACCTACCCATTTTTCGATTCGTCAAAGCTGCTCTGCTAACTTGACACTCATAGAAAACAAATAACCCAAAAACACATAGAAAACATCGCATGACAAAATTGATTTTTTCATAACTAATTAACGACTAATTAACGGCAAATTATTAAGCACTAAAATATTAAATTTTAGAAGTTTTTACCACTTTTCAAAACAAAAAATATAGAAAATGACAAATTTGAAACTGTCACAACTAATTAACCACAAATTAGGCACCTATCCATTTTTCGATCCGTGAGAGTTGCTTTGCTAACCTGATATCAAGTTAGAAAAGCACCCAAAAAACATAGAAAACATTGCACGATCAAATTGAATTTGTCACAACTAATTAACGACTGATTAACGGCAAATTATTAAGCCATAAACCATCAGGTATACTTGATATAAAGTTAGCAAAGCATCCAAAATAACATAGAAAACATTGAACGACAAATTTGAAATTGTCACAACTAATCAACGGCAAATTATCCAACTAACCATTTTTTTTCAATGATTTTGTGATCAGAGAAAGATTGCTCTTTTCACACACCTCCATTGCTCTATTGGTAAAGGATAATGTAATGGCAAGAAAATATTTCTAGGGTCTCGCAGGAGATTTAAAAAAATTTTATTTAATTTCTTTAGTAAGAAACCGCTCTAATTATATTCAAATTTTGTTTACATAATGCTTTTGAAGACAAAATCTCCTTTGATATCCATGTTTTTATTTTCACAATTTTTATAATGCCTTTTGAAAATAAAACTTAAGTACGTGCGACCCAGGCACGCATATTATAATTTTGCAATTTTAATAAAATAACATTCTAATAAAATAAAAAACGTTTACTTTCTAGAAGACCCAGGGAAATGTGCACGGTGAGATACCATACAATTTCCTCATTGGTGGTGATGGCCAAACATACGAAGTGAGGGGATGGAACCATGAAAGTGGACTGAGTATCTTGCCACAACAGTCGTCTTTGGTAATTGGCTTCATTGGTTAGTCTTATATGCAGCAATATTCGTAACGTAGCTAAAAAGCAAGCAGCAGACGTAAATGACTGTAATCAAATTGTTACACAACTCAACAACAATAAAAAGTGATTTTTGTCTGACTAATGCTGACAGCTTCCTCATTCGCTTTCGCAGTTCAAATGAATTACAATGGACTTATTTTTTCAGGCAATTACACCTTTGTTCCACCGACTGACACCCAGTGCACTAGTGCCCTGTCTATAGTTAATGAATCTATGCAAAGGAAGAAATTGCACAGCTCCTACCAAGTTTTCGGCCTGAGAAATCTATCAATCTCACACTTTGACGGCGAAGCGCTGTTCAATCGTATTTCGAAGTGGCAGCGATTTGTTACCTTATTGCATGTCTTGTAAACAATTTTATTAGTGTTTGTAAAATAAATATTGTGTTGTGATTTTAATAGAATATTTTTCATTACTTTATTTTCTAAAAAACAATACATTATTTATGAAGAATCAGGGATAATAATTATATATGTATGTTCATGAAAATGGTTGATAATCTTAATTTAGCTAGTGAACTGGCTGAAATACTTTTTTTTTTAAATTAAATTTCTTATTATAGGATTCATATCAATTAATCAATTTCTAATTTACGGAAACTCCCAGCAAGGGATTCAAAGTGGGCAACAAAATTGGTGCCGTTTTGGTTTGCTTTGTCTGTATTTCGACTCGTGTTTATTCCTTGGTCACTAAGAAGCTTCATATGGTCTAATCGCAACAAAGAATCTCTTTTCTGCGCCAGTTCTATTTTCCAAGATTCAATCATTTCACTCATGGGTATCTTTCCACCCAGCTCGAGGGGCAAACAGTCTACATCCATGTGCTTTGGCAAGTCTTTTTCGCTGACATAGCAATTGAGACGGTTTTTTATTTTCGTACTCACTCTTGTCTTGACAAAGTCAACTAACCATTTAAGAGATGCAGGAACATTGACTAAGTGTATTTCCTTGTGACGTATTGGCAACGACTGTTCACCCCATTTAAAAACTCTAGCAAATTCTGTTGGGTTCCAATTGGTCACATGACCAGCAGTGATGCCGGCAAAATCTCCAACGTGCGTCAAACCAAGAATCTGGTTTTCATGTTCTTCCATAAGAGTTTCATAAGTTATGAAATGCGCCTTCGCTTGTTCTCCGCTGGAATAAATTTTTGGATTGAAATGTCTTGCATTTATTATCACAACACGACGTCCTAGTTTATCACGGATAGGCGAGGTGAAAATATAACCAGCCGAAATAATTTCATTGAGTCTAGGTCCTAGAAAATCTAAATCATTTGCCATGTGTGGAAATGTTTTGCGTAGATTCATATACTTTAGCAGAACTTGCTGAGCCATGGGAACGCTGAACTTTTTCACACGCAGGAATCGTAGCAAAAAAAGATCATCGAAACGTGTATCTTGAATGTCTTCGTTTTTGTTTATCCAGCTTCGCAGCTGTTGCAGGCACTGATCTCGTGAGCATTTATCTTCACGCAATTCCCTTTTGGCTATCTGCAGCAGTGCTTCTGAAAGTTGTGATTCATTAAATTCGCCTTCAGGTGGATTGATAATTTCTGAACCGACAAGTTCATCACCGGAAGCTGCACGGGGTGAACCCATGGTAGAATTCTGAAAATGAGACATACAAAAATGTTGTGTGAAAATAAATAAATAATTTTTAATAATGTAATAAATGTTGAGTTTTTAAAGTTAAAGTTTACAATCTTGTTGATTGTTTTAAATTTTTAAACTGAAAGATCACTAATTAAGGCTATTGAATATAATTTTTGGAAAATGAGGTGAATAAAGGAGAGAATGGTTACACTGGCTCCTAGCAACTTTTCAATATGTTCTGTATCCGTAAACTTATTCAACACTTATGTATATCTGTGTGTAGCTAGTACTTTCAAAATGGTTCATTTTAAAAAACTTAAGTAGGAAAAGTTTTTGAAAACCAACAACAAAAAAAAAAACGAAAAATCAAAGATTTTGAATTTTTACCAAACAGCGCATAACTTTTTTTGAGGCAAAGATTCTGCCTAAATACACATGTACTTAAAACAAATAAAGAAGATGCTTAAGGCTTGAATATGACATATACTGTCGAACTTCCATTACTCGAACCTCTTTAATTTGAATTTCTCCTTAACTCAAAGTTTTGTTGAGAGCTATGACCTTTCAAGTTTATTTTCATGCATTTCTCCCTCCGTAATTCGAACTTCTGTAACTCGATTTGTAAGATAGAGTTTCATGCAAAAGACTCAAAATTTTTCTCTAATTGGGGAAATCCCTTTTTTTTTAATTTACTAAGTCTACTATGATGATTATGGACGTTTGTTCAGTAGATACGTTCTTAACTCTGGTGCTCCAACTAAATCAAGAAACACCCTTTTGTTTCAATTTATTAAAAAGTACTTGAGTACTGTGATTAATTTCGGAAGTTTTTTCTGAGGAAGAGGGATGGATGTGTCCAGAGTTGTATGTATGTTTTTCATTTGAGCTTCAATTTTGTTTGAGTTAAAACGTTTTTATGCGCAGTAGTTCCTAGTTTCGTTTCAAATTTCTTGGAATTTACGATTTTTAATTTCAGGAAGAAAATTAAAGCACCTTTTGAACAAAAACTGAAGGTCATCAATGAAGTTATGGGCGGTGTTAAAAAGTAAAAAGTGGCCATAAAAAATGGTTTACCCCAAAGTGCACTTTCCACTATGCTGAAGAATAGAGAAAGTACAAAAACAGTTCTGAAACTTCACGAAACAAAGAAAAAAATCTCAATAGAAAAAACCTCTAAGATATGAAAGTGTTGACAAGGCTGTCTCCAATAATTATATGTCAACGAATGACTTCTGATTTCTTAAAGATTCTGTTAATTAAAAATTATTTTCTTTTTTAATATTCCATTTAATATAATAAAACAGTAAAACAAAAAATTTTGTGTCATTTTTTAAATTGAAGTTTCTATAACTCGATTTTTTTTCTTTTATTTTGGAAGTTCAACTTATGGAAGTTCTACTTTACCATAATAATTTGAAAATAAAGAAGAGATATTATCTCCTTCATAGATTTTTCTGGTGGATGATGCCGCGCATAGCATACCAGCCTAAACGGCTGGATCAATTTTCTTCAAACTTGGTACATAGTGGTTTTGGTCATTTTCCCGTTTTTTTTTCATTTTTTTTAAAACCAAAAATAACGGTATCTGCCATTCAATTTCCTTAACTAATTTTACAAAATCGTATTTTTCTCAAAAATGGCTCAACAACTTTTCTTAAAAAAAATGAAATAAATTACTTTTAGTAAACTTTAGTAAACTACATATTTAAAAAAAGATTATTAATGTTACCTCTCAAAAAACTATTTTATTTATTTTCGAATTTCTTCAAAACGGTAAGACTGATTTTAATAATTTATTTATACAGAAGCTTCCAAAAAATACAAATAAAATTGTGTACCAAAATTTAAAAAAATATTTTTTGGGTTTGATTAGTTTTCTTTAAACTCGATACTTAAGAGGTTTTTAATACTTTCCAAAATATTTTAAGAAAAACTTTTACCTTAATGAAAAAATAACGGTACCTTCCATACAAAAGTTAAAAAACCGTTGGCGAAAATATTTGTTTTTTTTTCTCAAAAACGTGTCTTGCGATTTTGAATAAACTTTTTCCGTATGCTAAAATTAGTACGATCTACTACCAAAGATTATAAAGTTTTGTACTTAGCAATTACATTTTCTCATTATGAGCTAAACGGGCTTAGATAAACTTTTTATATACAAATTTTAAATAAGTTCAAATAATATTGCATATCAAAATTTCCAAAAAAGAAATTTTTGAATTTTCAAAAAAAGTTTCAAATTATTTTTTTTGAAAATTTGATATCTCTAAAACGGGTTGACAGTTTTTTTTTTTTAATTTAATTTTTATACGCACATAATTAAATAGGCAAATAGATTTGCATACCAACATTTTTCCTTAAAAATGTTTTGAAAGTTTGATATATTAATTTAAAAAAAACAACTGCAATGATTTTAATTTTTTTTCATGCAGTCATATCGTCCCCCTTATGCCAGAAGCATGAATGTGCAAATTAAATTTTTTCAAGGCGGTTAGTTAGTTTTATAAATAAATCGGTATTCCATGACATTACAGTGTGTGTGTGTATATCGAAGAAAATATAATATTTTTAAATATCAGTTAAGCCATTAGTTGACTTAAGACTCTGAAAAACTTTCAAAAATGAAGTTGCAATATTTTAATTTTTGCACATTCAAGAATGGCGTTCTTTTTTTCCGCCTCAAACTATCAAAAGAGATTCTTAAGCTAATTTAAATATCGTATTTAATGCGTTTAAAAATTTTTCTCTCATAATTTCAATGTCCTTATATACAATTTTCTTAAACCCTCAGCCTCTTGAATATAAAAGCAAGTAGGTACTTTTATGATTATTTTGACCAAATTGAATTTCACTAATAATATTTCATGGATTAGGTCTTAATTTATCCTTCGGCTTTTTTGGTCACTGGTAATTGCAATCAAACAAAGTTACATTGATTTATTCCCAACGTTTCGACACGGCTTCAAATATAATACACAAAGTCTTTGCGTTGAGTGATAAGAAATTTCACTCCGCAAATGAGAAAATCGTCACACAAATTCTCACAGATAATGGTTACCCGGGACAGCTTATAAGAAGTCAAATACTTCGACAAAAAAATAGACCGCATAACGATATAAAAGCGAACGTTGACAAAGGTATTTATAAAAGTATGGTTTATGTTCCTAAACTTGCAGAAAACTTCAAGGAAATAATTTCGACAAACACAAACAACATCCAAGTAGCATACAAGTCGCACAACACCCTGGCACCTCTCTTTAGTCACCTAAAAGTAAAAACAGAAAAAGGAAAATGCACGGATGTAATTTATAAAATAAATTGTCTGGGCAATAAAGATGAGAAGTGCAACCTTTGCTATGTAGGGACTACAAAACAATTTTTAAAACAGAGAATGGCTAGTCATAAATCTGATTTAAACTGTGATAACTCTGCAAAAACGGCGCTGGCCACACACAGTATTGAAAAGAATCATAAACCCGATTTCGATGGTGTAAAAATTCTCCAAACGGAAAGACACGCTTCAAAACGCTACACTCTGGAAACCCTTCATATTTTAAATAATGGAAACGCTATGAATAGAAAACAGGACACCCAAAATCAGAGATTGAAAATAACAGTTGACCTTTATTTTCAATTGGTTTCTCACTGAGAGATATTTAATTCGTCAAATTAAATTTTGGTCTCGGTCTGTGATTTATTTTATTTTTTAATTTTTTAGGTCTTTTGGTGAGATTTATCATTTAACTTCCAGAATAACTCTTATCTGTTGATTTTGTTTCTAAAAAATAAAGGGAAACGATCAACCTTAAACTGCTTCCATGGAAAATAAATCAAAAATGATCGTTTCTCTCTAAGAAAAAGTAGTTATAAAATCTGTGTTGTTTGAAATATTTTTCATAATTCAGATCTCAGTAGACTCAAATCATCATCAACATTTATAAAAGAAGAGGTATTACGATAACGACGCACGCCACAGATACTGTCTGAACGTGGCTTTCGTGCCGTGCCCGTTTACACGGCTATCTGTGTCGTGGTTTTCTTGCTTTGATCTCGGTTTGGTCTTGCCATGATATTTAAACGTGGTCTTAGGCATTAAGAATGTTTTTCCAGCATCTCGCCTTGGTCTCGCTATAGTCTCGCCAAATCTCTTTTCTCAAAATTATTGTTTCAAAAAGGTTACAATAAGCTAAAAATGTAGTTAAAAATACCAAACATTGTTTTTCATGGTCATTGTGTTAATCTCGCTTTTGTCACACCGTGCCCATTTACATGGCTATCTGTGTCATGGTTTTCTCGCTATGGTCTCGCTTTGGTCTCGCCGTGATATTAACACGTGGTTTTTGTCATTTTTAATGTTTTTCCATCACCTCGCTTTGCTCTCGCTATAGTCTCGCCAAAACTTTTTTTTTTTCAAAGTTACTTTTCAAATAGGTTACAATAAGGTAAAACTAAAATTCCAAAGGTGGTTTTATGTTTCATTCACACGGCTGCCTGCATCGTGGATTTCTCGCAATAATCTCGCTATAGTCACGCCATGACATTTACACGTGTTTTTTGTCATTGTTCACGTTTTATCATCGTCTCGCTGTGGTCTCGCTTTTATGTTACCAAAGTCTGACTATTATAGCAATTAGAGTTTCATTTAAGCTACATTTTTCAAGCTGCTGAAAACGGTGCCTTACTGGCAAAAAAGAAAATTGTTAACAATCACAATTGACACCTTTTTGCCTACTAAACTGAACATACATACACTAAGAGGGTCAACGGAGTTGTGTGAGTGGCACAGAGGCCTCAAAGAAGGAATACAAATCCAGATGAGAACCCGTTGGCCAGCCAACGGACAATCGTTCAAGAAAACTGTTGACTAACTTTAAAAGATCTCTTTAAGCTAATTTTTCAAACAATAGCATCATCATCATCAAGTCCTGTAACCCCGGTTGGGGCATAGGGCGCCAACAAATCGTTTCCATCCTTCTCGGTCTGCAGATAGATATTTTAACTGTGGCCACGTCTTTCTCTGGGAGTCTGCTTCTGCTAGAACTGTTGATTTCCATGTTGTTCTTGGTCTTCCAACCCGCCGTGCACCCTGAGGATTCCATTCAAATGACTGCTTTGCAATTTCATCGTTTGGTTTCCTCAGTGTGTGACCAATCCATTGCCATTTACGCTTTCTTATGTCAACGTCCAGCCGCTCCTGGCTAGTCCTGCGCCACAATTCCTCGTTTGATATAATTTGTGGCCAGCGAATTTTTAGAATATGGCGTAGACAACGGTTCACAAAAGCCTGCAATTTCTTTGAGATGGTAGTCGTGACTTTCCAGGTTTCGCAAGCATATAACAGCACGGATTTGACATTGGATTCGAACAATAGCATAACGAGATGAAATTATAACCATAAGCGAGAAGACCTCGTGTACGTGTACCTAAATTCATATGGTGAGAAGATATGAACACCATGGCTACAAATGAAAAAAAAACTTGTAAACGGCCATCGAGAGGCGTATGCCATGAGCCAACAATACACAAAACTACGTGTAAGCGCAATCGGCAAGATGACGTCAAGAAATCGTCATTATCATCATCGTGCAGTCGTCGTTGTCGTTATTGTGTCCGTCATCGTCGGTGACGTTGTATTTCGACTAGCGCGATTTTAAGGTGCAAGATTTTGACCACAACCCTCATAGGCGCGTGTCTGCTCAAAGACCAAAAAGAGTCAATTACGATCAGCACTTCCACTAGACTTTTATTGAAGAGTATTTAACAATGAATGACCAAACAATTCTTTGAAAATCCAAAGGCAGAGCTTTTTAATCAACAAAACAAAATAAAAATCTCTAAATGAGATTTATTTCTTTCTCTCAGCGATAAGTGGTCAGTGGTTAACCGAAACCTAAAAATATCAAAATAAAAATTTCTCACTGAGAGAAACCGAAAAAAGTTCTTTTTAAATTAAATGGTTATGAAGTGACCATTTTTAAAAATCTGGGCAGGTAAGCGAAATTTTAAAGACTTTTCAAAGGGTTGAGTTTTATTTTTGACCTCTGCCCAAAATATATCAGCCGTGTACTGCTCTCTCGCTTCCTCTAAGAACCCAAGATGACTAAACCAACCGACTCAGTTCCACGACAGAAGTGCTTCAGTTAATAATAATTTTTTTTTTTTAATTACATTTTTTCTTTGTATAAATAATGTTTTGGTTAATTTAATGTAAGTCATTAAACTTTACGTTTAGTTTATATATTTTTAATTTGTGCATATACCTATTTTCTAACAAATTTGTTGTTTTATAGTGTTAAAATAAAGATCCCCTGAAGAGGACAGCAATCCCTGTCGAAACGTTGGGAATAAATCAATGTAACTTTGTTTCATTGCAGTTACCAGTGACCAAAAAAGCCGAAGGATAAATTAAGACCTAATCCATGAAATATTATTAGTAAAAGCAAGTACGTCCGACCCAGTCATGCATTTTATTTTTAATTAACCAGTTGATATTTGCTTCTGTAACGGAAAAGTATCACTGCCATAACTTTAAGAACCACAAGAATTTTAAAATCAGGAAGAAGTGTACAGTGTAAATTTTTCTAGGAGAACAAACATACATACATATACGTAAGAACAAGTAGGTACAACTATTGCTTAAAACTTAAACGAACCTCTAAAGTTAAAATCAAATTAATAATAACTATACCTATGTATTTTGTGAAAGTATACGTATGTACATAAATACAACTAAAAGGTCTTAAAAGAAAATGTTCTATTAAATTCAATTTATATAGCTCAAAAAATAAAAATAAATATAGAGATACTATAAAAAGAGAAAAAATGCATTCAATTAAAAGATTGGTACACTCGGGCGTATACGTGTTTTTTTTTTAATCTTTTACAAATTTTACTATAATTACAAATCTCATGCTTTGATTTTTGCTTGTGCACGTAAAGTTGTTTTATGTCGATTGAAATATTATTTTTAAGACAACCTTGAGATTGCTTAATTCGAATCCTACTTCTTTCCATCATTTAAAGAAACAATAAATATGAGAAAAAGCTATTTGATGTCACGTCGGCCGGGCCGTAGTCTCTGCCACCCAAGATAAAAAATATTTACTTTAGGGGTACTGCCCATGAGATGTAGTTTATTTTATTTTATAGAAATTCTATACCATGGTACTTTTAACTTTGACAAAATTAATTTTAACTAACTTACTTTTGGTTATGTGATTCATTTGAGGGCAAAATATTATTAATGTTTATGGGTTCATTAGTTTGTTTTTGATTATTATTTTTACTTTCATACAAAACTTTCAAAATGGAGAATTGTTGTGTTTCATACAGAGACTGTTCACAGGATCAGGAACCCTGTTGAATAAAAAGATAAAAATCTGATAATGCAGACGACAGCTACAAAACAAGAACAAAAAATATCTGCACATAGAATTTATACTTTATGGTCGATGCAGTTATTTGTATGGTCTGTTGTCGGCTTGCTACGGGTTGACTTTTTTTTTTTTTTATGAATAAAATAAATTTATGGTTAGTATTATTCAATTTTCTTCCATGGTGTTTTGGCTTTAGTTTTTCTTCAACATAATAACAAGAAATGGGCGTTTTTATTAATAACAAAGTGGTTTTGGTGCAAGAACCCGATGAAGACGTTTATTTTATTTAGATTATTATGTGGTTGTAAGTTCAAAGTGCGAATTAAACATATGTATTTTCCAGTCAGCTTACATACATATCACTTCATGCTCAAAGACTCATTTTTGATTCAAACTTTATTTCGATTATTAATTTCTAACAAAAAAGTTGTTTCTACATATATTCACTTCACTTCCAGTATAAAATTAGAAAGGAAATGACATTTGACTAAAATTTCAAAATTTTTGTGCGTTCAAGACGGTGTTCATATACCAGCTTCACGTGAGGTGACTCATTTTGACGTCTCTATTTTTTTTTATCTCATTCCTATTTATTTAAAGGAAAGAGATGGCGAGGTGAAGCAGAAATTTTCAAAAAATTTAAAAACTTCAGCCTCACTTGGCCATCTTTTTCTTTTTAAGAGATGAGAGTGAGATACAAATAAGAGACATCAAAATGAATTGCCTCACATGAAGCTAGTATGAACATCGTCCAACGTTACAATTCAGTACTAAATTTTTAGATTTTTGCTGATGAACACCTTTGTTGTTCCAAGTACAAGTAACGTCGAATAACGTTCACTCCGAGTAAACAACCGAAGGTTTAAATACTGCTTTAGGTTTGTTCGATGTTCAGTTCCCCCAGTTCGAAATTCATTCAACTGTCAAAAATCAGCTGGCTTGGGTCATTATTCATCATCGAGCAGATGAAACTTCAAAGAGCAACTAAAGACTACGAGGCATAGGGAATGGGCACGTTCCACGATGGTTATTCTCAGATATCCGGATAGCTTTGTGTTGTTGTAATCCCTTGTTAAAAAACAGCTGATGACCGCTGACGCAACAACAACTCAAGTTATCTCAAAATATTTGGGATAACTAGATAGCATAGCGAATAAACATTGGAACGCAAGGAATCACACAACTGGACAAATTAATGGCCTTTTCGGTTGGCAATTCGGAAGAACTCTCCGATCCGCGACGCCAATAAAACAAACAGACACACATGTCGTTTGATTCTGAAGTTTTCGTATCCCTGTACTTGTGCAACTTCACATGATGCGGATGCCGAAATAGTTCTTCACATTTGGTAACTTGGCGGACACAAATATGAACGAGTCTGATAATTTTCAATAAAGAATATTCTAAACGGAAAATAATTGTTCTTAGAGAAACAGTAAAAAGTGTGAAATTTACTTATTTTTAGCTTAAAATTTACTTTTTGCAATATTTGACAATTTCTTGACAACTATATGTTTGAATGTGTGAGTATTTCTGATTTCGATTCTGAAATTAAATCCAGAATCGTTTTCTGTTCTTTTCAGGAGAAGAACTGTCATTCTGAATGCCAATAGAACACTTTCAGAAGGGTTTACACGCATTTCGAACGCTTTTGCATTGCCAATTGAAAAGGCCCTTCCGAGTCGGCTTGTGAGAACTATCCCAATTGAAGAGAGACTTCTTGGACCACGATACCTAGATGTTATGGTGCTACTGACACAAGGAATAATTTCACTCAACCTACAACTATGCAATCCAGTTCAACAAAAACGAACCGTCAATTTACTACCGTGGCTAGAAGCCACATATATATACCCTACAGCTACATCACATCACAAAGACAACCGGATGGGAACAACCCGAGATGAATCATCAATTATTATGTAAATAGTAAAGGCCACAATCGATGACTACTTTTAAATAAAATAATTTTTATAAATTAATTCAGTGTAGGGATATAATGTATAGGCCTTTTATGTGCCGAAAGAACCTTAAAATGTCAAAATGTAATATAAGTAATACATATGCAATATAGTGGAAGTAATACCCTAGATGCATACACACATATGTTATGTACTGCATTTTATGTGAATAGCCCTGATGTTCATATATATTGATAGAACTAAGATATCAAATAAAAAAAAGACTAAAGGTGATGAAAAAAAATCTGAAAAATTTAAGGAATTATAATTTTTCTCCATTTGAGACCGAAAAGACCATCCCAATATACAAATTAAGAAAAAATTACCACCCTACTTCACATTATGTACCATACCTAATGCCACAGAATATATGTATGCTTATAAGATGTCTCTAGCAATTAAAGAGAATTCCTTACAAGTCCGCAATCAAATCACTGTAAACAAACATTATGAGCACATCTATGAGTATACGTATAATACCGTTACTTTTATTCAAATTGTCTCTCTGACCTTGAAATATGGCTAGATGATAACACACAAAGATTCAAATGACAAACAAAAAACACTAACTACAAATAGGTATTCAAGCCGCAATAATTTCAAAACATTTAATGAAATCCAAAAATACTTCTCAGTTCAGCTCAGACCAATTGATTATGATCCATCAAGGTCAAGTAGGTTAAGTAGAGGAATACCATGCCCTACAGAGTAGGAGTAGGAGCTATTTGGATACACACAAAATAGACTTTTAGTTTCTTTCTGCAAATGTATGATGACTCCAATCCAACAACATACACAAAAGGTATACCAAAGTGTTTGCACGTTTTGCTTTTGAAAGAAAAATTGCCTAATTTTGCTCATAAAATTCATAGAGAGCGGATGAAGAGAAGACTCCAAACCCGTTTGGACCAAATTGAGTTATGCCTGCGATGCCGATGCATAATATAACAAAATTATTGCATAACTTTCTTCTCGTTAGGTTTTTTTTTCTTTCTTTTCTTTCATTCGTTTTTTACTAGTTCATTGTAGCTATTTCCCGTTGGCCTTGTGAGTGATCTCTTCTTCGACATTGCACTAATGGAGCTTGAGGTATTAGTCAGAAGAAAAAAGCCTTGCGAAAAATCGTATTTCAACTTTTCATGCTTTATTACTCATATGATACAAACATGGGCGTTGTAATAATGGATTTCCTTCAAAACAAACCAAACAATGAAAATGAAATTGCTGAATTGCATCTATTCTTATATTCGATGAGCAATAGCTGCAATACTCTGTTTCTGCAAACCAAGAGTTTGTCCATCGAGAGAGATATTATGCAAAATGCAAAAATGGTCTTGAACTTATTTGAACGCTCGTTTTAGCATTTTTGTTTTTTTTTTTTGTTATGATTATGATAACATTCATACATACATACAATTCATATTAAAACTACTTTTCTTTTTTTTTGTCTCACAGTTTTAATTTCATGTAATTAGCAATTATTCTTTTCAATGAAAAAAGTGCATTGTCACGAACATATTTCACTGCTATCCCAGACTAAGGTCATAAGCGGTCAGTTTTCTTATTGTTGGTTTCATTTTATACAAATAGGTCAGCTGAGATTGGGAAAATGAAAAAGAAACTTGTTCAATGTCAAAAGTTTATAATTATTGTAAGTTTTTGTATGTCTAATCAAAGTTAATGACATTTTAAGGTTTTAAGTGGAATTACCTTCTTAACAATAACTTACACTTTTTTTTAAGGTAAGTTTAGTTTTAATTACACTTTCGTAAGCAGTTAAGTTCGATTTTATTTTATGCCGTGTAGGTACTAACAATATGTACGTACATGCATACGTAATAAAAAATAATATTAACATAAAACTAAATGAGCATGAATAATTCCTTATTTGCAGTTTAATAATATTTTCAATAAAACACACCTTTCATTAGCTATCAAAGTTATTATCTGTTTTAAGTTGATTTTGTTGTGATTTTTTTTTTAAGCAAATAGTCATTAGTTTGATAACTTGGATAAAGTTGCTAGTCAGTAATGGTGGTCAGATGATTTTCAACAAGAAAATCCAGAGTTTCCGCCGCCAAATACTAGAATGCTTACCCTTATAGACCAAAAGCCGACAGCAGATTTTGGGAGTGGAGGTATAACCAAAATCGCAGTATGAGGGATTATATGAACCTGTATCATGATATATGGAATACAAAAGTCTGGCCGGTTTTTTTCTCAGCCTTTGGTCGGGGTGGCGGGCTAAAACTAGCTTGGTTTCCCATTTATATGGTAGGGTCATTAACACTCTAATTCACTTCAAAAAAAAAAAAAATACGAAATGATGCTCTGTTGTTTTCCCTAAGTCTCAAGACTTTTATCTTGATGATCCGATAAATAGGACCCATGATTTAACCTTTTTAAATAAACCTTATTAGCATTTTTGTGGAGACTATATTTATTGATTTTTGTTTTGCTGAAAATCTCCAAAAAAGGAATTATAAGGTTCACGTAAAATGGTTATATCTTGTGTTCTAGACCATCAAGATCATCAAGATTGTGGTGTGCTTAGAAAAAATGACAGAAAATCATATCCAATTAAAAAAAATGAGTTAAGGAGGTTATAACCATGAAATTAAAACAGGGGATGTAGCACTTTGTAACCCCCCACCCCTTCCAAAGGTTGGTAACAAAACCTGCCAGACTTTGGTTTTTGATATCACGGTACATGTACTTATAATACCTCATACTCCGATTTTGGTTATACCTCCACTCCCAAAATTTGTTGTCGGCTCTTAGACTATTAAGGCTCTCCCAAACCAACGCGAATCATTCGCCGACGACGCGAAATCATTCACAATAATACAAAATATGAAAGATACACAATGCTAAGCAACAACAAAAAACTGTTGTTGCGAATGATTCGCTATGATTTCGCGTTGGTTTGGGAGAGCCTTTATTATGTTTGCTTTTAATGTTTATAGTGGATATAGCTTTAATTGAAAAACAATTAATTTCAATGGTTTTTATTAATAAATTAGTATGTTTGTTTGGGGCATGAGCATACTAAACACCTACTAAACTCACCTTTGCATTTCTGAAAGAATGGTCATACTGGCCACTTTTCAGTGTGCTTGGTATAACTCGGAAACTGAAATTTTTTTTTAAATTTCCTATCGAAATAAATGGTTTTAAAAATTTATAAAACAACTTTAGCAGGAAAAGTTTACGAAGACCAACAAAAATAAAAATCAAAGATTTTACTAATTTGTAGTTTTTTTTCGGAGCAAAGAAGGCTCAAGACAAGTTAAAACGAAATAAAGTTTGAAGCTTAAGGCTTAATTAAAACATTTTTAAAAAATCATTAGCATTCAAATCAGGCAGAGATGAAGCCATTAAAACTTTATCTTTTCATATTATTTATCGCGTTTTTTCCCTGAAAGCCTCGTTACATTGACAATTAATTTTCTACAAAAAGTTTAAAGTGTTAAATTGTCAAATTTGGCTTACAATTACTTTCCAAGCTATACCAAACATATATAGTGGCTAGTGTGACCATTTTCTCAACGCAAGGGTGAATTAATATTTGGTTTTAAGCTTGCTTACATATGTCCCAAACAAACATATCTATACTAATTCAATAATAAAAATCTTGAACATAATAATTGTTCAAGAAAAAGAGCTTGCCTATTTACTATACATTGATGAGAAGTAAAATCAAATTTCGTTGAAAGATTTTAATAAAACATGAAGAAATGGAAAAAGTGCAAATTTTTCCAAAAAGATAAAATATCAATATCTTTGTGGAGAATAATGTTGTTTTTCATTCAAATTCACCACACCAACATTCACGCAAAACATTTTCCTGTCAGACGTCAAATTGAAATTGGGCAATTTATTTGTTTTGTATAAGCTGTGTTTAATGAAGGAAAACTAAAGATCAGAATAGAGCAGAACAGCACAAATGATGTGTGGAAAATGTCAGAACAAGAAATAACAAAAAAGTGCAGCTTTATTGTGTTGATGGGATTGTCCGTTGCCTATCTACTGTGAAATTTCAAATTTAAAAATGTTTAAAATTTTCATTTTAACTAACACTCTTTCAATTCTTTTATATTTTTGTCATAATGTTTAGTGCAAACATATAAGAAAGGTTCTTTTGTGTACATTTTAGCTTATTTTGTATCCCGAAAAAACAAATCAGCTGCTGTTTTGACACTTTGAATTCACTTGCTCTACCTCCAAGGCAGACAAATGTAGGTATAGGAAATATTGTACTTAATTGTTCTTAAAAACTTCTTGAAACACAAAAGAGACAGATGTCTATGTCTTAAATCACCCATGAGATCCTGAAGCATCCCAAATCTACCCAAAACGTGTTTTTTTTTATTTTTCTGTCACGAAAATGCTGGAGTTTTTGAAATTTCAAATAAAAACAAAATAGCTAAAAATGATTTTTTTTAACTTAATTTTAGTTTTGTGAAAAAAACTGATTTTCGAAAGCAGCGCATCAAAAACTATAAGAAAAGTTAGTTTGCATCAACAATACCGTTACACAGCCAACATTTGTTGCCCAGTGTTATTAGTTAGATGAATATTTTACTTGCGTAGTAATCAAATATCATAGTTGGGAAATAGTGAATGAAAAATCAATTACAATCAGGCTTTTTTCACACATATACGGTTTCATTCGGTTCGTTTTCGGTCGGACCTGATAAGGCTTGTTTCACACATATACGGTTTCATTCGGTTCGGTCTGTATTCGGTTCGTTTTCGGTCGGACCTTATAAGTGTGAACCGATGAAAACGGCAGGAATAAAAACCTAATAGAAACCGAATAGCACCGAACGTCCCCTCGACACGAATCGGTTTCATTCGGTTTCAAGGGCACACAAACTTATCGTAGCGTTCACACATATTCGGTTCTATAAGGTTTTTCTTGTTCGTTTTTATTTGGAATTGACAACTAGTGCTGAAGTATGTTGTTATTTTTGGAATTAAAAATTGATATTTGAATACAAACCTTATAGAAACCGTATATGTGTGAAAATAAACAACTGAACCGAATACAGACCGAACCGAATGAAACCGTATATGTGTGAAACAAGCCTTATGCTATGTTTCCACCAAAGGTTTATCTCAGATTAGATTTAATAAATCTTTTTGGTGTTTCCACCGCACAAAAAGATTAAAAAAGATTAAATTTGACAGCACCTTCAAAAATGCAAATGGCGTTCCTATTTTTCTTATGAAGTGCGAATGAGACAGAATGTTTGATTCGTGTGAAACAATAGGTGTGTTTTATTGGGAAAGCTATCCGCAGCACAGTGAAATTTTATATGAATTACAAAAACAACATCGGCAGCAAAATCGCTGCCGATAAAAGTTAAAGTAGAATCCCGCTGCCGATAAACTTCTGACGTTTGTTCGAGTATCGAACTCAATTGAATAGGATTTTTGTGTGTCGTCATTGGTACGACTGGAACTTTTATGTTTCTCGAATCCTCGATGGCTATGTTCGTAGAGTAGAATTATGTTGAATGAATGGCCCTGTTTAGACTGTAACTTTTCACTTCGTCAAGACCATGTTTTTGTAGAAGAAATCGGTGAAGAGAAAATTTCACCCATAAATTTACGTCATGGTGGCGTAGTGAGCAATTACAGTCTAAACAGGGTCGTTTGTAAGTGCATGGTTGTTTTGTTTTACCTTTTCGACAAAATGAAAAAACGATCCTATCCTATGCTATGCTAAAAAAAAACGCTGCCTTAAATTAGTTTAAAGTGCAAAACTTAGCATTTTTATTTATAAGTGACAAACAAGATATATTCTGCCGACTGTCAAACGATAATTCGCAAACCACAACATCAAGACGCATTTCACAAAGCATTTTTCTTCATTTTCTTCTATAGGCAACCAAACAAATTACTCAAGGGAATGGAAGGTCAAAATTCACGATCATTCCCATTTCAAAATCCACTATTCGCAGCTCATATGAAAAGCTCTTTTTGTAAACCATTGGTCTATAGGGACCAGTTTGTATAGACATGGTTCAAATTTTGATCCGATGCTCAGCAATTTTAAGTCACTGCTTTTGGTGGAAAGGCTACTTGTATAAACGTGGTTCACGCTTTGATGCGTGGTTCAATTATTTTAGCTCACTGATTTCGGCAGTTTAACTGAGGTTCAACAAGGGTCAAGCTTGAAATTGTTATTACAACATACTTGAACCTTGGAATCATCGTTGCACTTCAGTAGATCCGATAAAATCGATGAGTAACAAATGCTGAACCATGAATCAAATTTTGAACCAGTTAGTACAGCTCAAACTAACTGAAGTTCAAGGAAGGTTCAGGCTTATTTGGCTACTAATGGTAGGTACTCAGTTAATCCGGTGAGCTAAAAAATTTCCAGTGGAAAACTAGGTAAATGCATTAAAATTAGCCATACAATCATGTCCTTATTGTAATTTATAAAATTATCGCTAATAAAGTCATCTACTCCATGAGTATTGAGTCTGTTATTAGGTATACGACGGCTTTTGAGTCATGACTTTTTTCAAAATTAAATGAGGGCAATTGAGAAAACAAAATTTGATTTCACTTTCACAATACTAAATTTCGAAAAATCTCAACTAAAAAGTCTTCGTGTAATAGCAGACTAAATCATGACTTTTTTACTTTGACCATAGTCTACCAACACACCCCTACCCCTTTTCTTTTCGTTTATAGCTGCAAAATTAATTTTCGTATCTGAAAATGGGAAATAAAGAAAAAAGGGACATTAACATTTGATTGAAAACATTAATTATATAAATATATAGTTATATTTCCCATTTAACTTGCAAATATGTTAGTTTTTGTTAATAATTTTGGTTTATTTCTACTTTTAACTTTCACAAAATTCACTTTTGTGTCGTGACAGCTGTTCAGGCGTACCATATTGCAAATACAAAAATATAGGCCGCTGCGGATGCGTTTTTATGGAAATTTCTCACTTTACTATATATGAAATCCCAAAAAAACACGCCTAATGAAGAACTGAATGCGAGTCTCGAATGAATCGTTCAGCACCATGTAAAAATAGGTTAGTTCGATTTGTAAAACTATTTGTCCTAGGAAGATTTAACAAGATTAATTTCTAATCTTCAAGATTTAGGAAATAAATTTGTATGGTAAATCTACGAGATTTAAAGAAGATTAGAGCTAAATCTTATTAAATCTAAGATTAGCGTTAGGTGGAAATGTAGCACTACATACAATTGAAATCTGCAAACACTTTTTCAATTACATATGTACTTTTCAATGCAATTGAAGAAATTAAATTACTAATGACATATAATTGAAAAGTGTCAATTGCGATAATGTAGTAGTAATGATTCCTTTTTTTTTCAGTAAACACAAAAATTAAATAATTGATTGCTTTTCTCAGTTACATTTTACATGATTTTTGATCAATGTAATGAATCAAAGCCCAAGAAATCAATTACCAAGTACTTACAAACCCATTACTATTTTCAATCACATGAAATTTGTAAATGATCTTTCTTCAATTACCTACAATAATTATAAGTAATGAAAATGTATGCTTTTACAATTTCAACTATATGTAATAATAATGGAAAAAATTCAATTACTAATTAATATGTAATTGAAATGAAAGTTTTAATGTATTACAAAAAAGTAATCATTTATTTTGCAACTCTGTAAATATACTATATCTTTTTTTCGGATTTGGGACTTACAAAACATTTATGAATCAACTTAGATTCAGTTTGTATTTACTACTCAATGGCCAAATTACACCAATACGTGCCCAAGACATAATGTTTAATTGTTGCTTATTAGATCATGGTGAAAAGGAGTTCAAATTCCTCAAAACGTAAAGAAATAATTTTATAATAAATTTGGTTGCACGGTAGGCAGCTCGTGATTACCAAAGCCAATTATGATTTATACTCTAAAACTTATTCCTGTAAGCGTGTTGTTATAAAGTCAGAAGACACGGAGGAAATAAAAATCAACATGCAATAAAATTATTGCTAATGGAGGGTCATTAGCAAAATATGCCTTCTGGAGCAATAAATTGCTGATTCAAATTGCAAAACATGTAGGTAATATAAAAATTATATTAAAAATATTTATCCACTTTAGAAGTTGCACATTGGAGCTTTTTTAATAATCTATACCTATAGTTTCTCTTGTAGTGCGTTGGACTGTCACGCCGAAGGTGTGGGTTCGATTCCCAGCCGTGCTATCAAACAAAATAATTGATCTTTTCAGAAAAAGATCGATTTTTCTATAGGAAAAATTAGATCTTTTGGCTTTGGCAAGATTTGCACACACTTAAGGCCTAATTTATTCAGTCAGAGTTGAACACAACTTGGGAATTTTTATTGTCAACTTGATAAATTGCTTTTATTCACTCGAATTTGACTGGCTCAACTTGTGAGCTGTGATAGGTATTCCAAAATTTAGAATCAACTTCCCGAAAAGAGGTTTATAGCCCTATTCTGGCGTTGTGAGGGCTTACAAGTCACAAGCTCTTGTGAGGTTTGTTGTGATTCGATAACATTTTCGGTATTCTGAGAAAATCCTCACAAGAAACTCACTATGAATGGGCCATTCAAACATGTCAAATGTTCATGATTTCTAGTTTTATTCGGCTCTGATTGGCCGACTGTCAAAAAAAGATAAATGAGTGGACTTTAAAAATGTTCTAGATTTATGTTGAACGCACCAATTTATTACGACAAAAGAAACATGATTTATTAGAATTTTTCAATAAATTAGCTAAGCGCATGCAATATTTTTAATTCATTTATTTTATTTAAGAAGGTAGCAGCTAAGGAAAAACACAAACAAACATGTAAATGTTGGAATATTCGAAATCACAGGTGTTAATTTTTTTGTAACATCCTCCGAAGGAGATTACAGTTCCGATAGTTTTTGTGAGGATCACAAGTTGTGAGGTTGCTGCCAGAATACAAAAACCTCACAAAATCAAATTAATCTCACCTTGTGAGGTTGATGTGACTTCTGAGGTATCAGTGAGGTTTGCCAGAATAGGGCTGTAAATTTAGCGAGCAAACTTGAGATTTTTATTAATTTCAATACAGTTCTGTGGTCATTCCTGCCAACAGACGCGCACAGGAATGGTTGAGAGTTGTAAGTCATTAGGCCCTGGTTTTCCACGAGTAGTTGCGCCACCCTATTTATTTTATTTACAGTTCTGTGGTTTTTTCGCTCTTGACTTCCAAAGAAAAAAAAATAAAATAAAAGTAACTACATTTATGTAGGTACCTACCCATAAGGTATAAAGAATTTATATTCTATATAAATACCTTGCTGTTGCTACATACCTATGTACATATATTCATCATTCATATCATTCATTCATAAAAATGTTGCTTTTAGGTTTTCTTAATCTGTTTATTTAATTAAATACTCTGCTTCGAGTGCACAATTAATTCGAATGTTAAGTTAAAAAATATGAATTTGCATTGCATTGTTTGGTTTGACATTTGAATTTGAATGTATCTGTGCTTCTCAAATGGATTCTGATTTGAAATCAAGCCTCTAAGAATCGTCAGAATAGGGTTGGTGTGCCAAAAAAGTGGGTTCAGAAGACTCCCGGGTGCTTGTGGATGCTTCTGGATGTCTAATAAAAAACGACATTACTGTTTTAAAAATGCCTAGCTCACCTTTTCCTCTATCGAAAAGATATTCTCTGACGAGACAAAATCTCACCTAGCTTAGATAGCTATTGTTTTTAGGCGCTATTAAGCTTTTAATTAACCAATTAAAACAAAATTATGTTAATTTGTATACAATTTAGGTAATCTACTTTCCGCTTTTCATGATGATACGAAATTTTGCTTTGCACTTTGTTTTTTTTTTTTTTTATGCATATACAAAGTTCAAACTGACATACATATGTAAGTGTGTGTCATCTCTCACAAATATCCCAAGGATATTTTAGAAACTAAAAGTTGTCCAACTTTAAGATTTAATCGGCGGAGTTTAGATTTAAAGTAGTGAATAAGAGCAATTTTCAACTTTCCGTTCAACATAAGATTTTAAATGAATAACAAAAGTTGGCCAACTTGGGATTAATCAGTGAACTTCGATTCCAAGTGGTTGATTGATTCCGGTCCCGATGTGATCCTTGATAAGGCTTTATTTTCTTGATAGATATCGGATTGTAATTGGATTAACGCATAGCAATTTTTTTATTTTTTTGTAATTATTTTCTGAAGTAGGTATTTATATTTTTTAATCTTACAAAACAACCCCTAAATCATTCATGTTTTGATAACTTGCTACTTTGTATGAATTAATACGACATCGCAAACTATGCTGTCAAAACCAATAGGCATTTTTGACAATTTGGGAAGAGAAGCAACATGAAGCAAGTGATCCAAAATGAACTGATTTTGTTGACATATTGCCTCAAAACTGCTGTCAAATGAAACACACACAATAGCTATTTTTTAAATTTATTTTCCCCCAGATCTGATCTGGATTGGATTTGAATACGAAAATACATACATACATGCATAACAACACGAAATCCTATAGATTGTTTTTTGATTTCGATTTACATACTGAGCACATATCCTAAGCACTTTCTTACTAAAATTATTTTTTCTGAGACGGGTTGGTGGCTTTTTGTGTTGAAAATAAGGAAAACTAGAGTAGAGATAAAATACAGAAACAAAAGGATAAACGGAGATAGGTGTATAAAACTCTCGTCGCACTGGGATCCTGTTTGTTTTATTATAGGTCTGTTCGTGTACTTCCTGTCAAAGTTCATGTACAAAAATGAAATTGACAGAACTTTGAAAACAGAGGCCATGATAATCTAATCTGGATCAGATCTGGGGTATAATAAAATGCAGCTATGTAATTACAAACAAAAAATTGAATTCTTTTCCTCAGTAATTTGACAGCAAAATTGAGAAATTTTGCTGAGGAATTCTGTTCACAAGACTGAGATTGCTGAGGTCTAAACATGCCTTATTTCGAAACGTCACAATAACGAAGTAAAAGTAAGGGCCCAGTTATAGCTATCATTGAAACTCATAATTGAACATTTTGTTGGTTTATTTTGAGATGTTTAGAAAGCCAAAAAGAATTTCAAATGGGCCCAACCTTTCACATAAGACAGTACCTATGTACCTTTATTTTGGCATCAATATAATCATATTGGTTTTGTTTTCTAAACGTCTCAAAATCAATCATTAAAATTTTCAATCATGAGTTTCAATGATAGCTACATAATGATCAACTGGCGGCTAGTACTACATTTTCACAAAAAGATAATCCGGGATTTAAGGTAGAAGATTTATGTGGTATTTCCACGGCAAGAATAGATTTAAAAAGAGATTTACTTTGACAGCACACTTTAAAAGAAAATAAAGTTTCATATTTTTCTTATGAAATGGAAGTGAGATAGATAATGTTTGAATTGTGTCAAACAATGAAGAACTGAATGCACCCTCGAGTGAATCGTTCAGTTCTGCATAAAAATAAATAACGAAATAAATTCGATTTGGTAGTTCTTCAAGATTTGAAGAAGATTTCAGGTTAATATTATTAAATCTCAGTTTAGTGCTCGGTGTAAAAACAAACTATGATCTAATTAAAATGAATTTTATCGATCGACACAAATGATCTTTTAATATGTAGGTACATACATACATATATCACTCTCAAACCATGTTGGATCTATTCAATTGCAATGTAGTGTATATTAAAGTGATTAAAGAAAGTCCAGAAAAATCATCAGTAAAATCATGAGTCAGCAAAACAGAGTTATATACAAATTTCATTGGTTCAAGGAAGTGCCTGCTTTCATAATACTTTAATGTAATATTAATTAATTACAAAAGGTATTTAATAAATTACGTAGGTAATCGTCTGATCAATCTGGGTAAGGTACTTAATTGAATTTTATTTGCGAATCAAAAGTACAATCTCTAATGAAGTAAGCTTGTTGAAATTCAAAACAAAATAACAGGATATTTGCATCACGTAAGTTATAAAAGATATTTTGTGTTATATTTGCAGGTATGCAAATGAAACTTTGCTCGCAACTCGAAATATTTTTTTTACACTTAAAATCTCTTTGTTACATATGCACATAAATATATAATGTATGTGAAGTATGTACCTTTACTAAATATTTATATTTTTCCAACAAACTCAAATGCACTTTGAGGCTAAACATTTAATCAGTATATTTACAAAAGCTGTGATCTCAAATATAATTTCCCATCTTGAAGCAAACCTCTCCTCGTATACGAGTAAGTTTCAAAGAAAAAAATTAATAAATAAAACGTTATGAAAACTTGTGGTGTTTGTTAATGATTTGATTATGCCCTCTTTTTGATCATCCAACTTTAGATCCCACAACTTGTATCCATGTGAGTATGAAACCACTTCTCATGTGTATAGCCTTTTTCACTCTCTATGTATCTAACACTTTTATTTTCATCGCACTTATGCAACATTTTGCAAATTAAATTGGCCGTTATTTTTTTTTTTCAATTTTATAAACGGTAACACTTGAAGGGTTTTCATCACTTTTTTTTCTAATCATTACCTTAATTAGTTTGGTTTCTTGTGTGTTAAATTAACATTATTGAAGAATTAAAAAAGAATCACTTTTTATTTTTAATAACTGTACCTACCTTGTATGAAGTTTTTTTTTGTAACTCTAAGTCGTGGCACTAGCTGAAGAGTACTATTATGATGTTTTGGACTAGATCGGTGGCTTATCAGTGTCGCGTAATTAATGAGTCAGCCCAAAGATGCGAGCTGCTGCAGAAATGATTTAATTTATTTTGAAACGTGAACTTGTCTGAGGAAGCTGGTTAATAGCTCTGGCCGAATTGACAAACCGTGTGTGCGGCTCGACGAATGAATTTACAATGAATCTGTAAGCATTCAAATGCCACCTAATGTACAGAGTCTGGCTGTTCGTGGCCAAGGCAGAGAGTGTGGTAGTTATGGTAGTTGAATCTCTTGTATGAAATTTACCAAAGTTTGTATTGTGAGTGCATTCTACACTTTTCCCACTTTAATGTTAAGATAGATTTAAACGGTCAATAGAATAAAGTATGAATTTTTTTTTTGTTTGTAAAGATATAACGAATGCGTTAAAAGTAAAACAAATAACGGTAGTGTTGTTATACTTGAGCACAAACAGAATGAAACAAAATTTTAATTACAAGTTGAAAGGTTGATGTTATTGCGTTATACGTTATGGTAATGTTTTTTATTTGGCATTGAATTTACGAACAAATTGCAAAAAAAAAAAAAAACTAAAACATTAATGATATTTTGAGTAAAAAAAATATAAGGCGTGTCTTATTGTTTAAGAAATTTTAAAAGACATGGCTTGAAATGAATCTTGTGCTGTATATTCAAAAAAAAAAAAAAATGTAACACTTAAAAGCTGATGGTCTTTTATTGTTATTATTTGGAAATGTTAATAAGAAATTAAATTGACCACTTCTTTATCGGTCTGCAAAAATCGTAAGTATGTGTTTGGAAAGTTTAGGCAAGGTTCTTGCCGCTACCAATTTCTCGGTGGGAAAATCTTTTATATAAATAACTTTCTCAAGGCTACTTAGTAACCATATGTTACTATTAGCTTTATTAAAAAAATTATTTAGTAATGAAGACCTAGAGACAAAAAATCGTCTGTCGAGACAAAAATGGCATCGCTGCACTGGTGAGGTCCAAGAGAATTTTTCTGCTTTCTCTGGCTGGACCCTTGTTAGAATCAATGTTGAACTTTCTTAAGACTCTTTAAAAACAAGATTGTTTTCTATTTAAGTTGGGTTTGTGTGTAAATGGAAATATCCACACAAGTGCAGTGCATGCTGCAAGTTATACATCAATTTATATTGAATAATTTTTGAATGAACAACAACAACTTGTGTGTGTTACCACCAAGTATATAGGCTGGAGTTATAGCTATTTCACGAGAGCCACCTCGATCATCAGACTCCTTTAGTGGTGCTTAGTCTGGTTATGCTCGTATTAATTGAAAAACTCTTTGCCGTCATCTGGGAGCAAACCATGAACCTTGCAATTCAGAGGCCGATGCAGTACACACCGCGCCACTGAAGCCACATGTTCTGCTCAATCCCAATGCAGGTTTCGTTGTTAATCAATTGAAACAGCGACTAGCATTTTTATTAACACACGCAAGCTTGCTATTGTTCAGTCGATTTCTTTCTTAAAAAATGCTTATTTGACCAGTTTATAAACGAATCTATTCAGTGTGTTAATTTGGGATGTTGATTTTGTATGTTCCATTGGTGCCTAGACTTAATTCAAACAACATAATGCAAGCATAACACTCTTGGCGAGTTTCATGAGTGTAAGACTTTTATCGTGGGTGTTATGGTTAAAATCCTACCCGTCAAAAATTACCTTTTCACCACAAATATTTTTAGGGACTCTTTTGATTCTTGGTTCTATTGACTTATGAAACATTTATTCCAAGTCCCACTAACATACCATTATTTTCAAAGGGTTTTCCTTAATACACTAGTACACGAAATTAAAAGAACTAATTTTTTTTTCAATTTTTGTTAGTGTTTTTTGAAGAGCTGTATCTTTGTGACGAATGGCCGTATTGAGTTGAAACAAAAAGCATTTTACAGTTTTATGTTTTTTGTTTCGAGATTTTTTGAAGTACCGTTATTGCAAAAAATGAGACGAGGCAAAAAAAAAATATTATTTTTTATTTTTTTTTGAAGGTCCTCATTTTGATGGATCATTTTTACTTGCGATATAGGTACTATAGGGCAAGTTTTGGATTCGTGCAAAAAAAAAATTTCGAGATGACAATCAAACATGACATTACGATGATAGAGAACACGAAAAAAGTGGGTGGCACAATTCTGTCTGTCTGTCTGTCTGTCTGTCTGTCTGTCTGTCTGTCTGTCTGTCTGTCCGTACCTCAACCTACAGCCCAAGCCACTGGAGCGATTTTCTTCAAATTTTGAACTTAAGGTTTTTTTGTAACTCTCCAGAGGGGAAATTGAAATTTTTTTTTTAGCTCAAAAATTAACGGTACTTGCCATACAACCGTTAAGGAAAAGCTTATTTATCTCAAAAACGGCTCCAACGATTTTGATAAAAAAAAATCAGTGTATTACTGTAGATATAATATACCTTTTAGTAAGAAAAAAAATCACCAAAAACATTTATTAACGGTACCCGCCATATAACGGTTTTTTTGATTTTTGGTTTTCTCATTAACCGCTCATCCGATCTCAATACAAATTTTTTCACAAAAGCTTTGTTAGAATATAAATAAAACTGCATACCAACATTTTTGAAAAAATAAATTTTGGATTTTTAAAAAAAGATTGAAATTTTTTTTTTGAAAATTCAATATTTCAAAAACGGGTTGATGAATTAATTTGAATTTTCAGTTTTAAATGTATATTAATAAAAACTCAAAATTGGCATATCAATTTTTTTTTTGAAAATTGTTACAAAAATTTTATATATAAAAAATTAATTTTTAAGAAAACGGCTCCAACGATTTTAAATATTTTTTTGGCATATATTGATATTTTTTTAAGTTATCAAATGGCATACTTTTTTTTGCGCTCTAAGTTATTTATCAGGCTGTTTAAACAATTAAAAGAACGATTTAAATGCTTTTTTATACTTTTTCTATAATTACTTGAATATTTTTTAAAGTTCTTAAGTTCCACCCAACTTGAACATAAGAGCAAGTACGTGCGATCCAGTCGTGCATTTTATTTTTGAGTCAATCAAATGTAATATCAGTTACCTTATTAGACCAAGAGCCAACAGCAAATTTTGGGAGTGGAGGTATAACTAAAATCGGAGTATGAGGGATTATAGGTACATGTATCGTGATATGGAATATGAAAGTCTGGCAGGTTTTTTTCCCAGCCTTTGGTGGGGGTGGGGGTTAAAAACCCGCTTGGTTTTCTATTTATATGGTAGGGTCATTAACACTTCAATTCACTTTTAAAAAATAGAATATGATGCTCTGTCATTTTCCCTAAGTCTCAAGACTTTTATCTTGGTGATCCGATAAATAGGACCCGTTATTTAACCTTTTTAAGCAAACCTTATAGTCCAGTAACCTTGTAGTTACTTTGGACTGAGACCTATTGCGTCAGGTCCGGTTTTTTCGCGGTTTTTTCACTTATTGGCCATTTTAACCATTATGCCTTAATTTCCGAATAAAACATTGCTCTACGATTTCAACCTTACTAAATTTGCTACAGTTTGAGTCCAAAGCCGGTTCTGTAGACATAACAGTTTCCAAGGGACGGCTTTTCAAAATATAGCAATACAAAATTTAAAACAACAAATAGTATATAAAACAGTATAATAACAAAAACATGGTCTTTGACTGACATATACTGCATCAAAGCAATAGAGCGTGTAGATTGGGCCAAAAGAAGAAAACAATAGTTCAGTACGGGGGGTATATATCCCCCGTTTAGGCGGGAGGGGCAATTTTAAGAATAGTTGACTTCAAATAGAAAAATTATTTAAAAAAAACAATGGTAATATCTGGACGAAAATCCATTGCTCATCTTAAAGCCAAAAATCCATTCTTTAATTTTATTTTTAAATAAAGTTTTTTTAGTTGATAGTTTTTGAAAAAATTACTTTCAAACTCAAAATTTTGAGAAAAAGACGATTTTTTTTGTTACTCTATTTTTTTTTTATTTTATGGTATTAAGTACTATTTTTGTTTTTGATTTTCAATGTCCTTATTAATTTTTAAAAACTGAAAACCAAATGCTAAAATGACTTCTTGTTTTTGAGAAAACTGAAATTAACTTGATCAACTTCACTGTTTTCAGTCTAGTATCCTTTTTCTTCGGCTTGGGAGGGCTCTGCCTCAGATCTGGTAGTTCTGGTTTTTAGATGAGTTGTTTATGATGTTGGCCTTACCAATAATTCAAGTTTTCGACCTCGAGCGCCGAACGCAACTTTGTGAGATATGCATAAAACCGAGAAATTTTCGCGGTTTTTTCAGTTATTGGCTATTTTAACCTTTAAGGCCTGGTTTGCGATTATATCTTTGCTCTACCATTTCAAAATAATTGAATGGGCTGCAATTTGAGCTAAAAATCAATTCAAATTGTGAAATTTTTCATCAACTTTTGAATTTAGAATGCTGGAAATCGAATTGAAGGGGGGCTTATTCACCCCTTGTGTGAAATCGTTTGCCCCTTTTCAATGATTTGTATACTGTGTAGCGTGTCATGTTGGCTTTATTTTAATCATGAAGATCGGATGAGTAGAAACGGAGTTATGATTTTGTATAGTCAACCATATAAAACTCGAACTAAAACATTCGCTTCAGATAACTCACTGGTGGGTACTGGTCGGTATTTTTTCATGTTTTGTTAATTTAAAGCTGTAACCAATTATAAGCAAAAAATGGAGCTCACATATTTTTCATTCAGTTTTTGTTCAGTGCTACGTAAAAATTGTCTCCTTAAAGTTCTTAAAGAATCGTTAACTTAACAGTTTTATCTTAATATTTTTCAGTCTTGTTTACTTACTGTAGCATCTGAATGGCTTCCAAACACAGCATCACACTTAAAATATTGCAAAATTTTACCTGCCCAATTTTCTTCTTTTAAATCAATAGCAAGCCTGGGTTGTTAGTTGCGTGAAATCTTACAGAACAAGAGTTTAATCACGTATCTGATGTGCAAAATAACATTTATATATTTGAAGACTCAAATTAATACATGCTCGCACTTTACTCTTATAAGCTGCTATCTAAAAAAAAAAATGGTATGTGACTTCTCTGCGCTCAATATTAGCCGTTTTCCTTTCGAGGTGGCGAAGAACTTACGAGTAGATGAAAACCCAAATCTAGTACTTCCAACTGCACATGCTCTCATGCACGAGTAGATCAAAGGGCACGGTAGTGCCCAGCCAAGTTCGCGGCACTACACCCTTTTTACAGGAACAAACTCAGGCGGTTTTCAACCCCCCTCTAACTTCAGTACCAATAAAGTAAGAAACTTCATATTCGGAGTATTTGCTGAACTGATCAAACACAGGTGGCTCACCAAATTTCAACTCTTTAGCATTAGTAGTTCCCAAGATATAGGACCTCAAAAATCGCAAAAACCGTAACAGACTGACTCACTGACTCACTGACTCACTGACTGACTGACTCACTGACAGATCATCAAAATTATGGAGCACTTCCCGACATCGTAGAAACTTTAAATTTCGCACAACGGTAGGCCTTGTGGTGCATACAAAGGAAAAAATCGAAAATCTTCAATTTTCTATTCAGGGGGCGTGGCATCCACCCACATTCTTAAATATTCTATAAATTATATGGAGCCTTTCCGATTGTTGTAGAACAATGAAAATTGATAAGTTGGTGGGGTTTGAGGTACTTTGAAAGCAAAAAATTGAAAAATTGGAATTTTCCATACAGGGGGCGTGGTATCCACCCACATTCTTTCAAATTCTTATAGATAATATGGAGCACTTCCGATTGTTGTAGAACGATGAAAATTGGTAGGTCGGTAGGGCTTAAGGTACTTAGAAAGAAAAAAATTGAAAAATTGGAATTTTCCATTCAGGGAGCGTGGCATCCACCCACATTCTTAAAAATCCTTATAAATTATATGGAGCACTTCCGATTGTTGTAGAACGATGAAAATTGGTAGGTCGGTTGGGCTTGAAGTACTTAGAAAGAAAAAATTGAAAAATTGGAATTTTCCATTCAGGGGGCGTGGCATCCACCCACATTATTAAAAACTTATAAATTATATGGAGCACTTCCGATTGTTGTAGAACGATGAAAATTGGTAGGTCGGTTGGGCTTGAAATACTTAGAAAGACAAAATTAAAAAATTGGAATTTTGCATTCAGGGGGCGTGGCATCGACCCACATTCTTAAAAATTCTTATAAATTATATGGAGCACTTCCGATTGTTGTAGAACGATGAAAATTGGTAGGTCGGTAGAACTTGAAGTACTTAGAAAGGAAACAAATCGAAAATTTGGAATTTTCCATTCAGAGGGGAAGGGGGTGTGCCATCCACCCACTTTATCAGAATTGCTATTATTTGTGTGGAGCGCTTTCGGTTGTCGTAGAATTATGAAACTATGTAGAGCGGTAGGGCTTGACTTTCACCAGGCAAAATAAATCTTTGCAAAAAGGAGTGAAATCACAACAAAAACATGAATGTTAAAAAAGGAGCCAAGTTCTTATGTGTACAAGAAACCTGTGCGTAAAAAGTCAGCCAAAAAAAGTAATGAGATCTAAAATATATGCCAAGTTTTAAGTTCATGAAGTTTAATATCAAATATCTTAAGTAGAGTAATATCGAAACAATTCCAAATCATGACAGAAATTTGGTAAATAATGATTACTGATTAAAATTTGGTGGATTTACTTGGCAAGTTTTCTGTTAAATACTTACTTAATCACAAATTTAAAATGTATGAAAACTTGACCAGTGAACCCAACAAATTTTAATCAGTAATCATTAATTACCAAATTTCTGTCATGATTTGGAATTGTTTCGATATTACTCTACTTAAGATATTTGATATTAAACTTCATGAACTTAAAACTTGGCATATATTTTAGATCTCATTACTTTTTTTGGCTGACTTTTTACGCACAGGTTTCTTGTACACACAAGAACTTGGCTCCTTTTTTAACATTCATGTTTTTGTTGTGATACATTTTACATGGGAAAGCAGTTTGATGTGTTCCATTGAAAAAAGCTGTCAAAATACTTCGCCACCTCCAAAGGAAAATGCCTATTATGTGATAAATGGATTGATCAAATCTAGAGATTGATAGTCTACATCATTTCTAGTGATTTACGATTTTTAAACCTATTCATTAAAATTTAAAAAATAAGTAGGTATTTGAAAAAAATTTACCTCAAAAAATAGCGATTTTCAAACAAATTTTGCTCCAAAAACTAACACATCAATCAAAAACTCCTCAAACATGGGTAACATAATTTTTCTTACCTTTCCAAAAATATAAAATTTTCTAAAAACAAATGTCATTCTGATTTATTGCAAATTATTTCTTTCCCGTTTTTGACTTTTAAACGTTCATATCTGCATTCCTTTAATTTTCCGAATTTTTCATTACACTTACGACTTTCTTGTAAATTCAAAATCTATCGAATACAGAAAAAAACATCTTTCTACCTCCCCCCGTTTAGAAAATAGCCAAAACCGAGTTCACTCTTTAAACCAAGATGGCGGAAACCTTGCAGAATTTAAATTTTGTTTCTAAAAAAATCCCTACCTGATTTTGGTGTCATATTGGCTTCATTTTTTTGCATCATGGAAGAATTGGCGAGTACATCCTACTTCGATCTTAAATGCGAAAGAGCATATTTAAAAGGTTTAAAAGTTTCGATTGGATAATCAATGTACGAGATATTAAAGGTGCGCCATCTCCCCCGCTTCGCCATGTCACCCGCTTTTACCCTATACTCTTACCACGATTAATGTAGATATGTTCCATTACAAGAAATATATTTTTCAAAATTCTGTATTTAAAAATTCTGTAAATCTGTTGTAAAAGAGAAATCGTTTTGATAATGTAAAAAAGTGCGCACTTTTTAAATACAGAATTATGAAAAACAGAATTTTTAAAAACAGAATTTTGAAATACAGAATTTTGAACAGTAAGAATTTTGAAATACTCATACAGAATTTCGACCCTAACCCAAATATAACATTATTCAATGAAAAAATACGAATGAATTTTATGCAGGTTGAATTGTATTTGGAGGCCCCTAAACAGCAAAGGCCCGGGATGGTTCACCCCTCCGCCCTACAAGTTCAAGAAGATAGAGGCTAAAGTTAACTATCAATATCGATTTTATTTAAAAAAAAACAATCAACTAGGTCTTAAAACACTGGCATTAAGAAATGCTTAAGATTAAAAAACAAAACTATCTATCCATCACAGCCAAATGATAATTGCAAAAAAAAAAAAAAAACAATATTTTTTCCATCTGTCGTATTTACTTAATAATTAAAAACGGTATATGAAAACTAAAAATAAAGAAAAACTATATAAATATTTATTCGTAAATACACCCTTCAAACTTCAAATGTATGTAATGTATGTAGTTATGTATGTATATGTATGTAGAAGATCACGATACTGAAAATAAAACTGAAATTTTAATAATTTTTGAATTTTATTTATTTAAAACTTATACTTTTATGGCATTGCACTCTTGTCGCCACCGTCATGTCGTTATAAAATCTATCATATCTTTTTATATTTTCAAGGGATTTCAATTAAATAATCTTTATTTCACTTATTAACAAGTACATAAGTGTTTGTTTGTATGTATCGTGCTTAGCTTTGCAGAACGTATAATAGCCTTATATAACGTTCTAAGAAAAGTTACAAGCAAATGAAAAATGCAGGGGAAAAACGGCTCAAGCTGATTCCGGGAGAAAAAAAAAATGAAAATAAAGTTTACTTACTAAAATTCAAAGAATTTTTTTTTAAAGAAATTCAATATCTTGCCTCGTAAAATGTAATGAATAAATAGATTCAGAGCCCACAGCATATTATATTGGTTGTGAATGATAGCAAAAAAAAGAACTAAAATACTTATTCAAGAAATCAAAGTCTTTTAGTCCAGAAGAGGGGCTTTAGTGATTAAACATTGCAATGATAACGGGAAGGGTACAAGATCCCGAATGCCAAAATCCCAAAGGGGAAAAAACTGGGATTTCGTACCGTACCCAACCCATGAAAACAAACTATTTGAATGCAACCAAAGTCGAGAAAATTGTGGTAGGCAAAGTTAGTGTTCACCCCTCCCTGGGAAGGTAAAGCTCCTCTGAACACAGATCACGGAATCCGACCTGGCTGGGCAAACTACACAATCAAATAGTCTCAGATTCCGTGTCTCGAAGTTGCATTCATATTTTGTTATCGATGCAGTGTTTAATAGCAAAAGACCCAGTTACGGACTGCAAGAATTTATGTAGCTTAGCTTAATCATTTAATCAAGCTTGTGACGCCTATACTTCCTTTTTTGCTATTCTTCACATCCGAAATTGGCTGCGAGCTCTCGGTCTATGTATATAATAGGCGTGTTTTTTTATTATTGAGATCTGGATCTGGATTAACTTTTAGCACAGTTTTGAAAATTTCCCATTATTTGGTTTTGTATTACGTGTAAAAGTTAATCCAGATCCTGATTCCGATGATAATAAAACCCTCTTCGTGGTCACGGGATTAGACTGAAGAGTGAAATTTCTTCGAAACGTCGGGAAGAAGAATTTATAAATAATTCTTAATAATTAACGCGGTAAGTTTCGAAAAGTTCAAATAATTAAATGATCAATGTCCGCGAAAAGAAAAGTTTAAAATTGTATATAATAAAACCCGCCTATTATGTATTTTGAAAATGGGTGACGTGTACAGTCCCCTTTAATATTGTTTCTCAGAAGTTTGTTGGGTTAAAATTAGTTGCTCGAGGGCTTTTTTTTTTATTTGTTTATTTATTTCAACTGCAGACTGATGTCTAAGTTGTTAAATATTACTTGCACAGTATAATAGTAAATTTAAGTCTACTAACACATATTTTGAAACACTTAACAGGATAATAATATTTTTTTTAAACTACTTTTCGACATGTTAAAATCAATTAAATTATATAAACGATTAAAATCATTGCACATAATGTTTAAAGCTGTGTTTAATCCATAATTTACTCTGGCAGAAGGTGTATACAAAAATGCAGGATTACGGGTTAACCTCGGACGGGAATTTATGTTCAGCATACTCAGAATTTTTGGAGAATGGATTGATCCCGATAAAAGTTGAAAAAGGAAAAGAACATTATTCACTTCCCTCCTCTTCTTTAGCGTAGAAAGGCTGAGCAGTTTCAAGTGATTTTCATATGGTGGAAGATGTTGATTAGGATCCCAAGGAAGATGACGGAGGACGAATAGCAAAAATTGTTTTTGAACACTTTCAATTTTAGTAATGGAAACCTCATAAGCAGGACACCAAACACAGCTACAATACTCCAGGATAGGACGGACAAGTGAACAGTACAGGATCTTTGTAATGTGAGGATCATTAAATTCTTTTGAAAATCTCTTGATTAGTCCAAGGCGGCTCCTTGCTTTACTTGTTATCATATCAATATGAGAATTAAATGCCAGTTTCGTGTCAAATAAAATTCCCAAGTCGTTAAAGGTGTCAATTCGATCAATTAAGCTATCTTCTATAAAATATGAAGAGAATATTGGTTCTCTCAATCTTGAATATGACATTACTTTGCATTTCTTTCTATTTAATTCCATTCCATTTGACGTGCACCAATCGAAAACAGTATCAATATCGTGTTGTAAGAACAAGTATCCACTTGGATTTGTAAAACCATTAAAAAGCTTAAAATCATCAGCGAAGATTAAGATATTTGAGTAAAGAATGCTCGTAGTAATGTCATTTATAAAGAGTATAAATAGCAGTGGCCCAATATGACTACCTTGAGGAACCCCGGATGTAACATTTATTAAATTGAATATACAGTTTTTGTATTTGACATATTGCGTATGATTTTTTAAATATGACTGGATCCAAGAAAGTATCCACTCTGGAAACCCATATCTTTCCAATTTCGCTAAAAGAATAGAGTGGCTCACTCGATCGAAGTCTTTACTTAAGTCAGCATAAAATACGTCGGTTTGTAGTCCGTTTTGCATATTACTGTTAACTTGATTAGTGAATTCGAGAAGATTCGTTGTCGTTGACTTTTTGAGGCAAAATCCATGTTGCTCAGGTACAATTAGGGATTGGCAATAAAACTGAATGTGTTTGCAGATTATATTTTCAAACAGCTTTGGTATACATGAAAGATTCGCGATGCCTCGATAATTCTCAGCCTTGTTTCTATTTCCACACTTATGAAGAGGTGTAATAAATGAAGACTTCCATAATTCAGGAAAAACACCAGATGACAGCGAACAGTTGAATAAATAGGTGATTGCAGAACAAATATAGGACTTACAAGTTTTAACGAAAATAGAAGGAATATTGTCAGGACCAGACGAACAAGTACTTTTTAAGCCGTCAATATATTGCACTACCTCCGCTTCAGTCAGTCTTAAATTAGGTATATCACAGTTTAATTGATTCCGGATGGAATTATCACAGTATTCAGGATTGCACGTATTATAAGTTTGTTGGAAAAAGTCAGCAAATATATTACTTATTTCTATATCACAGGAAGAGGTTTTGTTTTTATATTGCACGGTTGAAGGAAAAGTTAAAATTTTTCTTTTAGAACTTATGAACTTCCAAAATAATTTAGTGTTATTCGATATATTGCACTTAGTCTGGGCTATGTAGTTTTTATAAGTTAAGTTTAGTGAGGTATTAAACAGTTTTCTATAATAAGAAAATCGATTATAGAAAACTAATTTATGAGTTTTTTTCCACTTTTTAAAAATACATTTTTTAGGTTTCGAATACGCCTTAGATTTTTATTCATCCAACAAACTGACGACGAAACATGCAATTTATTTTTGATAGGAACACAATAATTAACACAGTTTCTTAAAACAGCATAAAAGTTCTCAACACATTTATTTACATCATTGGAATTTAAAATATTTGTCCAATTCACGTTGTTAAAAAATAGTTCAAGTTTTGTTAAAATTAAAATCCGATGACGATGAAGGGATAGCCATATTTTGTTTTTCATCAACACTTATTGGGATGCAAAATTGAACAGCTATATGGTGTGGAACTTTTGACAATAGCCAGTCATTAACATCTAAGAGTTCACAGAAAACAGGACAATCGGTAAAAACAAGATCCAAGTAACGTGCAAATTCATTCGCCAGTCCATTGACTTTTGATATTTGATATTTGATATTTATTTAAAGAATTAAACAACATTTACAAAGATTACATAAAGTATCTTAAATGACATAAATGTGATCATAAAAATTATTTTACAAAATTTAGTGGATGATAAAGATAAAAATAATGATGAAAATAAGAATTAAAATGTACAAACAAATTAAGGTACAAGTGAATATAAAATAATAAATAATATAAAAATAAAAATTAACAATATAAAGAGAACAAAAGAGAAAAAGAAGGTACATATATTTACCACAATTAAAATAAAACAATATTATTTGAAAAGAAGCATTTAAAAGCCCTAACACCTATAGATTGCCAGCCAAGTATGAAAATAGAGATAAACTAAAACTATTAACAAAACAGAGTCTTCTTATGCCAAGAGGAAGAGAGTTCCATAAGCGTACAGCGTAGACAAAAAATTGTCGCTCGGTTGTGATACACGTAGCTCGCGGTAAAATTAAAGCAAAAGTACGAGATGAATTTGAAAAGACTAGTTTATTATATAAATATTCTGGTTTACGAGTGGTTATGATTTTATGGAGATATTTAATTGCACAAAAATCTAAATATTTATCTAATGTTAACCCTAGAATATTGGTTTTATATGGTGATATATGATCATGACGATTTAAACCATACACATAACGAGTAACATTATTAAAAACGACATTAAGTTTTCTTCTAGAATCAGCATTACAGTACATTGAAACTTCACATCCGTATGATAAGATTGGTACAATGAGAGATTTAACTAACATTAATCTTGTTTTGATAGGGGTAAAATGCTGTGACATAAATAGGCTACGTAGACATCCGTATACTTTACCTACAATAGTACGAGTATGAAGGTCCCATCTAAGGCTGCTATCAAACCAAATTCCCAAGTTCTTAGCCCTGTTTACAATTTCTAACTGTTCACCTCCTAGATATATATTTGAGAAATCATTCGAATTAAAATTGTTTTTGGATATGACCATGCACTTCGATTTTGTCGGATTCAGGAACAGATCGTTTCTTTTTGACCACTGAAAGATGCTTTCAAGGTCAAAGTTAAATTTAAAAATGGCGTCCTCAATGAGACCTGTTTTGCAACTCAGATACAATTGTACATCATCGGCGTACATATGAACAGAAGAATACGTTATACTACCTGGAAGGTCATTAATGAAAATTGAGAACAACAGTGGGCCCAAAATAGACCCCTGTGGAACACCCGTGAATGAGTAATTAAAATTCGACATAGAGTTACCTGCCATTACTGCTTGATTTCTACCACAAAGGTACGAATGAATCAATAAGGCTGCTGAAGAGGAGAAATAAAATTCTGTTAGTAGTTTTGACAAAAGTTTTGAATGATTTACCGTGTCGAAAGCTTTGGAGAAGTCCAAAAGGGCTAATAGAGAGATTTGATCTTGATCAATTGATATTCTCAAATCATCCGTTACATTCAACAGAGCCGAAGTACAGCTATGCTGTTTTCGAAAACCTGATTGGTGCTTACAAAGTAAGGCATGCTGTTGAAGATAGGAAGATATTTGGACGTGAACAATTTTCTCAAAAACTTTTGAGAGAAACGGTAGTATGGCGATAGGACGAAAATCAAGAGTTGTTTGAGAGGTTCCCTTATTCTTTGGAATAGGTATTATCTTAGCAGTTTTCCAAGCACTAGGAAAACAGGAAGTCATTAAAATGGTATTAAATAGATGGGTAAGTACTGGAAGTATAAAGGATAGAATCATTTTAATAAATAAAGGATGTATTTCATCAAGACCAGGTGATTTAGATTTAACACTCAAAAGTGCCCTAACAACATCTGTCTGCTCCACGCGGTGAAATTCAAACCCCGCTACTGTAAGAATTGAACTTGAGGAGGAAACGTTTAATGATGATGTCATAGAACATTGCACAAATTTGTTGTTGAGGTCATTCAGATCAACTCCAGAAAAATCGACATTGTCTTGGCTACCAATTCCAATGCCTCTTATATTTTTCCACAATGTCTTTGATGGTAAATTACAATCAAGGTGCCTCCTATAAAAATCACGCTTGGCCTTACGTATTTTGAAATTTACAACATTTCTTAATATGCGAAAATCTTCATAGATCACTGGTAACCTATATCGTTTCCATCTCTTAAAAGCTAGGTCACGCCTGTTCGTCAGTTCAATAATCTCCGGAGTAAACCAAGATGTAACATCATTTTTCAAAAATTTTGTTCTGATGGGGACATGTGCATTATATAAGTTAAGAATAACATCGTTAAACATATTAACTTGTTCATTAGACGAAGGATTATTATACAAACTTTGCCAATTCACTCTTTCAAGATCAGCTTGAAGTAAACTAGTATTTACGGATTTGAAATTTCTATACTTGATAATCCGTGGTGTACTGGAAAACGAAATTTTGAAAGTTGCAAATAAAAGGTCATGCTTGGAGAACATTGGAGCTGAAACTTGATTAAAGAAAACGCCACCCTTGATATTGGAAAAAAATAAATCTATTAAAGAACTACTTGTGTTAGTGAAATGGGTTGGTACTGATGAATTAATTAGATTAAGACTTAGTGATTTCATGTTGTTCAAAAATGATGCACTACTTTCCTTACTTAATACATTACAATTAAAGTCACCACAAACAATTACATCCGAATAGGAAGTTGATATATTTTCGAGCAAAGTGTAAAGTGGAGACATATCAATTTGATTGTTTGGCCGATAATATACACCCAGAAGAGTTTTTTTGTTATGACCAATAATAGCAACGAAGCAGTACTGCGTTAGACTATCCGGAGGGGATGATAAAACAAGTTGGCATTTGATACTTGAACGAACATATATTGCCGTACCAGAACCTATCCTATTAAATCTGTCACCACGAAATAACCTAAAACCATTCATATCATAAGTAACACTCTGAATATGAGGTTTGAACCAGGTTTCTGATACACACACAACATCAACATCAGAATTTACAAACAGCTTCCTAAATTCATCTATTTTACAGAACAGGCTCTGTGCATTAATATGACACACTCGAAGGCCATCGCATTGTTTACAAAAAATATTAATTAAGATGCGCAAATTTGTATCCACGCCGTCGTCGCTACTGAAGGAACTTGAACTTTGACTCATGAGAACAATAATTTGTGAGTAGTAAAAACTAACATAAATGCTTCCTCTAAAGCAACCAACTCAGAATGATAAGAAAAGCTTAAGAATCTATTAAAAACATGGCTAGCAAAGGTAATAGGCAAAAGGGAAAAATAACAATACAATAAAAAGATCACATTTTTAAACTTATAAATAAATAATATAAAGAATTTAAAGAATAATATCAAAATATTTAAATCATAGATAAATAATATAAAGATAACAACAATAATAATTATAAATGCATTATGATGGGACAGGCTTAAGCAGTCCAAGGCAAAAAGCAAAAAAAGCTTACGTTGGCTGAAAGTTGTTTTCATCATTTATTGCAGTCGCAATCAGCTGGTCCAAGTCGGTTGAGTGATCAATTCGAAAAGCTTTGTCATTGGGTATCAATCGCACATAAACGCATCCATTCCGCGTGAAAACAGAAGAGAGTTTATTTGGGTTTTGTCTCTTCAGTTGGAAAGCTTTTCGGAGAATTATGCGGTTACATGACGTAAGGCTCTCATTTAAGTATATTCGGCTGTCAGAATCCATTCCCAGGTGGCGGAGACAAATTGATTGTTTTGATGTTTTGTACAATTCATTTATTGATTTAAATAAAGTTATTTTATCAGATACTGATTTAAATTTAATAACTATAGCAGTATCTCTTGAGTTATTTTTTGGCTTAATTCGGAAAATCTGCTTTGGTGTTTGTATATCGGGGCAATTAACAGAAGTACAAAATGTATTGAAAAGGTTGTCCACATTTTCACCCGCAAATTGAGGTACTCCATACAACAATGCATCTGCAGCAATTTGTTCGCGCTGTATTCGATCAAGAGCTCCTTGCAGTTCAGATATTTCAGTGTTTTGTTGTGTTTTTTCAATTATTTTTGTAGAGTTTTGGTTCTTAAACTGATTTTCAAGATCGTCGACTCTAATTGTCAGCGCGGATAGGCTCTGGGTAACTTCTTCTATACGGCTGTTAAAATCAAGCACAATTTTGGATAGTTTTTCAGATAATTCTTTGTTGACATCCATAATAAGCAATTTGAGTTCTGATGTGGAATCACTTATTTGTTTGTTAAGTCGACTCTCGAGAGACTTAAGCATCTTTTCACTGACGACAGGTTGCATTGTTGGTGTTTGTTGTTGTCTGGCTGCCAATCTCTGACCTCGTGGTGAAGCTTTATCGGTTGACATTTTCTTCAGCAAGAGTTCTTACACCGAATTAATTAAGTAAAATTTTCGATGACAATAAAGGGTTTAGGCAAAAACCTTGTACTCAGTCGAAGCAAATTAGCTCAATGCGTTAAAATTGTCACTTTTCGAACAATTTAGGTTGGTTATTTAAAGGATAATACTTGAAAACTGTAGCGCGTTTTATTTGACGTTAAGCACTTTCCACCATTTTTTCTGCATCCAACTTGGATAAGTCCAGCTAACATCACAGTGTCAACGAAATTCCGTTCAAATTCAGGACCATGGATAGGATTGTAGGATCTTTTCGTGTCCTCATCAAATTTCCAGCTTGTATTTGTCAAATTGAAATCTCCAAAAAGAAATACAAATGAATCTCCGGAATTTTCCACGATATCAGTTAAGGCTGAGGAATACATTTCATACACAGAAGACGATGAACCAGACGGAATATATAAACCAGAAATTATGTACCATGTTTAAAATAATAATAACTACAGTACGGTGTTTCAACAAGAGGTTTCATTTTCAATCATTAAAAAAATGCAATTTTTTGAGAAGTGGTGTGTGGTCATAATAATTGTATTTATGTATAAATATCATACCTAAGGTGTATATCTTTGACATAACCCCCAAGAAACATCAAGTTTGCACTTCAAGAAATCACTCCTTTAAAAGATACTTTCCTCTCTCCTTCATATTTTTCTGGTCGTCTAAGAACATACAATTTGAATTCAGCCTGCTCTATATTCTTTCATCAAGAAATCGAAATGGCTTTTGTTTTGTAACATAGAGTTAACTTAAAAAAGTAGCTTCAAGAGAAGTTATTATGTTATACCAAATATCAACATAACACAATAACTATGTATCTTAATTTCTTACATAAATTGGTTTTTTAAAACATAGTTACCAACTGCAATCAAAGTTACCGTCGTACTTAATGGAAATGGATCCCATTTTTCTCGTCTGATGTGAATTTTTGTTTTTTTTTTGTTTTCCTGTCGTCCGTTGTGATGCTAAGGGTTCCAAATAATTGTGTTCTGCAGTTCGTTTCGACGGTATTTTCTTCCATTTTCATTTTTAAATAAAATTCAACAGTAAAATATAACAAACTGTCAAATTTTCGTCTGAAATAATGTTCCGAACAATTAATTATGTACGAAAAATAAGTGGAGACTTGGTTCGAGTATCTGCTAGGATTCTCTGTTTTATTGACATTTCACTGTCGAGCTGCGTTGTGTCAATTTCTGTATGAGAATTTTTGTTTCACTTCAGCTGCGTACTATGAGAAAATTCACTCCTCAACCTAAAGGGAAAGGGGGGATAGACTCCCTTTCCTATATATTTTTTTCTTATCTTGATCCAACCTTCACAATTTTCCGTATCCTGATCCTCCACTTTTGGAGCGCTAGAAACCCATTTCCGTCCATACTGTTCGGTGCGGGGCTTGCTTACTTACTTTACTTAAGACGGTGCTCATAGTCCAGGGTGGACTACGGCCGCAACCAACAAGTCCCTCCAGCCACCTCTGGTTGAGGTCGTTCTCCACTTATGTGTGCCACATAGGGTGGGATCTTCCTCTGCTGCGCAGACCATCAGGGGTAGATTCGGAGACTTGTCGGGTTGATGGGTGCGTCGGTGTCCATACGCTCCACGTGTCCCAGCCATCTCAGCCGCTGTATTTTCAGCTTTTCTAATAGGGCTTTTACTACTCACATGCCTTCTTAACCCGAAAAAACAGCGCCAGCGGTTGGCAAGAGTAATTCTTTGTTTTGATTTGCACTGATTTCATTTTGCGATGTAATAGTTTGGCCCAGGTAGACAAAGTTCTTGACGACTTCCAAGGTGTACCTATCTGTTGTGACATTTTGCCCGATTCCACAATGTTGAGATTCCTTTCTCGATGATATGTTTTGTCCTCATTAACAGCCAAACCCATTTTCGCCGCCTCCGATTCAATAGTTGCAAACGCGCCGAACAATGGGACCTCTTGTATGAAGAGAGTGCTCAAAAAGCAAAATTAAAACTAACGGTTTCGTATAAAATTGTACGAGATTGTACCGCACGTTCTTTTAACGCATTCGGTTTTTTCCGAGCGAATATCGGGTGTTCACACGATATTTATATTCATTCATTTAAAAATCGAATAGCTGCAGTGTAATGAAAATGAATGGAAAAGTTTGAATTTGTGAAGTATTTTATTTTTATCTTTTTAAGGATAAAGGCTTGAAAGCTGAAATTTGGACGGATGATAGAAATTATTGATTCAAATATGAATTAATAAAATCAGAGTCCTAGAATACCGTTGGACGGAGATAACGGCAATATTTGAGCGCTTTCACATATGAACTCATATCTCTTTAGTGCATTGATGAATTTTCTTGTTGTTTTTAAATGTCACATATAAATAGAATTACGGTTATTTTGATACCTCATTCATTATCCTACGTAGTATATATGCGACACAATATTGATTTTAAATTTATCGAAAAATCAAAACAATTGCATTGAAATTACCTGCTTGGACCATTGTCCACGACCATCCACCAGCGAGAAGATCCTGTTATCTATGTACATGGAATTTTTTTATTAAAATTTGATATGGATGGTTTTAAAAAATTAGAGATCCCGTACTACTGACTGTATCTTCAAGGTTAAGGTCTTTAAGAAAGCTGACACAAGGGGCAATATTGTGTAAAAAAATCATTGAGGAGGGGTAAAAACATTCATACTAAAAGGGTGAATAAAGCCCAATTCAATTCCTTTTATTTTATTCTAAATTCAAATGTTGATGAAAATTTTTATAATTTTGAAAAACTAAAAACGCATATTTGTTGCCTCATTCCTCTTTTTTATTTTAAGACCTTAACCTACATGATCCAATGAGTATCACTGGAGTTATAATTTTTTTAAACTAACCATATCGGTCGATTAATTTTTTTTGTGTACATCGGCTTTTCTCTCCATCATCATAATCATCGTGTCCTGTAACCCCGGCTGGGGGCATAGGGCGTCAACAAAACGTCTCCATCGTTCACGGTCTGCTGCAAGGTACTTTAGCTGTGGCCACGTCTTTCTCTGGGATTCTGCTTCCGCTAAGACAGTTGATTTCCATGTTGTTCTTGGTCTTCCAACCCGCCGTGCACCCTGAGGATTCCATTCAAAGGACTGCTTTGCAATTTCATCGTTGTTTAGTTTCCTCAGTGTGTGACCAATCCAATGCCATTTACGCTTTCTTATGTCGACGTCCAGCCGCTCTTGACTTGTCCTGCGCCACAATTCCTCATTTGATATTATTTGTGGCCAGCGAATTTTTAGGATGTGGCGAAGACAGCGATTCACAAAAGCCTGCAATTTCTTCGAAATGGTAGACGTGACTTTCCAGGTTTCACAAGCATATAACAGCACGGATTTGACATTGAATTCGAAGAATCTCAACTTAGTGCGTAAGGAGATCTGACTGGATTTCCAAATTGGGGACAGAGTACCGAAGGCAGCACGAGCTTTATTTATTCTACTTTTAACGTCCAGATCCGTACCACCGTTTGATCGCACGTCTAAGATGTTCGATGCGTACCTTGCGCCAATTAGTACGTGGTCGATTTGGTTGGCAGTTCGACCATCTGGAGATCGCCAGGTTGCTGTGTGTCCTTCGCCTGGGGAACCTAGTGCTACTTATCACCGTATTACGAGCTGCAGCAAAGTCGATTAGTCGGAAGCCGTTGTCTGTTGTCGTTTCGTGGAGGCTGTGCTTTCCAACTAATCCGCCAAAGATGTTTTCCTTTCCGACTTTAGCATTGAAGTCTCCGAGCACGACTTTGACATCGTACTCCGGACAGGCTCCGTAGGCTCCGTCCAGGAGGTCGTAAAACTCCCCCTTGTTAAACTCCACAGCTTCATCGGTAGGGGCGTGGCACATATTAGGCTGATGTTTTGGAAGGTAGCTTTGATGCGGATCACAGCCAGGTGATCGCTTATCGGCGTAAAATCGAGATGACTTTCGATCTGAGTCGATTTCCCACGACGAATCCGCATCCTAGCATGTGCAGTCTTTGGTGACAGCTGTAATAAATGTCGCAATCTTTTCTTTTCGTTATACCTGATCCTATCCATCGTATCTCCTGGATCGCGGTAATGTCTGCCTTGTACCGCGAGAGGACAGATTCAAGTTTTTGAGTAGCACCTGGTGTGTAGAGTGTCCTTACATTCCAGGTGCATACTCGTAGATCATAGTCCATTTTCGTTCCGGAATATATTTTATATTTATATTTTATATTATATTCACTGTCGAACTGCGTACTACATAACAAAAATCACTACGAAATGTTTCGTTTACGATTTCGTTGTGTCAATTTCTGTATGAGAATTTTCGTTTCACTTCAGCTGCGTACTATGCTTAATCATTAAATACCAATTTTCTGTCATAATTTGGAATTGTTTCGATATAACTCTACTTAAGATATTTGATATTAAGCTTCATGAACTTAAAGCTTGGCACATAATTTAGATCTCATTACTTTTTTTGGCTGACTTTTTACGCACAGGTTTCTTGTACATATAACCAGGGGCGTCTTTAGATCATTGGGGGCCCTGGGCCCTTTAGGATATTGGGGCCTCTAGAAATTTTTTATTGAAAACTATTTCATATTACAAGTCTTACCACAATTTTGTATTAAATTTAACTATGTATTAACTATTATCATTTAACTATTACGGGAGTATCAAAAGGTTAGAAAATCTATTCACAAACATCAGTTTGCCAGTTTAAGGCAAATTTTGAATATTTTATAATTAGAATTCGATTAAATGAATGTTATCTGCAGTTTTCGCGCGACACTTAAAACTTCTTTTTTCGATGAAAGAAGCGGATTTCAAAGCAGAAATATGCGAAGGCGCTTTTGTTCTCAACTGTCAAAATATTTCTGAATAACGAGTAATGGAAAAATTACGTTCCTGTTTTTGAAAATAAAATTGATAAAAATAAATTAAGACCCTGGTGCTCTTTAGAAACGTATACAGACAGTTGTCACGAGATTTTGTGTTTAAAGAAAATTGTCTTTTCATTTATTTTTGAAAAATACGTTCAGGGAATATCTTTTTTGAAACTTAAAACGGGATAGTCCCAAAGAAAAAAGGTATTCACACTGCACAATATACATGCACATGCTACTCTCAGTTGTGCCAGTGCCGTGAAAATAATATTATAATGCCTATGATGTTTAAAAATGTTCCGAAAACGAAGTTTAAACAACAAAATTGGCGAAGGAAGACTGATTCTGGGTGTATGTACAAATTAAAATTATAATTTTCTCATTTTCGTCTTGTTTTGGATATTTTTATTCTTAACTAGCTCTACCTTTACCAAACTACAACAGATCTATTAAAACGAGAATTTTTAACCTGATCTTAAATTTGTTCTTGTGCGGATAACGATTTTGCGGAATTTTTGTACCAAACTTCATATTTTTAATTTTCGAGTTCTATTCGCTTTGATATTAATTTATAAAGAAAAACAAGTTATTGAGTATAATTTTTTCTTCGCATCTTTCGCCTTCAGATTTCATATTTTTTTTTAATAAAACATGAACAATTGGAAAAATGCAAATCTTCTCGCAAAAAAAGTCTTTTCAAAAATGAGAAACGACATAAGTTTCATCAATGGACCATAATTTTCATTTGGTTTCCGGTAATATTTATTGTTTATACTGAAACTATAGTCATCCTTACATAAAAATGACTGGCAATAACTTTTGCACGGAGGCTTGTTTTTTGTCTCATTTGATTCAACATCAAAAACTACCTAAGAACATGGGCTTAGCCTAGGAAAATTATACAAAAAAATGGCAAAACTTCGAAAAAAATTCCGACAAAGCTGAATTTTGGTGGAGAGCTTTGTTTTGACGTCTTAAGCGTTTCCGAAAAAGTTCCACGAATTTGGACCGGGCTAAATTTTTTAGCTTATAATCCCATCGATTAATGAAATTTTAATACATATTTTGATAAAATTTGCTCCACCATGAAGTTCTTGCACGATTTTCTCTGAATCTATTGATTGTATGAAAAAAAGTATATTAATCTTTTTTGTGTAGAGTTACATAAGCTACAATTTGTCTCTTCACATTTTTTTCAAAAAATCTGCTAATTTCGAGAGATTAAAAAAAAAACTGAATTTTGTCTGTTTAAAAATATAACTTAAATTGTATATATAAAAACTTAGTTTTTAAGAAAACCGCTCCAACGATTTTTAATGTTTTTTTTTGCATATACATAATCCTATTTTTTTTCAAGTATTAAAATGGCATACTAGATTTTGAGCGCTAAGCTATTTCCCTAGTTGCTTATACAATTTAAAGAACGATTTAAATGCTTTTTATGTATTTTCCAAATATAGTTCATATTATTTATATATTTGTTCTATATTGACTTGCATATTTTAAGCATTCTTAAGTTTCAAGCAACTTGAATATAAGAGCAAGTACGTGCGATCCAGTCGTGCATTTTATTTTTTTTAGACTTTTTGTACTATTTTACCTGTACCTACTTAAAATTTTTCGAATAAGGATGATCGATTTTATTCATATTACATCGAATGTAAGAAAGAAGGCGCAAACACCTATTCAAACTACTCCAGGGAAAACTAGCCAGTTGCACTTGATAATTATCATTATGGCTGATTTACAATATCGAAATTATTCAACTTTTGCGTGAGTTTTTACGACATATTGCATTTTATTCCGTGCATTCAATTAAATACAAACCAACGACAATCATCAAACGTACGAAGGGTGGTTAAGTGATATTCACGTTAATTTGTTTCCTATATTCAGTTTCTATCAAAAACTTCGAAATTAGTCTACACGAAAACAATAATTAAGACGGATTTACATTTTCATATAAATATGACAAACTTGCCATATATACGTATGTACACACGGCCCAAGTAACACTGCTTTTACTCTTTTCTACGTAGAGCAAATACTACTTGGCATACGTGGCGTATACGTACTCTTTTAAGCAAAATTCAAAATTAGAACTTGAAAAATGTATAGAACATCATCGTGTCCTATAACCCCGGTGGGGCATAGGGCGTCGAATATAGTGCATACATACATACCTAAATACATTCGTACATATGAACTAACGTACATGCACATCCGCGTCAATGCAAACAAAACAATTATCGCAAGTACCTTTGGTCCAGCCCCGGATCTATGGGGGGGCAAACCGGGGCCTGTGCCCCGGGCGGCAGCCAACAAGGGCGCCAAATCCATATGATTGAAAATAATTAAGAATAAAGACGCTTAATGAAATTAAATGAATTGAGATGCGGCAATAGAATATAAAATTGTATTTCTCCATCAATCTTTGGGAGTTTTTGCTGTTATAATTTTACCATTTTAAATGATTTTTCAAAAACTATTGACAGCTATAACTTTATTGGAAAATTAAATTAAAGAGCTATAAAATAATACATTGTCGAATGTTTTTCTGTTGTTTCTTAACAATTCTTTTTTTGCATTATAATATATGAGTGTTATTTTATACAACTTTCCCTTTTCCCTAAGCTTTAGGAGATAGATCCCATTTCTTAAACAATAAAACATTCGAACTGTGTCCTTCTACAGACGCCGCACAGTGGGGTCGAGGTGGAAAAAACATCATACATAAAAGTGTTTAATATGGCATTGTGGTACATTTTTCTTTCAGTATTTTTCATGCGGAATGCAGCTGTTATAATGATTTTATAGTAAAAATTTGCTTTTGGCCGAAATAAGGGGTTAAAACGGACCATTGAAATTTTAAGCCTTTAAAACTGATGTTTTCCATGATTCCTCCATCTTACGGATTATTTTTTTAAATTTTTCTCTGAATGTACTGTGTTAATATATACCTTTTTGTTTCTGATGAGAAAATAATTTACTCCATTTTTTCGATTACACTGAAAAATCTTGCCAAAATTTGAACATCGGGTGTACTTCCGGACTTGAGTAGCCATACAAAAAAAGCTCCACCTTCCTAGGGTCTGTTTCAGCTCTTTTCAGGTAGTCCTGGTAGTAATGAAGATCCTATTAAAATTTTATCACCAGATTCTACCAGTTTTGGGATCAGTGAATAAGAATTCAATTTAAGAAATAAGATAATTTCTGATTGAATATAACCGGTTCAATAAAGACGTGATTGTTTTTTCACAGAAGTCAAAATGGAATTTTAAAATTCTATTATTCTTCTTCAAAAATAGCTTTGAATTACTCCAATCCGCCTTTTCTTCTCTGAGATATCGTTATTTACTTTTGAGTTTCCACCTGACCGTACTTGATACAAAATATCCCACTTTTATGAAAAGTTAAAAATTTCTCCTTAACTCTGATCATAAAACGGATGATACCATTCAATTTAGCGGGTGCAAATACATACGAAATGATACCGCTTAGAGATGTTTTCCCTAAATCGTAGGTTTGGACCCACTGTGCGCCGTACTATTTGTACTTGCTAAAGAATTCTTTGCAAGATACTGGCAACTTTATTACACTATATTTAAGATATTTTTTGGTTCACAAAAAATCTAAATACAAACAAATGAAGAAATCAGGTGCTCTAGAAAAAACTGTTTGGTTAAAAAATTTTCGTTCCGATGAACAAAAAGTGAGATAAACGCTAAAAACCATTTTTACAGTTTTTCGGCAACAATTTTTCATGACGTCGAAAATAATTTTAAACAACAAACTTAAAAGATATTTTAGCCTACAAAATCAAATGAAAATTTGTACTCTTAGTTTTATAGGACCCGAAAAAATTGCAGTTGCCTTTCTCAACACCCTTTTCAAAATTCCGGATAACACAACATTTTCCACCAGCTACACTGACGCGTATCAGAGAACCAGCCAATCTAAAATGACTTGTGTTTTGGCGCTGCTTAGACCTCGTACTATTAAGGATTGAAATTGTGTGTATCAATTTCATTGAAATCGCTCAGAGAACAACAAAGTTATAATATGTTGATGTTGACATTATTTTAAACATCCTGCTTTGAATATTTTTTTTCTGTTACAATTCTATATCAGCTATAGCCTGTGTTAATTTAATTGCAATCGCTCAAGGAAGAACGAAGTTGCAAAATGTAGATATATTTTTGAAACATCCTGTTTTGAAAATATTTTTTTCTGCTATAACTCTGTCTCAGCTATTACTTCTGTCAATTTCATTGAAATCGCTTAAGGAACAACGAAGTCCCGAGGATTTCAAAACTTTTTTCGCAACTTTGTACTTTGATACTTTATCTTGCGTAACTTTGGCTCTTCGAAATTTTGTCCTTTCGTAAAATTACATTTTTCTTTCTTATTTGAATAGTTCGTGAATGGATCTTCTGTAGCTCTCTTATGATAAATTCGGGAACGAACAATATTTTACAGATCCTTGCAGATTTAATTCGAATGAAAACGAATTTTATTAGGAACCACAAAAAAAAGACTCGCGATCGAATAAAAAATTGAATTTTTCACGAGAGAACGAATCATATTTTATCGTTCTACGAACATTGGCTGTGTATAGATCAATTTTCTTATCTATAATGAAAAGTTGCTGAATAGGTATGGACTGCACATCTAGTAAAAAAAATCCAACCAAGTAGATACATATGTGTTTTTTTTCTCATTTTAATCAAAAACGGCAGGGGCGCTAAAATCGAGTTTCTGCCCCGGTTCGGAAAAATCGTAGATCCGGGGCTGCTTTGGTCAAAGATAAAATGTGAGGCAAATGAGGTGTTCCTAACGATAAATAAAAATTTTGTGGTACAACAGCTCGTGGAGAGCCAGGTCAATGTGGCAGGCACTTTAACATGAAAAGATTTGCTCTGATCGATTTGTACCACTGAGAAAAAATTCTAGGCGAAAAAGAATGGATTCCCACACCCCCTGCATGATAATTCAACGCACTACTAATTTTTGTTTGTTATATACAGATTGGCTTTAGGGTTTCACAAGGTCTTAAACATCATATCGTCACAGTAATAATCCTTAGCTTTAAATTTGTTACAGAATATTTTTGTCTATTTTCCTCTAGAATGTAGATTGTTTAGTCAAAACTACCAAAAACATACAAATCTCGTAGCATATACTGGGCTATGCATTTTATTGTTCCTGAAGGTCTAAACTGCTGAAGCAAAAGCAGAAATTAAAATCGACTTTCCATAAATAATAGAAATTTCCAGTGACTCACACAAATGTTATCTAATGGAAATGATGATTTCTCAAAATTAATGAAAATAAGGAATGACAAAATACATTTTAAAAATACTTTATTATGGAGCATCTACAATTTTGATTAATTAACAATTAACATGGAACAAAGAGAGGACTTACATATGATCAATGTTGGCTAACATTTTGTTTTATTAAATAAATCTCGACAAAACAAAGAAAACCAAAGAATACATTAAGATCTAAACAAAAATCATTTTATGTATTGCATTTGAAAATGTGCCAGAATCCCACAATTCACTTTTTTGGCAGTAGGAATATAAGACAAGCTTAATTGCAATTTGTATTTTGAAAACTAACGTTAAATCGTGGTTTGCACAAAATAATCAAAAAAAAAAAAAACAAAATCTTTCTTTAAACTATTCTACGTGTTCCTTCTCTTATCTTACAAATAACAAATATGGAGACAAAAAATGTTTTTTTTTTCTTTTAATAAAATATGTTTCTGTTTGTTGAGCTACTACTACTTGTAGGCCTTATAAATCTGCCATGCACAAAATGCTGCCGATAGTAATGTGACTCCGCGATGGAAGTACTTGGTTTTAGAGTTATCTGAATATCCTAAAACTACTGGTGAGGAAACATCTGCAAGCGGTATGCTTTTCAGTTTCGTAACATCGCGCTCCACCTAAAATAATTGAACAATAAAAATATTATTTATTGTTTCTTCTTTTTTTCTAAAATAATTCATTTCTATATTTAGATATTCTGTCATTGAATTGTCTAAGTTTAGTCATACCTGGTACTGACAACATGGATCATAGTTCCACGAAACTGTATATAAGCCCGTGCAGAATACGGAAACAGCGCACAGTGGTGCACTGAAGATGGGCCTTTCCTGCCATAGAACGCCTGAGATGATTGATGCTAGACCCGACACAACGGCTGTCTTGTGCAAACAGTTGCCAACAGTAATCCAACGGCTCGTCTCATCTCCGAGTCGAGTCGGCTCGATTATTATGTAATCGACTTTGGCCTCGAGTCCCTTGTCCAGTTCGGCTTCGAACGATTCGTGTGCATTTCCACTGTCGTAGACTTCCCGGATGAAATGAAATGTTGGCTGTTTGGCTGCTGCACTGAAACCACAACATGGAAAATAAATCTCATAATATACGAAGGATAGAGATTTTAACACAAGTACATAAGTTAAGCCCAACAAAGAAATGTATTTTTTGTTTTTGGAATGTGACCGAATGTAACAAAATAAAGTAGCATTGCCGGAGGCAGCATTCCACAGGGTTCAAGGTTAAGGGTTGAAAATGAAGCTCTGTTTTCCACATTAAAATTGGTTCATAATCTTCTTTTGAACAAGGTATTTAGGTTTTTGGACATTTTTTAAGTAAAATTATGTGAAAACAAAATTGATTTGTCAAAAAAAAAAAAAACAAATAAAAACGTAAATTTCTTCAGAAATGTATTCTTTTTTCTCTGAATGTTAATTGGTCACTTAAGGAAATTATGTATTTGGTTGTTCAATTAAAAAAATTTTCCCTATGAAAATTTGTCTTCAGACTTAAATTGTTATTTAATAAATAAATAAACATACCTGTCATCGGAATTATTAACCATTTTTGATTTATTTTACATTTGGAATACGACTGGTTTAACCAATTCGATAAGCACTTTTTTATTTTTATTTTTTATCGTGAATGAGCCTTAAAGAAATGTCAGCTGGAGTTGTAAGCATTGCCAAAATGAAATTATCGAAGCATTAAGCACGAAACAGATTGAACCATCAAAAGCATCAGCCAGTGGAGAGCTCGTTAACCTTCGTTGAGGCACCTTATCCGCCTGGCTATCGGGCTATCCAAAATAATTTCAGATTCCTTCGATTATTTTTGCATCAGCTGTTTTTTCACAAGAGATTACAACAACAGAGACCGAATAGCTTAGGATATGAGCTGTAAATAGCGAACTGCGAATTGCGAACGGTCGTGAATTTTTAAATTTCATTCATAAGCAATTTGCTTAGTCGCCGACAGACGTTAATAAATCTGACTGATAGTGTGCACGTTATCTGTCAAAAACTTTAAACTCACTTTTGCGGAATCGCAAAACTCGGTGTGTACACGATTTCCTATGTACACGGAAGAAAGTCACTCTTGCGGGATTGGCCCCTGATGTTTGTTGCGTAGAAAACATAATAGAGTGTTCATGCAACAGTAGGTGCGTTTTATTGGTATTTATAGCTAGCGCAGCAATGCAAGCACCAATAAAACGCTATACTCACTTTTATATTCACTTTGTATTTTTTCTGAAGGTTGGCAGACATGCCACTTAATGTCAAAACTATTCGCCATTAAAAATTCGAACAAATCTTTACATAAAAGCAAAGGCTACCAACCTTCAAGTAATGAATATTTGTTTATAACTTAGTTCAGCGCCGCCTTAGTTTCAACTTTACGAAGCTTTATCTCAACTTTTATATTCACTTTTATACTGCCTTATTTATCGACACTTTTGGGGTTGTTGTTGTTTACCGAGGGAAATTTTACTGTGCTAGCTATAGTTTTTTCCAATAAAACACGCCTAGTGTAAAAGTTTAAACGTAGTAAAGTAGTAAACTGCGTAAATCTGTCTTATTTTCCATACAAATTGTGACAGGTTTAAAACTTTACTACGTTTACGACGGCTGTACGCCATTGTATGAAAACAGTTTTAACCTTAAAATTTAATGAAATATGAGGCAGTATTTTCATTTTAAAACTGCAGATAGGATATTTTATTCACTTTGTCGAAAAGTTAAGACAAGAATTAGTTTAAACTAATTTATTCGGGTTTGCAGATTGCAACTTATGGGAAAGGCACTTATTTCAGCACAATGCTGTTTGTTTTTGGAAACAAGTTAGTAATGTTGGGTGACTACGATTATGATGCATCGTTCTCCACATCACAATTTTTGTAAGCCTAGTACTTACATAATAAGCCTTATGAGTTCACGTGAACAACATTCCACCGGAAAAATTTACACATTTCATTTTTCGCCTATTGTGGGCTTTATACGAAAAATTAAATTTTCCTTCTTTTGTGAGTACACATCTCGGGTGAAATGTATCATAAAATAATATGCATTTTATATTTTAATTATTGTTTATGGTAAATTCAGATTATAATCTGAAATTTTATTTTTTTCATCGTGAATGACAGGTACATATACGATTTCAGATAGATTTTTCAATGTCAATATTGTATTTGTGTATAATTTTTGCCTGTGATGCTGTAGTGATAAAAACTTGTCAAACTGATGCCTGTCAATTGTTCGCGTGCATAATGGCGGTGTAAGTAAAAAGAGGATTATTTCTACCGAAAAATCCAGACCTGCAAATTTGATTTCTAATCGAAACAAAATGGATTTGTTTGCCCATTGGAAGGATTTAACTGCCAAAGCCGAAGTTTTCACTGATCCGAATGATTTGTTTTTACGAAAAGAAAACCCAATAAAAATCATCTCTTTTTTACAGCAGTTGTAACAGCTTTATTTTGAATTCATCTCAGGATAAATATTAATTTCGACAAAAAAAACAATTTATGTATGTAATTCTAAGTAAAAATAACACAGAAACAATCTTTTCCTATTTGTTTAACAATTTAAATTTAACCCCCACCCCCACCTCTTGTCAACACATCTTCGTTATTGGAATTATTATTAGAACTAAAATCTCCTGTGTTGCACGATATCGATGGAATATTAAAATTTGAAAACCCTTTGTAATCGGTAACAGTAGTTGGTTTTATTGGTGATGGCAAATGAACTCCGTTTGGTGGAGAATCACTCTCGAGCAGACTCTTTGGCTTCGAGTCTGAGTCTGCTTCAAGTTTACTTTCGTCTGCAGTCGATTCGACATTTTGAACTAGATCGTTGTCTTTTTTCATAAGTGGATCGAATTCTTCCAAGTCGAATTTTGTTTCCTCGGCAACACTATTCTCACCACTTAGATCCGATAAATCAAAGTCATAGTTGATATTTGTTAGACCTCCTTTAAATTCAGAGGTGGTTGTAGTTAGTAAATCGTCAGGGGTTTCAACACCAACCAAGGACGCAGTATCAAACGGCGTGTAGTTGAAAATAGGTGAGGCGAAAAGCAAGTCTGTGGAATTGTTGGACAACATAGATGAACCTGCAGCAGCTGGTGACAGCCGATCTTTGGTTGTATCCTTAAGAGATAACGTTGACATAATCGGAGTTGTATTTTCATCTTTTGAAAGGTCCAACAAATCATCGTGCTTCATTGGGACGACAATTGACTTTGGGATCAATTGATTTTTAAATATGGCTGTAGATTGGTTAGTATCAATCGACGCAAGGAGATTGGTTTGAAAATGTCCAGACGGTTCAGGATCTATTTTTGGTGATGAGCTCAAGTTGGCACTATTATTGTGAGAGCGAATTTGGCTTATTAGGAAAGTTGGTGTTTTTATAGGTAAAACAGTTAATGGAGCACGACTTAATGTAGCTTCAACCTTTTGAAACACATCATTCTGGAAAAAAATTAAAAAAATATTTAATAAAGTACATCTGAATGCATTGCACAATAATTGGAATGAAAAAAATAAACCTTTATATCAATAAAACAATTTCATGAACTTTCATCAACGTACCAGTTTTGGGAGGGGTTTCACTACAAATATTTTTGTAGTTTCTTTTGATTCTTGTTGCGTATGACAATTGAAATATTTAGACCAAGTTTCATCACGATTCTGTTGGAATTTGGTAATATTTAACTTGTTTTACTGTAAATTCAGTAATCATTTATGAAAAAGACATAACTTTTTTCTAAGGTAGTTGTATCGGTTCAGTGGAAGTAAGGGGAAGAGAAAATAAAAATGTGGTCATATGGATTTAAGGGTGCTGAATTCAACGAGCGTCATCACCCGACACCTGGTTCTCGATTTTTAGGCCAATGTATGAAAAATTTCGGGATTCAAACTGGTAAGTGGCAACCCTTCTCTCGTCCTTCTGACAGTGTTGTCACGTTGGCAACACTTCTTAAATGTAAAGTTAGGACATAACTATGTCTGTTCGCGTACCTCCTAAAACTACGAATTTCAAAGCTCATATGAAAAAAATAAAATTCGCAGAAATTCGTAGTTTTGGGAAAGTACACGAACAGACTGACTATTAATATACTAAAGCTCAACACGTCAGGTGGAAATGACAGGCATGCGCTCATATCGTGCACTAACGTCCCTACTATATCTACAAAATTAAAAAGAAAACACGTCGTAAAATTAGTTTAAATTGTAAAATTTTTGTTTGAGTGCCTTTCATATGAATTGCGAATAGCGAACTGCAAATTGCGAATGGTCGCGAGTTTTAACATTTCTTTCACATAAGTGGTCGCCGACAGACGCAAATTGTCATACAAAATAAACTAGTAAAATGGGTGCTAAAAAATGTTAGGTTAAATTCGAGCAAACTTTTCATTCGCAAATTTGTGGAACGCGTCGATGTTGTGGATTGCGAATAAGTGTTTGGCAGTTCGCAGAAAATATCTCATTGGTCGCGTAGAAAATATAAAAATGCTAAATTTAACAATTTAAACTAATTTTTGTTCGTGTTTTCTTTTTAAAACTGTAGATAGGGTCGTTTATTCACTTTATCAAAAAGTTAAAATACTAATTTGTTGATTTTTGCACTTGGAATTGCCTAAACAAATAAATTCGCAGTGTGCAGCTTATGTGAAAGTCAATTTACTGGTTTATTTTTTGTGACAATTGGCACCTGTAGGCGACCACTTACCCAGCGGCTCCATTGGCAATATTTGAGGCAATAAATTGCCTCACTCAAATGGAGACGCTTTGTCAATGGCAATGGCAATATTACCTAGAAGATGAGAGGCAATTATTGATTTCCATCGTCAAGGCAATAAATTGATTAAAAATGGGGTTCCCCGTAGTTGTCAATGGCTTCTTTATGGATTTTTTCAATTAAATCGTAGAATATGAGAACCCGTCATGACAAAATATAGTGAATTAAAATTAAATTTAACTAAAACAGGGGATTTGAACAGCATTTGACTGCATTTGCAGTCAAATATTTCTATACACACATTTTATAATTGAAATTGCCTGGCAATGAAAATGCCCACCCAAGCAATAAATTGCCATTCCTATTCCAATTGCCATCGCCTCAAATATTGCCAATGGAGCCACAGCGTTACCCTGAGGCCACACGAGCAAGTACTTGCAAGCAAGTTGGCTACATACACTGCCTGTCAAACTCGTAATTTGCATTCCACTTGCCTCCCACTTGCTTTCCACTTGATTCCACTTGCTTGTCTCCCAACTTGCTTCAAAACTTGCATGCTAGTTGATGAGCAAGTTGCTTGGGTTTGTTTGTGTTAGTAAACAAATGTGTATGTATTGCAACTTGCTTGCAAGTACTTGCTCGTGTGGCCTCGGGGTTAGTGAAAGAAATGTCAAAATTCTCAACCATTTTTATTTTCACCCCCAATGGTCGCTGTAGGGGTTAATTTAACTGCCTATTCAGGGCATGTAGGTTGAAAGCAGACAAGAAAAAAATCCTTTAGGGGGAGGTAAGTATATCCCCCCGCTTGTTCAGAAACGGTAATTTTATAAAAAAAAAATACTTATTAAAATGGCCGTAAAATATTATTTTGAATAAAACATACATATGTATGATATGTTTTGTGAAAGCTTTCAAAAATACTATCGATTATGAGTAGACCTCGGATTTTGCATATTTGCATATTTTTCATCAGATTGTTACCAAACTTGGTATTTAGACGTTTTATCGTTCAAATATAAGAAATTGTAATGCATGTCGAAAATATGCAAAATATATATGCAAAAAATATGCAAAAAATATGCCAAAAAATATGCAAAATATATGCAACATATGCAAAAAATATGCAAAATATGCAATATATATGCAAACGAATTTCATCAAAAATTTTAATTCCACTCGTTTAATATTAAAGTGCGAGCGTTACAGAAGAATATTTTCTTGGTTTACAAACAATCAACAAAGAGAAAGATATTCCACTTTCCCTTGTCCAACGCTTTACCATATGAAGGGTCCAGAGGAAAAAAGCCTTATGTCCACTTTTTGAAAAAACTAAGCTAATGATGACATCTTCTAGATTTTAGTAAGTACTATCTGATGAAATATATGTAGCTCTCTTCACAAAGGACTTTGAAAACTCGCAAAATGGCACACCTTCTAAAAAACTTTATTCAAATTTTTTGCTTTTTTGCTGCAAAAATTGAACAGATCGATATTTAAAAAAGAAAAACTTGTGATTAGACTTAGCGACATATCAGCTAAATAATTAAAAACAAATTACCGTATATTCTAATTACATACTGCCGGTCGAAGTCCTGTCAAAACAAATTAAATTTCAAAAACGGTCCAATGTCGTGCTTGTGAAAATTATTTTATTTTCAGACTATATTTTGAAAATCTAGAGATATCTGAATAAATGGCAAAAACCCGTTTTAAATTATCATGTCTGGTACGGTCAGAAGACTATTTCAAATAAGGAATTCGATATTTTGGTTCCAAAGTCGAAAGTATTTTTGACTGATATCAGCGTATCAGGTAACAAAATTCAAGATGTCAAAATCAATATTTGGTTGCATAGTTCCTTGTGCTCGATAAAAAAGTTTGCTACTTTCATTTATTTTTCTTTGAATTAAGCGTTATTTTAGTAATAAACTAACAATTTCATTTTTCTCGGAATCAACTCAAGTGGACTTACGCCGTTCCCCTGGACCCTTCATATATTATTGTATTGTTCTTATCGCAAGCCCGACTTAAAACAAGAGCAAAGCTTTTGTTGTTATTACGCAAAGCAAAGTGCACCCAAAAACCGGTTCGCTTTTTTATTGAAGGCACGACTTATGACTGAATCCCCAACTATATCGGGATTTTACATCTTATCTTATCTTACAAATATTATAAATGTGAAAGTTTGGTTGTTTGTTAGACAATCACGCTCAAATGGCTGAAAAGATTTGAATGAAATTTTGTGTAGAGGCTTATAATGCAGTGGAATAAGCTATAGGATACTTTTTTAATAATATAAAAAAAGAATAAAAAGTGTGGTACAAAAATAGTTTCCGAAGCCGATTGAACATACCGTAAGCAGTATAATAGAGTTGCGTGAATGGGATATAGGACCCAAGTGGAAGTTAAAATCTTTTGAACCAAATGAAGCCGGCCAACTATGGTAATGTTATCTTAAAATTAAAAATAATATAATTTTTACGGTCATTTTGCTAAATATTGATTGGATTTTTGTCTCTGAGGTTGACCACTTCTAATTTTAGTTCCCTTGTTGGATTCTCTGTCCCGGTACAGCAAGTCTAGCGCATAAGTATGGACAGCATTCTCTACCGCATTATACATTAAGCTTGAAAAATAATTGTAAATAATGAACTTTGTATTTAGTCTTTTTCAGTGCTGGACTAGTTTTATTTACATTTTTATTTGGAATCAAAATGTTTTATTTTATTTTGGGAAACAAGCCCAACGGGCTTTATTTGCTCGGGTCTTATCTGCGCTTCGACTCTGATGACCGAAATAATGTAATTGGGAGATTTCGATAAGGCGAGATTTTCCCATATTGAGATTTTATTTAGTTAAAGGATAGTTTTTTATAATTTCAAGTGCTTGCGGAACTATCTTGAATAATTTTTAAACCTATAAAATATTGAATAAATTAAGTATCAGTGGCTCTTCTTTAATATTTGACAGTAATTAATAAAATGTCAATATAATAAACCACCCTCTGAATCGCTTTTATATTGTTTTTTGATATGTTTAACATAGGAAATGTGTGCATATTTTTCATATGTTTTGCATATTTTGCATATTTTTTGTATAGTTTGCATATTTTGGCATATATTATGCATATGCATTTCAGGCAAATATGCAAAAAAAATTTAAATATGCATATCGTTTTCAACTTTATTTTCAACGAAACGAATCTTGGTGTCATCAGAATTTAGCTATTCAAATCCTTCAAAAATATGCAAATATGCAAAATCCGAGGTCTAATTATGAGTTATTACTTTCAGAACCACAGGATTAAAAAAAAAACAATACATACTAATAAATGGGGTATCAAATGAAAGGTAGGACTGTCTTCTACACAGTACCAATGGTCGGACAGACTTTTTTTGGCTGTTGCCATGAATCAGACCATTAAAAAAATGGTATTTTCTTAACACTGTGTTTTACATCAGGGAAAATTGAGTAAAATCATATCAAATAGCTAGAAAATTGGTCCTAACCACTTTATTTTTATATTCATCCAAGGATGCACTAAATCCCTAAAATGCAGTGACATAGAAAAGTGGTCGGACTCGTGGCAACAGCCAAAAAAAAAGTCTGTCCGACCATTCGTATCATGTAGAGGACAGTCCTACCTTTCATTTGATACCCCATTTATAGCAGTTGCTTATATAATAGGTACATTTAGCGGAAAATGCAACATGAAAAGTGCATTTTCTTACCATTGCTACCAGATAAAGTTTGTCCGACCAGTAGTTCTGTAAATGTCTGTACTAAAACTATCAGTTGGCATCCAATTTTTTCCAAACATCACTTATTTACCTGAGTGTTTCTTGGAAATTTTGCCGCTTTTTATCTTTAATGGGACAAATAACAGAGTTTGACCTTTGACAATAATTGTTCAAAATTGCAAGATAAATATTTATGGTAAGCACACTTTTTCTCTCCGACCTATAGGCATTGAAATAAATCGGTAGGCAGACAAACGATTACTGGTTCACCACCTCAAAGGCTATTGTTGATGTGAATAACAATGTTACACAAATGACTTGACCTCTCCCAGTCTATTAAGCTTATAATGAAATTAAAAATTTAAAGTGTTTGGTTCATAAGTCAAAGGCCTACTTAAGTCGGTATATACAGGGTCTTCGGTCTTACTTGGAGTCTTTGAACTTAAAAGTTTGTCTTCCATGGCATGAGTTACACATCTTCGCCTAATAGCAAAGTAACTAACTACTTAAGTAACTTTATTTTCTAATTTTGAAATACCTCAAAAACGTTGCAATATGCAAAATAAGAAAGTTTGTTACTTTAGAACTACCAGTGGCTGTTTTAGCGTTTTACCACTCACGAAACTTAGACTTCCACTTCGTAATTATGAACATGTCTAGAAATAAAACAATGGAGCCACAAAAATCCACGTCAATGCAGTGACATACCCATACAAAACTGATGATTGAATGGAATGTTGTTTGGATGTTTGACATTCTTCATGTTCAGTAGAGGTGGCATGTAATGGATGTATGGTAAGTACAGCTGTTTTTGGAGCTAAAAAAAATGACCAAAAATACTTAAATTCAAAATTTGAAGAAAATAGCTATTTGTTTAGGCTGTAGGTTGAAGACCCGCTTTTTTGGTGCTCTCTATCATGAAATTGCCTAGTTTTATTAAAAAGCCGAATTTATTTTTCCTGCATGAATCCAAAACTTGCTCGATATATACCTACATCGGCTGCATCGTCGATGTCAACTTTGAACAAATTCGCAGTTGTTATTTTTGAAATGTCTAACGTTCCAGTTGAGAAAAAAATATTTGTTCCAAATAAAATTTTGTTTAAGAAAAAAAAAATTTTACAAGTGATTTCTCAACGGTTTGTATGTTTTTCTTATATTATAAGAAGCTCACCTTGAAATCTTTCATCTCCTTTGATAGATTTGTGATTCCATTGAGAACATTGGAATTCCTTTTTTTTAGTAATTCCATTCGCGTCATATTCTCCGATATTAGATGTAAACTTTCACATGCCAACAGAGCACTTTCCCAAGGTGTACTATATGATTTTTGACCAGACATCAATGAATTGAAATCATCAATGGGCATTTCTAAACTTTCCGCATTTAGTTTTTCAATGAATGAAATCGCACAGCACTACGATAAATTTAAAGTGTGTATGATAAATAAAATATATCAAAACAATATCATATTGGCTTACTAGATTGGTAAAGTAGTAACCACCTTCACCACTCATCAGCCTCGAAGCATTACTAAAACGTGTTATAAAATTTATATTACTATGTAATCGTACTGGATTAGCTTTGAGTACGACAAAAATCAAAGCAGGTAAAAATTCATCAGCACTTGCTGGACCACCAGAAGCATGTTTTAATAATGCGAATATGTGTCGACAACAGCGCACGGTGCATTCGAGTTTTTCTTGTGGTGAATAGTAAGAATCTATTCCGACTAGTTCTGAAAAAATATACAAATACAAATTGTTAAAAAATGTGTAGTTGGATACTATAGATTTTAAAGTTTATTTTTCATATAAGAAGTTTTTTAAGTTAGATATTTAACGAATTTTCTGGGTCAGGTTAGACTTTTTTCACCAGTTACCCCCATCCCATCATCAAGAGCAAACATTTAATTTCTTAACTCACCAGTTATTGCGTTGTAAACAAGTTCCCTCGACTCAGCGTTTACTTCATCAATGCTGCAAACTAAATGTTTAGCAGTTATCCAACTTAGTTGTCGGATGCGTTTTTGAATTTGGGCATCACTCTCTTCGTCCGAGGTAAAATAAGGTGAAAATAAAAATCTGAAAAGAATATATTTTTTTTAAACACCTATTATAGTTTTTTAAATTTAAATTTACTTGTGATTCTGCGTCATTACCACCTTTTCAAAGAAATCTATGGTTGCCTCACGTTCCTCGGGCGTTGTTATTGCAAAACGCAAGTCTGAATTGACCACTTCTCCCAGCTTGGTGTAGGCATTTTGAACAATCTCAGATAGCTCGTCGATATTCTTATTGCTAGTGTTCATGTAGGTGCGAATTGCGTTATCGAGACGCTGTATGTCATTCTTTAACTTTCGCTTTGCATCGTCGGGTATTCTGAGTTGTTTGAGTTGATGTATAAACTGGCTTTCTGTTGGATCTGGCACATATGGCCGTTTTTCTTCTCTACTATGTACTAAACGAACAGCAAAAGAGGTGACACATTATTTTAATAATAGAATCCGATTATACAAACATTTTGGTGTAGGAAAGGACTTTGGAAAGACGGAAAACTTTTTCTTCGATGTTGTTCCTTGATCGCTTTGGTTACTGGCATTTCGGGATGGTGACAGCTGTGCTGGGTTGAGAATGCTTTTCGGAGAAAGTCGTCCAGGTTGTGACTTTGGCAGGGCAGGATCGATTTTTGAAGTAGTAAGACCAATTTCTACATAACATAATTGATTTAAGAGTATGGAATTGATTTATTTATTTTTAAGTTTGTTCATAGATTTTACGTCTTTTTCTTTTGTCGTTGCGTTCTCTGAAACACTTCGAACAGAGTCCATCGAATTGGGCATTTCCATAAAATCCACAACCTTTGCGGCACTTCAAGTCTTGTTGTCCAATACGTAATGCCGGGGGTTTTGCTAATGCCATTTTTATAACTTGAATTTATTAATCCAAATACTTTAATTATAAATAAGTATAAATTTTGTTATTAAATAATAATTTTTAGTGACTTCACTCGACCATTTCTGGATTTATTTTTCTGTATTTTGGCTTTGACATTTCAGTGACGTTTTAAATCAATAGTGGTGTATTCACAATGGCATTTTTATCTACTCTAATTTTTCTAAAAAAAACAGTGCTGTCGATTAAGTCCTACTGTAAGAAGCTTCATTAATAGAGATCTCTACCAAATTGTCAAACTCAAAGTGACAGCTTACAGTTCGGCACGTTTGACAGACGCTATTACCAAAAAAAACAAAATCCGAACATTTACACTCCACTTCAAATGAATAGGGACACAAATTTTCAAAGGTTCTTTTTCAATTTTTTCTTAACATTTTCCTTAATGAATCATTTGATTATCCTTTTTGTTTCTTTATGATGTTGGGAAAAGAAAACAGAAAGATTAATTCAAAAAGCACTGCCATTTTTCCTCCGGCTCTGTTCAAAGTCTTTCCATAAGGGAAAATGCAGTCTTTTTGTGTCAACTGAATAAGATCAAATATTGAAACTGGTAATAAAAGTTAATGGATGGAAGTAAAACAATTTTTTTTGAAATAGTTTTTATGTTTATATTTATTCTCGGAAAATGCACAATGTTTGAAAAAAAAATTGACAAACCAACTATGAAAATCCGTGTGCTCATTCTGTTGAATTGGAGTGTATTTGCCTCCGAAATAAAAAAGAAAATGGGTGTAACCTAAATGTCATTCGTGCCGAGGTCTTGAGTTTGACATTTAAAAATGAGCATTGGTATTTGCTAAAAAGCCCTATTTAAAAAATAAACAAAATTAAACTGAATAAAGGCTCTCCCAAACCAACGCGAAATCATAGCGAATCATTCGCCGAGTCAGTTTTTTGTTGTTGTTTGGCATTAGCTGCGTTTTATTATCTCAGGGTCTGGGTCTAGGTTATCTTTTAACATGCATTACAAAAACAACATGGGATCTAGGTTTCTATCGAGGTTAATTTCAATAACCCAGATAGAGGTTTTCACTCTGACCGGCAGAGGGCTATTTACCATTGTGAATGGATGTCAGCGATTTGTCAGCAGTATTAGGAATAGAGAGGAAAAGAGACAAGTGCTTACATGAAAAACAAATAAACATAAGAAAAAAAGAGACTGATATACAGCACTGCTTTTGCACTAACCCACATCGTTTTATTTTCACGAGGTGAACCATATGGGTTATGAGCGATAATAAAACGCGGCTATTGTGTATCCTTCATATTTTGTGTTATTGTGAATGATTTCGCGTCGTCAAGGAATGTTTCGCGTTGGTTTGGGGGAGCCTTAAAAACATGAGTGACCTTCATATAATGATCATCAACGACATTTGCAAAATGATAGGTCGGAAATCCATCAGATTTAATTATAACAGGGTCACCTTCATGCTTACTGCTATTCACAAAAACATTTCCATAAACCAGGTCTTCAACGGGATCGCTAAAATCTTCTAACTTAAAACGTATGCAGAATGGTACTTTCTTCGAAAGTTTTTGTTGAATATCCGTGGGCGTAAGATGACGGCATTTGTTGTCATATCTAGGTATTTGCCTTTGTTTTAGCGCCTCTTTGCGCAACAAATCAAGTCTGGTCTCTGAACAGTAGCATCGGTAGGCTGAACCGTCTTCAATTAGTTGTTGGACTGCTTCGCTATTAAAAAAACAGAGTATTTAGCAAGTTTGTGCAATCTTATTCTTAACCTACTTATATAAGGGCAAACGGTGGCTTTGAACATACGGACCGAAGCTTCCACCAACTGTAGGACCCTCATCAATGACTATTCCCGACCATCTTAGATCTTCAATAATTGACTTCGAGGCATCACTGACAAGCCGTGTTTGATCTGTGTCTTCAATTCTTAGGATAAATTTACCATTGTGTTTCAAGGCAAATAAGTAATTGTACAATGCCGTTCGAAGACCTCCAAGATGAATATATCCTGAAAATTAAAGAAATATGATTTTAGATTGGTTCAGTGTAAAAACTCTTTGGCATATAACCTGTTGGACTTGGGGCAAAACGAACTCTTACTTCATGAAATGGCCTACATTTCATGGAATGTGTGGACAATACAGAAAGTATACTTTTAACACCTAGTCACATATAGTTCTTTTAATTAATTATTTAATTCTTAAAATAAATATAAATTTGTTGTTAAATTCCTTACAACAAAAAAATCGAATCTGTTTAGAAAAAAATCGATATGTTTAGAAGAAAAGATCAATTTTTCTAAACAAATCAAATCTTTCGTTTTTAGCAAGATTTACACAGACTTTCACACACACTAGTAAGATTTGACATTTCTCTGGAGTTGAAAGTTTTGTTCTGCGGTGTTTTACAAATACTCAAAAGTGTTTCTCGTTCGTTTAAATAAATTAAAAACAAATATATCTCTTAAAAGTTTTTAATTCATCAAATGGCAGTGCATAATTAATAAGAAGTGATAAAAATATCAATGAACTTCGATTTCAAGTGTCCAAAGTCGATTGATGTTATGAAGCGCGCGCTCGCCGACGTGTTCCTCATTTGATGTGTTTTTTGATGGATTTTGGATTCTTTTTTTTTAACTTAAATGGACGCACAGCAATTTTCTATTTCTGCTACTATTCCCGGAAATATATTTGTTTTTAATCGTATTAAATGACGCGTAAGTCGGAATGCATTTTTGAGTACTTGTATGCCCATTAATTTGTTTACTTTTTGCCTCAAAATTTATGTCAATGGCCAACACACACAATCACATAAAAAAATTGTTTTTTTTACAAATTCTTTTCAACACAAAAAAGAAATCGATCTCCAATTGTTGAAAGGAATTCGACATAAAAGATCAATTTTTCTAGACAAATGAAATCTTGCATTTAAGGCTCTCCCAAACCAACGCGTTGGTTTGACCAACGCGAAACATTAACCGACGACGCGAAATCATTCACAATAACACAAAATATGAAAGATACACATCTAAACAACAACAAAAAACTGTCTCTGCGAATGATTCGCTATGATTTCGCGTTGGTTTGAGAGAGCCTTTACTATGAACTATTTGCCTCAAAGCTTCTCCCAAATCCGTCTCGGGAGTGCACCTCACTTCCGAAAGCAAAAGTGAACGAAACTTAACGAAACGTCCCACTCCGCAATTAAGGCTCCCCCAAACCAACGCGAAACATTCGCCGACGACGCGAAATCATTCACAATAATACAAAATATGAAAGATACACAATAGCCGCGTTTTATTATTGCTCATAACCCATATGGTTCACCTCATGAAAATAAAACGATGTGGGTTAGTGCAAAAGCAGTGCTGTATATCAGTCTCTTTTTTTCTTATGTTTATTTGTTTTTCATGTAAGCACTTGTCTCTTTTCCTCTCTATTCCTTAAACTGCTGACAAATCGCTGACATCCATTCACAATGGTAAATAGCCCTCTGCCGGCCAGAGTGAAAACCTCTATCTGGGTTATTGAAATTAACCTCGATAGAAACCTAGATCCCATGTTGTTTTTGTAATACATGTTAAAAGATAACCTCGACCCAGACCCAGAGATAATAAAACGCAGCTAATGCTAAACAACAACAAAAAAACCACATTTGCGAATGATTGGCTATGATTTCGCGTTGGTTTGGGAGAGCCCTTAAGGCTCCCCCAAACCAACGCGAATCATTCGCCCTCGACGCGAAATCATTCACAATAACACAAAATTTGAAAGATACACAATGCTAAGCAACAACAAAAAAACGCCTTTGCGAATGATTCGCTATAATTTCGCGTTGGTTTGGGAGAGCCTTTATAGTCACGTCATATGTTTTCCAAGTGATGCAGAGGCTTTTAATTTTTTTTTAATTCTAACCTCACCTTGCCATCTCTTTTTTTTACCAAGTAAAAGGAGTGATATAAAATAGAGGCTTTAAAATGAGTTGACTCACTTTAAGCTGGAGCCCAATTCCGCAAGCAACGTGAATGATTTTCTGTGTAGACATTCTATTCACACCCAAAACAAGTGTGAAGGTTCTACCAAATCAACGCGAAATCATAGCGAATCATTCGCAAAGGCGTTTTTTTGTTGTTGTTTAGCATTGTGTATCTTTCATATTTTGTATTATTGTGAATGATTTCGCGTCGTCGGAGAATGTTTCGAGTTGGTTTGGGGGAGCCTTGAATAAATTTGACTGATTGTGCATGCATTATCTGTCAAAAACTTAAAACTCACTCTTGTGGAATCGCAAAAATCGATATGTATATGAATTTCTGTGTACACAGAAAGAACTCACTCTTGCGGAATTGGGCCCCTGGTCTGAGCACCTTTAAGAAATTTTATTAAGTATGTTATGTTTTATGCCAGCCAGTTGAAATTCAAAAATGAAAGAACTGTCAAATGAAATTACCAAATTTCAATTGAAAACACTTTTTCTGTGATTTGCGAAATAACCTCATTTCGGGTCTAATGATAACGTAGTATTAAGCTGGCCATACACGACAGAGCCAATTAGCCAAATGGCCCCGCACCGATCCAAAATCGGTCGTGTGGCGTGGATCGGCCGCCGATCCATTTGGATTTTCAGCCAATCTGAAATTCAACCGAGCCCAATGGATCGGATGGCTTGATCGAATATGGGAAGCTTAAAGGTATTCACCCAACGGTGTGAAAATGTCGTAAACGTAGTAATATTAAATTTCGTAATTCTGTCACAATTTGCATGGCAGATTTACAGAGTCTACAACTTTACTACGCGTCTATCCCAACTTTACGATGTTTCATGAATACCCTTTGATAAATGCATATTAACAGTACTGTATTGTCATGGAACACCGATTAATTTATAAAACTAACTAACAATCATGAACAAAATTAATTAGCACATTCATACTTCTGGCATAAGGGGGGCGATATGGTGCCGAATCACGAGCTTCAATTTTAGGTAGATAAAGTTCGTTATTATGGTGCGGCGCACTATGGGCCCAAATGATGGTTTGCGTCTCAAAAATGGTTTTTTCAGAACTATTTTTAAGATAAATTTCTTGAATTTTTTCTTGAAGAAATGAATTAAGGAATACTTAAAGTACAGATTCCAATTAAAAAAATTATGTTGCTATACAGTTTTTCTAGTATTTAACCCTTTCTAAGGTGCTTCTAGAAAAAACACTGTTTGAGTGATTATAGTGAAGCTGCTATTGAAACCACTTTCTTTTAATTATTGATGATGATAAATTATAAGTGTTATATGTTTTTGGAAAGCTTGTTATTACTACTATTCGAATTTGCAAAAATATGTTTTGGAAAATATATAGTTAAGATAAATTTATTTTTGTCAATAACACATGTTTTTTTAGCTTTTGCAAAATTTCGATTGGAGTTTTAATTACTTTGTTTTTGCAATTTCTTTTTTCGCATAAAATCTTAAACATTTTAAATTGGTTCCCAACCACTGTAGACTTAAAATCAATTCCAAGAACATACTAAAAAATTATTTTTAAAGTCTACTCTCATTTTAAGATTAATTAAAGGAGGGTTTGAAAGTTCTTAATTTTCCACCAGTTTGGATCGACCATCTTGCAGTTTGCTAACATCTTTTTTATAACAGCAGCACACTCACATTATATTTTGATTTCATAGGTTTGCATAGTACTTGTGTGACAAACATATGTATGTACATATATACAAAATTAGTATATCAGTTATTTAAGAGTGTGAAAAAAAGATTAAAATTTACAAAAATAAAGTGTAGAAAAGAATGTTTAAGAATAGGTGAGTTTGAATTGTCAAAGTCTGTCTTATATTTCTATTTTATTTCACTGGTAAAGTTTTTGTTCTAAATTGATTAATTAATTCTTTTTGCAAAGATTTTTCTCTGTTGAGGAAATGGGTGGATGCCACGCCCCTTGAATACAAAATATCAAATTTTTCAATTTTCCAATGCACTACACCCCTTTTACTCTACCAAATTTCATCATTCTACGACAAAATTGCCATTTAGTTGATAGATTTTACAAAGTGGGTGGATGCCACACCCACTAATGGAAAATCTCAAGTTTTCAATTGTAAGCTTTGTATGCTCTACAAGTTCTACCGCTTTACCAAATTTCACCATTCTACATTGTTGATAGATGATAACAATTCTGAAAAATTGGGTTGATGCCACGCCTCCTGAATGCAAAATCTAAAATTTTTCTTTTACATGCATTACACAACCCTATTATTCCGTCAAAACTCGAAGATCTATGTGCTACGTGGAAGTGCTCTATATTTATGTAAATTAAATACAAATTTACTGAAACCGGGTTGATAACACGCCCCCTACCCTTAATGGAAAATATCAATTTTTTCTTTTTTATGCACAACAAGACCTTCCGTTGTGTGAAATTTCAAGATTCTTCCATAATTTTGACGATCTGTCAATCAGCAAGTGAGGGTTGAGTTGGTCAGTTACATGGTTTTAATGATGTATGAAGATCTATATATCTCTGGAACCAATAATTCTTAGAAATTGAAATTTATGGCCACGCCTGGACTTGATTAGTTAAGTAAACACTTCAAATTTGAAGTACCTACCTTAATTGGTACTGGAGTAAGAGGGGGGTCAATAATTGCTTAGGTTGGATCCTGTAAATAAGATGCAGAGCAAGAATTTTACTTGCCATTACCGTGCCCTTTCATTTATACTTTTTTTTTAATTTAATTTAAAAATTTTAATAATATTTATTATAAATTTAAAGAAAAAAAACTTCAATTTTAAATAACATGACGCAAACAAATAACATGTGTTTATTCCGTGATTTGTGTGTATGAAAATGCTTGAATAATTTTTAAATAAAAATAGCATACATTTAACCTTTAGAAACCTACATTATATTGTATTATTATTTTGGCAGTATATTCCAGAAAATATGTGCGAAATTTCAGCGTATTATCTCGAAAGAAAAAAAAGTTACAGATTTTTGAGACGCAAAACGTCACTTGGGCCCATAGTGGCAGCGGTAGCGCTAGTCAATTACGTTAATGCTCCGTCCAGCCTCATTTTTAAAGAAATACGGACCGATGATTCCACCTATACCGACACAAAACATTCACTGTTTAGGTAGTATAAGAATGCAAATCTTCTCGAAGAGCTTACCTATAGGTACTTTGTTTTATTTCTTCTTATGATAAAATTTCCATGAAAAGAAACGTTGTATGATTGTATCCGTATATTTATTTTACTGAAGTGCCAGAATACAGTCCATTATATTTTATATTATTTATACAAAAAAGAGTTCAGAAATAAAAAACAACATAAATTCAATATGTAACAACATGAAGGATACATTGAGAAAAAATGATTTTCTTATTTTTAATATTTTTCAACACTTATTTTTTGTGCTAATATCATAGTTTTAATCAAATAAAAACTTTTTATAAAAAAAAAAAAATTAAAAAAACAGTAGTTGTTGACAAAATTCGTTCGTTTTAGATTTGTAATTGTAAGATTTGATTTCATAAGATCAAAATTAAAACGTTCTCAAAAGTTTAATTTTCAGTTTTTCTTTTTTTTTTTTTATTAAGGAATAAGATACATCGTTAGTAGTTGTTGAAATGTTTTGTCATTATTATTTTAATTTTAATTATTATTTACGAGTATTTACACATATATAAATAAATAAATATTTATATACCTTTTATTTATCTCACATAGAGTACCTATTGGTAAAGGGAGAATGAATGCAACGTTTAGAAAAAGTAAAGAAAACCGTCGATAGGTTAACAATAAAAGATCACAATTCGCTGCTTTTTTTATAATTTGAAATGTTTTATTTTTAATTATTTTTTATTTAAAGTTAGATCATTTTTTTTAGGCATTTTAGTAACAAGATTTTATATTTTGCTTTTGCTTACTCATGAAAAATATTTAAACAAAAATATCTAATAATTTTTGAAATTGTATTTTTTATGGACAACATTTTGGACGTATGTTCTTAGAATAACAAACAAAAACCAACAAATTAAAGTATACATTTATATTGAAACGGTTGAAACTTGTTTTACAAGTTACTGCTGAGGAATACAATTTTTCTCATAATAATGCCATTTGTGTATATTGTATTTGTATATGAATAAGTATATCTACATCTAAATAAGCTCCTTTTCGTAAAAAATATAATAAATATCTACTTTACATAACATTTCCCTACGTTTTGAATTGTTTCAGCTACTATTCATTTGAAGTTTTAACTATTTTGTTAAACAGGGTTTTTTGTTTTTGTTCTTTAAAGATAAGCTACTACATTTTTAAAAAATCTAGTTTTAAGTTTTACTCTGGTTTTGTTTTCTTGAAATTTTGATCTGGTTACTACCGATAAGAATTTAACTTTACCTATATTTTGATTAGATGTCTTTGTTTTTGGTTTTCATCATAGTCTTTTGTAACAAAAAATAAATAAATACTAATTTAAATTTATGTCTCCTCGAATATATGTATGCATTTGGTTTGGAAGATACCCTAAATAAGACTTCATAACACTTTTTGAAAAAAAGTTATCCAACATTCATTAAGCAGGACACTAAAATTAGGAGCAGCCAAATAAAATATCTAAGCAGAGTCATGATCATGGGTTTCTATTAAAACATTCATTCAATTTGGTTTAAGATTATGTTACCTTTCTGCTTCTGGCACTGGATTTCTCATTTTCATAAAATAACATCATTATTCTCTAAACTATGAACTGATCCAAATATTGGCCGTTTTCGAAAACGTCATATCAAAATCAACTGGATCGTCAAATGATTGCTGTTTTTTTAACACGTACATAAATTGATATCGTCAAGTTTGCAATCGTCCTATTTGTAGAAAATTAGTTGGACCAACGTCAGTCTATTTACTTGCAAACAAATTTGACGTTTATAACGCTCTCTGGCTTGTCAGTATTTTTTTCGTCAACTCGATTTTTTACTCCAGAGCTGCACCGAAGATGATTTTCGACATACCATGCTATGCTCAGAGTATTGGTTGAATCGTTCAACTAACGGGTCTTTTAGTATCATCTTCGAAATTTTATAAAAAAAACAAGGTCATCAGAGGGTGCGCGGATGTATTCTACGTACGATAGATAACATTAGTCATGGTGATTTGGACCTTCAATTTTTGACTTAATTCGCGCTAAATGTTGATTTCTGACCACTGATTTAGTGCGGACCAGTACAATTTTCACTTGTGGAACGGGTTCGCACTAACTGTTTGAAACTCGGCAAGGAACGAGCCTGTCCCTAAAAACAGGTAAATCTTTTTCCCTCTTACGTCCCTTTTTTCTGAGATCATGGAAACGCTGTTTAATCTTCAGAAATATCTTCAAAGACGATTGCTTCTTTATTGATCGATAAACGCTAGAAATTTAAACAAAATACTTGAATTTAGTTCCATTTTCCAACGTTTCTCGACCAATTTCTGTAACTCTCGCATCGATAAAATTAATCGAGAGACGATTGAAATTGAAACAAAATACTTGAGTTTTGTTCGACTTTTCAACGTTTCTCGACCATCGATGGGAGAGTTACAGAACGTGAGTACTAGCCAGCAAATTCTGTGCCCTGAACTCGCCCTGAAGTAGATCTAGGTTTTTCCTGGGGCGAGTTGAGATAAAGAATAAACTGTCAAAGTATGGCATGAGCTCTGATGTATTTTTTTGCTGTGGGACTCGTGTGCTGCAGGTGATTCTCTTGTTTTTCAAATAGAAACTCAAGGAATACAGAATTTAACACGTCTGTGAAGTTTGCAGGGCAACTTTTACTCACGCAAATGGGGCCTTGGCAGGAATTTGCAGTTTTTTTGCATTTCTATTCCCGATTTTGCAGTTCGCCAAATACGGTTGTAATTAGTGACCCTGGCTTCACTGTGAAGTTAGCAGGTCACATGGTGTATCTCAAAAAAATTTCCCAAATGATAAAAAGGCAGCACTATTCAATTAAAGAACACAGTTCTTGCTATGTTAGTTTGAGCAACGTCTATAAATAAAATAATAAATTGGGTGGCGCAACAGCTCGAGGAGAACCAATGCCTATAGTGACTTACAACTCTCAACCATTCCTGTGTGCGTGTTGTTGGCAGGAGTTTTTTGCCGAGTCTAAACGGCAAGGTGAGAAGCACTTTGTCAATTCCTCGCAAGAGGCAATACCTCAAAAAAAAAAACATTTTTGTTTTTAGGTGGTAGCGGCTGGGAATCGAACCCAGACCTTCGACATGACAGTCCAACGCACTAACGATTATGCCACGAAGTACTAGAAATATCTGGCAGTGTACTAAAAATTCAGCTGATCACCTAGATGTTGAGCCGTAAACTCCTTGAATCTCTACTACAGCGTACCAATATTTGCATCCTTATTGGACTTTGTTCTCACAAATCTGCGAGAAAGAAACTTGTTTCATTGGCGTTTCAGTTAACACTTTTCATTCCTGTGTTTATTTTTACTTCTTTTAAGACAGACAAACAGAGCATAATTCCAAAAGACTTTAGTATTTAATGGACATGTTACTAAAATGTTACCCATTTTTTTGAATGGTATGTAGGTAAAATTACAAGAAAATTGACCCCTGAATGAAATCCTGGATTCATGCCTTGCTTTATTAACTTTAATCACTTATATTGTGCTCAGTGTTTGACTATTTTAAAGAAAGGTTGAAATATATAAGAAAAAAATGACTGTGTTCAGTGAAAAAACTGACACGCTGCATCATTTCTGTAATTTTCTGTGCAGAACAGATTCATTAAACACACATAATATCTCATTAAATTATCCATATTTGACAACCAAATCAATACATTCTGCCATGAATAAAATTAGCCTGTTTACGATCTATTTAATGCATTTAAGTTCGGCCATACAGTGAACGATAAATGATGGAGTGAGAGACATGTCTCCATTCGAAATAATTCGAATAGACAAAATTCGATCCCAAGCTATTGATAGAATTGAAATTTCTGCAATAATACATGCAAATAGAAAAATATTTACTAATAGAAGGTCGCAATACCAATAATAGACTTTTAGGGCGGTATTCACCGAGCGCTCATAAACGGCTTTTAAGTTTATGAGGCTCATAACTCAAATCTTATTTGTGCTATTCACCAATCACTCATAAGTATTTTTCGAAGTTCGAAAATGAGAGCTACTCTCTCTCAACCAGGCATACCCAAACTGTAAAATCAAACTGTTTTCGAACTTGAGTGACAGCTGACGTCAAAGAAGATTAAAAAAGTAAATATTGTGCATTAAATGCGTAGTTAATATTTTATTTCTCGTTTGGCTAAGTTTCTGTTTAATTATTTTTTGAAGCACATAAATTAGGAAATGATATTCAAGTACAAAAAATTAGCCGCTTCATTTTATTGCGAAGTGATGAACAAGATTTTCACAAAGTTCATGAGATCAAAAGAAAAAAAAACAATGAAATCAATCTTCTACTTGTGTTCACTCATTTTTCTTTTCAATCTCAACAGCAAATAAATCAATGCCTGTTTATGCGAACCAAAAGTGCACAGATGAAATAATAAGAGTTCCTCTCGGTTAACATATGGTTCCATTCGAGGATGGTGGAACAGTCAAGAATTTTCGCAGTGTGGTTATAGTGGTCGATGGTTTTCTATTTAATTGAACTAAATACGTTAGGAACAGCTTATGCTCGATTGCATTGCCTCAACTTGATTTGTTCAAATTTCGTGCTGGCACTCCTCTTGGCTCAACTTTTAAGCTACCTTACCTATAGGCTGATATAATTTTTGTGTTGATAAAAAATAATCCCTACTGAATTTGTCCATGTCTGACTAACCGCATATAGGTTTTTGAAACTCCTCATTGTCTGAGGGGCACCCATATCGCATTTGTCTATCGAAGTTTAAGTCATGATTTGTTTTCATAATGGTCCTTTTTTATGAATCTTGGGCTGCCCGTCAGGCAGCAAAATAATACACAAACTAATATGTGTATTGTGATATATGTATGTACATAGGAGTAACTTGTTGTTTCTTTTCCTTTGATTTTCTTTTTTTAATTTCTGTTTTTTTTTCTCTTCGGTGAAGATTTCTATACCGAAGAAGTGTGGACCTAAATAAGAATGTACACAACGTCATCGATTCATCAATCTATGAACTTAGTAAAAATTGATTGAATTTGGCCAGAACCAAATGATCATTCAATTTTGGAAATGTTATCGGCAACAGTCTTCACACCAACATCTTCTTCGAACTTCGAGGCCGATGAATGCTGCACCCTCTTAAAGCCACAATTCAATGGCAATGGCAATAGCACTCAAGGCACCGCCGAATGCAAACAACATTAGGCCGCAAACCAGCAACTCCAAAAGCCAAACCAGAGGGTTAATGACCTCGGGAAACCAGTCTACAAGGACAGGATACGGGCTAAGTGAACATTAGTTACATACTTCCAATTAATTTATAACCATATCCATCATATCTAAAAATTTCTATAGATGAGTTTCTGAACATGCTGTAGAAATATATTGTCAATCAATGGAATATTTTTAAATCAAAGTGTTTCAAAAAGTAAGAAGCCGAATCGGCAGCAGCAGTAAAACATGGAATCTATAGGTGCTAAGGCTAGCTGTGGTGAAATCATCTGCCACCACCAGCTGGGGGTTGCTGGCAGTCAGTCATGACCTCATGAGCGTTGTTGATCAAGCATCCCCCAATTTTATAAACAAACATGAATAAGGAATGATTGGACACAGCTGCAGACTAAAAATAGTTGACACAAGGCATTATGGCGAATATGGTATGTTTTCGCAATGGGAAATTCCCTCATGCTCATGGATTGCAACTTTTCAACCGTTTTGCCATTAAATTCTCACCGCATATTGAAAAATGAATGGGTAAGTATAGATTGTAGCCTTGTTTTTGAGTGCATTTTTATCTTTGCTTATAAAAAATAACATTTTTAATACAACAATATGGAATTATACCAAATTGTTGTTGTATTGAACATCATGCTACTTTTCTTAAGTGGATATTAAAATGCTCTTAGAAACATAGCTTACTAGTTAAAAGAAATGGTTGTCAATTATTTATGTTGAACTATTTGTACAGATAAAACCGCAGCTGTAGAACTTATTTTAAAGGAGTATTCCTCGGTGTATTGGTGGTGCAACTTATCAATTGAGTGCCTGTTGGAGCTTAAAATAATTTATTAATTGCTGAAGAATCTTCTGCTCCTTGAAGAAGTGGGAAAGCTTTGGTTGATTTTTGCAGTCTCAGATACTGGGTGCTAATAAATACTCAGTGGTGTGCTTAAGATGCGCAAAGAAAAATAAAACATGCCTGGAAACTTACTATGCATATTTCACTTTTGTTTTAATGTTAATTAATTTATGAGTATGGAAGTTGGCATTAGTCTCGTTTTTAAATGCATTTTATCTTCGTTTGAAAAAAATTGCATCTTAAATACAATAATACCTACGGAGTTATACCAAATTTGTGTTGTATTTGACATGCTACTTTTTTTTAAACGAAGAAGAAAATGCAATAAAAAATAGGGCTATTGTAATATTTACATATGTACATACATAATACTGGCGCTAATAGATAGATGATCATAAGCTTAGAGAGTATTTATAATTATTATACGGAAAAAAGGATTCGTTTATGAAAAAGTGCATGGTATGACAATCACATCTGTTACAAAAAGATGCGTAATAAATGTAAAATAGATAGTGCTGGTTGCCTTTCTTGAGTTTCAGAGATCTTGAAAGTTTCTGATGGATTAGTGTTTTTTTTACATGATTTGTCTGAAAGGAAAACTGTTAGAAATTCAATCAGAAAGAGTGCACACTAAAAACTGCTGCCTGATGGTCAGCGCTAGCACTAACCGAATCAATCAGCTCAAGCTCATAGTCACTTTTTGCATAGATTTCTCTTCGTAAACAACAAAACTAGTCCTATTCCATGACCATATTTCAGGTTGGTCGAATAATGGTAAGTAGGTATTCACGACACTGACTTGATGGCTTTGTTCATAAGCAAACAGAGGTTTCCAACAAAATACTTTAGAAAGTAGGTTATGCACTCAAATCTGGTCCATAAATAGTGTTTTTCTCCTCGTACTGATCATTTTTCTGCCAACAAAAATAATCAAATTTAAACAAAATGGTACATTTATGTACAAATGAAGATTTATTTTTAAAAATAAAGATGATTAGCACAAATACGAATGAGCTCGGCCAATGCCATCGGTGATGTTGGTCCTTAGACGTCACAAATACTCGATTATATCGATGTGTTTGCAGGCCCATAGACAATGCAACGTACAAACTGTAGGCAGTCAGATTAAATTCATGGATATGCTCTGGACGACACACGGGCTTGATATGGCAATCAAGAAATCATGCTCTTGTTTATAAACGGGTCAAAAATACTCTACGAAAATGTGTCCATTAGGAGCCACCCAGAGTTGAAAATTGTGGTGATCCTGTTTCAATTATATTTGTGAACGATAGTCTTTTGCTACGTATTCATCTCCCAAGGCATCTTTGTCAATTTTTCCGGCATTTTTGGGTGCTGCTCCCAGTATACAAACCGAATTCATGACCATGTTCTTTAATGACAATTGTCTTTCACTGTTTGGGTGTAGGGTTCGTCCTCTCGGTGACCAATTTAATTGCTTCCTGCCTGTTTCTCGCCAGCTGTTTCTTGACTTGTGTACGTACTCCCTGGCAGACACAGGCTTTGGCTCTTCATACAAGCTACGACACTTTTCACTACTACGTCATCCGTGAAGAAATTCGAGCAACATTGTTTTTTAACTTGCAAAGTAAAACGAAACAATAAAATTAAATTGATTTTTTTCCCAAAAACAACACAAAACGAAAAAAAAAATTATGACAGATTGGCAGAAGAGACATTTTATTTCGAATGTTTTCGAAAAAATTTTCGATGAGAGCGCTCATAACTTATGAGTGGTCGAGACCACTCATAAGTGTTATGAGCGCTCATAAATATTCACTATTAATGGTTGGTGAATAGGTTTATGAGCCTCATAAGTTATGAGCGTTCGGTGAATACCGCCCTTAGTCTATTCAACTTACGGCCAATTTCTTCACAGAGTTCTAACGCAAGTACCGGTATTAGTCCTAAAGTCAGTACTCAAATCAGTATTTCTCATATCTTCAAACACACAAGTATGAATAAATGAGAGATACTGATTTAAGTATCAACTTTAGGACAAGTACCGGTATTAACGTTAGTACTCTGTGAAGAAATTGGCTGTTAGTCTATTTTTTTAATAGTCCCTCGCGATAATTATAATTACTACCTAAGCGGCAACTATTAAGCAGCTAGTTGTTCATAATGAGAGCTACGTGACCATGTCACTCAGAAATGTCACTTGTCGTTCAACGACTGCAAGACCACAGCCACATAAATCTCATATTTTAATTTTATTTGTCACTCAGAGTGGAATACATACAAAAATTCTTAACTTTTGCTGTCAAAAACTGAGATCGGCATTTTTTAGATTCGCTTGATTAAAAATGGAGAGCTGTTTTCACATCTATGTATATCAGTGTGAGAGATCCTGTTTATATTTTACTCTCCTGCTCACCCAAAGTGACGGAGGAAAATAATTACTAGGCGATGAGTTCAGGAAAATGAGATCTCAGAGCCCTCAGCAATCTCAGTCTCATAAACAGGATTCCTCAGAAATTTTGCTGTCAAATTACTGAGGAAACAAAATATTGGATTCGCTTGCTCAAGTTTTGACACTGAGCCCTCCGAGATCTCATTTTCCTGAACACGCCTACTGATTACTCTGAAATATAAAATGAGGCTGATTGAGTGACAACGATTATTCTTGAGCGGCTAGCGGTGCGTACAAATGACGATGACGTCGCCTCGCCATAACTCAGTCACTCAGAAATGTCACTTGTCTCTTAATGACTTCATGGCTGCAACTACATTAATCCCATTTACATACGTATACGCATTAAATTTATTTGTCACTCTAAGTTTTGTCGCTCTGTTGCTTGTCGCTAAGTGCGTTTGTCGAGCCCTTAGTTGTATGGATTTAAAGATAATAGACTACAGTATCAAATATTTAGTTTATAAACGTTTGTACTATTGAAAGAGTTTTGCTTGATTATATTTGAAATTTTTTTAAATTTTATGGAGAAAAACAATAGAATAGATAGTGCTGAGTGTTAGCTTTAATGAGAATTTTCTGATTTTGTATTTTTTGGGCCTTGCTTAGTATTTTACATCTTGAGGTTAGAGAAATTAAAAATTATATTTATCTATCGCGCTGCTATTATAAAACCTTTTACATCACAACAAGGCATATACATAACTCTATTTTTTTTAAAAGTGATTTACTGTAATTGACTAACATTTCGTCATTTTAATCCTATGGACCTACATTTTTTGCATTCTTCAATTATATATAAATACGTTGAGGATCTTAAAAGTTTGATTTGAAAATGTCGTGAAAACTTTTTCAAATTAATTTAAATATCTCTTTAAATTTGAAAAGTCTATTTCTATTTCTAAATCCGTTCTAGTTACGCTCAACTGGAAATAATATCTTTCTCTCTTTCTGTCTCTTTCTATTCTATAATAATTCGTATCATTTATGTAAATCGATTAAATTTTAATCTTTTAATCTATGTGTGTGAAATTAATCCGATCATTTGGTTTTGTTTGTTTGTTAAAAAAAAAAAAAGAAAATATAAATGTTTACCCTTATATCAATAATTTTGATTTTGTGATTTTTATATTATATTTCGGCTAGCTAAAATATTTTAAACCTGCGATTAGTAAAAACTTTTCAATAAAAAGTTCCGAATCGAGTACCGCAATATGGGCTGCTCTACCGATGAGCGCATTTGCTGTATGTGGGAGGGCATGATGTACATCATATCGTGCGAGTGTCAGTTCGGGACGAGCCAAAATCGGTGCCATGATGTTGTGGACCATTTCCCTGTGGGGGAAAATAAATTATTGCAAATATTTATAGTTGACAGTATATTATTATTTTAATAATAAAAAAACAGTTTTAATACAAAATAAAAAATCAAAATATTATTAAGAAATTTTAAAGAGACTTTTATAAAGTTGACGCATCCTAAACACTTCGTCGAACTACGAAGGAAAATCATAAGAACTCGAAACTTCATACTTTCAGGTGGCAATATCAGAAAATTCAATTTTGTAAGGGAAGGAGAAAAAAATTCTAAGACATGACAACCACAACGGAGTTGATTATCATCAAATGTTGTCCCTCACGAAAATGGAACTGCCAAAAGATGGCGTTACGCTCTCAGACTCACGTTTGCAAGCTGTGAAATATACTCGCTCGTTCATCATTGACGAGCCACATTTCAAGAAGTCAGTGCAGCGGTAGATAATGTCTAACGATAATGATTGGGAAGCAACATTGACTAGCCAATGATATAGTTTCTGCTCCTGTAACTCAAGTTCGTACATTTTTTGATCGTCATCATCATCATCATCATCATCATCATCATCATCATCATCATCATCATCATCATCATCATCATCATCATCATCATGACATGGCTGATGTTTTTTTGTATCGAGTTCGAGTTCGAAAGATAAAATCGAGTCCCAAACTTTAAGAGAACGATGCGATCCGCAAAAAGGGGCTGATATTAGGTTTTTCGTTGAGCCCTGAAGTCACCATGACTCATGGTCCATGAGCAAGGGGTTACCCAAAGTGTTTTTTGAGAAACCTGAACTCACCCTGTACCTGGTGCCCAATTCCTCAAGGGTGAGTTTTTTTTCAAGATTGTGATAAGAATTTTTGATATATTACGTGTACAGTAGCGACGTTTTTCTATCGCTCATAACCCTCGTAAAAATAAAACAATGCGGGTTAGTGCAAAAACAGTACTGGTATATTCATCTTTTCTTTTCTCATGTCTATTTATTTTTCATGTAAATCTTATCTCTTTTCCTCTCTATTCCTAACACTGCTAACAAATTGCTGATATCATTGACAATGGTGAATAGTCTCCTGCCGGTCGGCGTGAAAACCTGTATCTGGGTTATTGAAAATAACCTCGATGGATGGATAACATGTTGTTTTTGTAATACATGTTAAAAGATAACCTCGACCCAGACCAGGAGATAATAAAAGGCAGCTAATAGCTGCGTTTTATTATCGCCCATAACCCATATGGTTTATGAGTGTCAAGTTAGCAAAGCAACTTTGACGAATCGAAAAATGGTTAGTTGGATAATTTGCCGTTAATTAGTCGTTAATTAGTTGTGACAGTTCCAAATTTGTCGTTCAATGTTTTCTATTTTTTTTTTGGGTGCTTTGCTAACTTGATATCAAGTTAGCAAAGCACCCTGTCAAAAATCAGTAAAAACTTCTTATACCTGATGGTTTATGGCTCAATAATTTGCCGTTAATTAGTCGTTAATTAGTTGTGACAAATTCTATGTTTTCTTAGGTGCTTTACTAACTTGATATCAAGTTAGCAAAGCAACTCTCACGGATCGAAAATGGATAGGTGCATAGTTTGTCGTTAATTAGTCGTTAATCAGTTGTGACAATTTCGAATTTGTCGTTCTATGTTTTCTATGTTTTATGTTTTGAAAAGTGGTAAAAACTTCTAAAATTCAATATTTTAGTGCTTAATAATTTGACGTTAATTAGTCGTTAATTATTTGTGAAAAAATCAATTTTGTCATGCGATGTTTTCTATGTGTTTTTGAGTTATTTGTTTTCTATGAGTGTCAAGCTAGCAAAGCAACTTTGACGAATCGAAAAATGGGTAGGTGGATAATTTGCCGTTAGTTAGTCGTTAATTAGTTGTAACAATATCGAATTTGTCGTTCAATGTTTTCTATGTTTTTTGGGCACTTTGCTAGCTTGACACTACTCGAAAAGTGTGAAAAACTTCTTATACTTAATGTTTTATGGCTTAATAATTTGCCGTCAGTTAGTCATTTATTAGTTGTGAAAAATTTAATTCAATCGTGCAATGTTTTTTTTTAATTCTTCGTTAGCTTCATACCAAGCTAGCAAATCACCAACTTTAAAAAGGATTAAAACTGGAAGTACCTAGCTCTTTATGGCTTAATAGTTTACCATTAACTAATCTTCAATTAGTTGTGACAATTTTGAATTTGTCGTGCAATGTTTTCTATGTTTGTTTAAGTTCTTTGGTAGCTTGACATTAAGTTGGCAAAGTACTATCTGAAAATGGGGTAAAATCTGTTTATACCGGATGGTTTATGGCTTAATAATTTAGCATTAACTAGCCGTTAATTATTTGTGATAGTTTTGAATTGGTCATTCTATGTTTTTTTCGGAAGTTGTAAGAACTTCCAAAACTTAATATGTTATTCCTTGATAGAGTTTGCCATTTATTAGTCGTTAATTAGTTGTGAAAAATTAAATTTTGTCATGCGATGTTTTCTATGTAGTTTTGGTTATTTGTTTAATATAAGCATTAATGACGGAAAATAATTATTAACGGCAAACCATCCACCTACCCATCTTTTGATTAGTGAAAACTGAGTTGGTAACCTGACGCTCATAGAAAACAAATAACCTAAATTACATACAAAACATCGCATGACAAAATTTAATTTTTCATTTTTTATGACTAATAAATGGCAAACTATCAAGGAATAACATAGTAAGTTTTGGAAGTTCTTACAACTTTTCGAAAAAAAACATGGGAAACATAGAATGACCAATTCAAAATTATCAAAAATAATTAACGGCTAGTTAATGCTAAATTATTAAGCCATAAACCATCCGGTATAAACAGATTTTACCCCATTTTCAGATAGTACTTTGCCAACTTAATGTCAAGCTACCAAAGAACTTAAAAAAACATAGAAAGCATTGCACGACAAATTCAAAATTGTCACAACTAATTGAAGACTAGTTAATGGTAAACTATTAAGCCATAAAGAACTCGGTATTACCAGTTTTAATCCCTTTTAAAGGTGGTGCTTTGCTAGCTTGGTATGAAGCTAACGAAGAATTAAAAAAAACATTGCACGATTGAATTCAATTTTTCACAACTAATAAATGACTAACTGACGACAAATTATTAAGCCATAAAACATTAAGTATAAGAAGTTTTTCACACTTTTCAAGTAGTGTCAAGTTAGCAAAGCACCCAAAAAACATAGAAAACATTGAACGACAAATTCGAAATTGTCACAACTAATTAACGACTAACTAACGGCAAATTATCCACCTCCCCATTTTTCGATTCGTCAAAGTTGCTTTGCTCTCTTGACACTCATAGAAAACAAATAACCCAAAAACACATAGAAAACATCGCACGACAAAATTGATTTTTTCACAACTAATTAACGACTAACTAACGGCAAATTATTAAGCACTAAAATATTGAATGTTAGAAGTTTTTACCACTTTTCAAAACAAAAAACAAAAAACATAGAAAACATAGAACGACAAATTCGAAATTGTCACAACTAATTAACGACAAATTATGCACTTATCCATTTTTTGATCCGTGAGAGTTGCTTTGCTAACTTGATATCAAGTTAGCAAAGCACCCAAAAAAACATAGAAAACATTGCACGATCAAATTGAATTTGTCACAACTAATTAACGACTAATTAACGGCAAATTATTGAGCCATAAACCATCAGATATAAGAAGTTTTTACTGATTTTCGACAGGGTGCTTTGCTAACTTGATATCAAGTTAGCAAAGTACCCAAAAAAACATAAAAAACATTGAACGACAAATTCAGAACTGTCACAACTAATTAACGACTAATTAACGGCAAATTATCCAACTAACCATTTTTTGATTCGTCAAAGTTGCTTTGCTAACTTGACACTCATATATGCTTTATCTCTTGAAAATAAAACGATGCGGGTTAGTGCAAAAACTGTGCTGTATATCAGTTTCTTTTTTTCTTATGTTTATTTGTTTTTCATGTTAACTGTCAGTCTCTTTTTCTTTGTATTCCTAACCCTGCTGACAAATCGCTGACATGATTCACAGTGGTAAATAGCCCTCTGCCGGTCAGAGTGAAAATCTCTATCTGGGGCATTGAAATAAACCTCGATAGAAACCTAGATCCCATGTTGTTTTTGTAATACATGTTAAAAGATGACCTCGACCCAGACCCAGAGATAATAAAACGCAGCTAATAATAGCCGCGTTTTATTATTGCTCATAACCCATATGGTTCACCTTGTGAAAATAAAACGATGTGGGTTAGTGCAAAAGCAGTGCTGTATATCAGTCTCTTTTTTTCTTATGTTTATTTTTTTTTCATGTAAGCACTTGTCTCTTTTCCTCTCTATTCCTAATACTGCTGACAAATCGCTGACATCCATTCACAATGGTAAATAGCCCTCTGCACGTCAGAGTGAAAACCTCTATCTGGGTTATTGAAATTAACCTCGATAGAAACCTAGATCCCATGTTGTTTTTGTAATGCATGTTAAAAGATAACCTCGACCCAGACCCAGAGATAATAAAACGCAGCTAATATGACATGAGTTGTAAGGCATTAGTTAAGTTGTGAGTTTGCGTGATGCAGGTACATAATTATTGTTTTTAAATAATAGCAATAAGAAATAGAACATGAAACCTGGGTCAACCTTGGGTAAAAATCAAAGAACGAAATTATTGATCGAATATATGGGGTCAAATCTGTGAAACTGTGTAGTGATAAAGATGACGTAGTTATAATTTTAGTACTTATAGTAGGTATTCGCTTTGACAATTGTTTTTCATAACGAGTTCGGGAATCGCCTTGGACATGTTTGTGAAGTGATAAAATAATAAGACTCTGTGAAAACTAAAATGATTATTTTTATTTCACAGTGTCACAGATCGAGAATTGAGCACATGGTGTCTGCTCACTGCTCATGTGTGGAAGTCTGTTTAGTAAATTGGGAATATCAGCCCCCAATCGATGCATGCGATGCATGATGCATTCAATGGAATACTGCAGCATGAGCAAGATTTTGATCGAGACGTTTTGACAGAAACAGTTGGCACAAATGTCCAATAGCTGAATTACAAGCAAAAGAACGTTTACGAAGTACGAAACATTGATGAAGGTGATCTACAACGGCTTACTCTACCTCATTGCTTCTGATGGAACGGAAAAACGTTCCTTATTTGTTGATTTTGGGCTGAATTCAGGCAAGATCCAACCTTACACTGGCAGTTGCTTCTTTTGGAACTTCTACTTTATTAAAGGTCGTATATATGGATGTTCAAAGGGTAGACATGGTGCATTAAAGAGGACACAAGCGTCCACAAGTTTTTTTTCAAAGCAAACCCATATCTATCAACTCCTACTCTCACCTCCCCGTGGTGAACATCGGGTGCCTAGTAACTTTAACTGAAGATGGGGTTCCAATCCCAGTGGACGGTTTAAGGGGGCAGCAAACGAGAGAGAGGGGAGGAGTGTTCCCACTTAGGCAGTTTTCCTTTATACAGGAAGCAGCGGAAGAGTTCTCCAGATAGAATCAACTGTGGCGTCTACAGTTCCAGTTAGGTTTGACTACTAGTGAGCACCTTATACGGGCTACTGCGACATCTTCGGAGCTCAGGCATATAAGGAGCGGTTAATCCGGCACCCCGCCCTTGAAGTTATATTGTAAGGGTCTGGTCCTCCAGGTTGGGGGTCGTGCCGTCGGGGTGGCTTCCCGGCCACGTTAAGCTATTTCAGTTGCGAAGTAACAACAATCATCGGATACGGACAGATTTACTGTTGACAAACCTAGCAAACGAAATAAGGACAACGAACTACTGATCCGCACGTGGAATGTCCTGTCTCTCAATAGACCACGTGCAGCCGAACATTTGGCGGAAGCCCTAGACTGCTACAAAACATCCGCCATCCAAGAAGTGCGATGGGATGGGCCGGGCAAAAGAAAACTGAAAGTCTACGATATCTACTACAGTCACCGACTGTTACTGACCACAAGGGCAGCGTCTCTTTGGATGTGGATTCGTCGTTAGAGGCAGTCCTAGGCAAGAAGTGTTGAGTTTCAACTATGTGAACAAGCACCTCACGTTCGCATCAAGGCTTAATTTACCAACATTAGCCTCATATGCGCGCATGCCCCCACAGAGGAGAAAGATGACGACACCAAGGATGAGTTCTACGAGCTCCTGGACAAGACATATGAGCAATGCCTTAGCTATGATATTAAAATTTCCTTGGGTGATTTTAATGGCAAGCTAGGAAAAGAAGACGTCTTTGGTGGCACAATCGGAAGATATAGCCTGCACGATAACCTCTGATAACGGACTCAGGCTAATCGACTTTGCTGCGGGGCGAAACGTTGTGGTAGCTATAGTACGCAGTTCCCGCATCTCGTTATACACAAGGGAACATGGCGAATTCCTGGTAAATCAACCGCTAACCAGATTGACCACATTGCGATCGACGCAAGACACTTCTCCAGTATCAAGGATGTCCGAACGCTCCGAGGAGCGAACTGTGACTCGGACCACTACCTCGTTGTAGCCAAGGTAATGCTACGGATTTCCAGACCAAAGCCAAAGCAGGGAAATACTAGGTGTGTTTTTTTTGCAAGCCCGGGGGAATCGGACGAAAAAAACGACATTGGGGCTTAGCGACGCCATTACAGAAAAAAAATGGAGTTTCCATACAAACTATCGATAACTTGTATGAAATTCGTGCCGGTAAAACAGTTTTTATCTGGGCAAAATTTAAGCCCCAAAAATTCTCTGGGTTTTAGCTAAGCCCAAAGGGGCTTAGTTGTTGTTACTTTTAACATGTAAATTGCTTAGCCCGACGTCGTTTTTTTCGTCCAAGCCCATTCGGGCAAGGAAAAAAACACACCTACTGTAAGAAAGTTTAACGTCGAACAGGTACAGTCACAAGAAATCGCCAGGTCATTTTCCGATCGAGTCTCTCGCACCCTCTTAAATAGTCCTATGCCACTAACTGCAAGTATCGAGAACCAGTGGAAGAATTGCCAGGAAGCCATCAGAGATGCCGCCTCTGACGTGCTGGGCCTTGCACGACCACCACAACGAAACCCCTGGTTCGACGAAGAATGCCAACAAGTACATGCAACAAAACAACAGGCATACAAAGTGGCGCTGCATAGAAGGACTAGAGCTGCTCACGAGCTCTACGAGCAGAAGAGGAGAGAGAGGAACACAAGCTTCTTAGAAGGAAAAAGAAAGAGCATGAGAAGGGTGCGATCGAGGAAATAGATGGATGCCATTGCAGGAATGAAGCTCGGAAGTTTTACCAAAATGTAAAGAGAACCTCCCAGGGTTACAAGGCCCGGACCGAAGCCTGCAAGGATGATCAGGGGAAGTTGGCTGGGTCACCTAGAGCCCGGAAAGTCTTTGAATCCAACCACGTGGGACAACGCAGTAGAGGTGGACAGCGTAAAAGGTGGCGCACGCAAGTGGAAGGGACCTCAACCAACTTGGCGTGCGAAACTGGAGACAGCTATCTAGAAACCAAGCCAGCTGGAAGAAGCTTGTTGGTTGAGGGCCTGGTCCACCCCGGACTGTAGCACCACCTTAAGTAACTAAGTTAGTAAGTATATGGCTCATTAAGCGTTGAAGTTGCCACTGAATCTTCAGATGAGTGACGAACTAACTAACATGCAACTTTTCAAGAATCTCTGCGAAGGCACTGGTGTAGCAAACTCAGAAATTAATCATTTGGGAAGAATGGCACACAAGTGAGCATTGGAGGTGCTTGATTGCTTGCACAATGAAAGATTTGCGGAAAAATCCCAATCGCTTTGGAAGAACAATGATACTACAGACCGGTGATTTCCGTCAAAAATACCGGTCATCCCGAATTCATCGTATTTGTGGAAAATCGTTGAGAGACTGCAGATGACCACGAACATACCATTTGCGTTGCAGAACGATCCATCTGGCTATAATTTCTGAAAACAACTACTATCAATAATTGGAAATGATCAAATTCTGGCTGATGCTGCATTTGGCTTGATTTCGTTCCCGCAAAAAGTTTGTGAAATCACATCTTCGAAGGAAGAACTCTTGAGCAAAGTGTTCCCGAACATCGGTCGCATTTATTTCACCCACATTTGACCGAATGAAAGCGCGCTTATAAATGACCGTAGACTGTTTTATCCTATATTCATACCCTTATAACAATCAATCTCATTTACCTGTAAACAGTTCCTAAATTGGAGCTATCACGAATTGCTGCCTTGCACAATTCAAGTCTTGCTGAATGTGCTGGAACATAACGATCCTGACTCGACCCACATAGTAATATGTTTTTAAAGTGATGCAAGGTACTACGTTGACTAAGGCGATATAAAAAGGTGTTTCGCAAATCTGATGTATCCCTCAAACAAAGTTGCAAAAGAGATCCAGACTTCTTCCATTTCTGCATAAACCACATTCCTGCTTAAAGAAAAGTTATTTAGTTCAAATTTCTGCGTAATAAGTGCATACTTAAATATTATGGAATACCATTTTTTTTTTAAGAAATACTATTTTGTACATGTTCCTTACCCATATTGACAAGTCCGCTGGAGTTATAAAGCGTTCCTAAATGTGGTCCAGAAAGAGACAGGAATGTATGCAGTCGTGGCAGTAATTGCCTCATTTGGGGGCGTGATAATGCCGAACGGACAATGATTGTACCTAACGAATGTGCAACGAATGATATCTTTGTTGGATTTAGGCCACATGATTCGATATGGTAAAGAATTTCAGCAACCAATCTGGAAAAAAGGATTTTGTTAGTAGACTTCAAAAGCTGAGGTGTGATGGAAGGGAAAGAAACCTGTCAGTCATAGTATCAAAATCTGAAAAGGTGTCACCCTGGTTCCGTTCGGACATAAGAAACTCCAAGTTTACACCGGGCAGTCCAAGTTCCAGATATGTCCGAACCAATCGCAAATCAGCGGAGTTGCCATCTAATCCATGGACGCATATTACTAAATGCATTCCGTGAGGTGAAAACGCTCTATATTCATCGCTTATGTAGAAGTATGGCAGCTCAGATGCTAGCTTCGGATAATCCGAGTAGATGCCTCCATTGTATTTGATTTGTTTCCGAAACTCTTCCCGGCATTTCTCAAATTCGAGCAGTGAAAGAGTTGATTCTTGGGACTTTCTCTTACTGGCCTTGCTATTCCACTTCTGACTGTCCGTTCTATCAATACGTTGGCAGTTGTTTTCTTTATCCTCGTCTTCGGTGTCTCCGGTGGCATGGCCATTGATCCCGTTCATCATAATTGGATCCTTTGGTCTCTTGATTTCACTGACGCTTTGAGATAAGCTTAGACCCGTCTTGTTTACACACGATGGGGCGGGTCTTAATGACTCGTATATGTGATATACAGGATTATCAATTGCTCCAATGGGTTTTCGTTGGACTGGGGCACTTTGAAAGATCTCCTTCAAGGCCGGTGGTGGATGCAGAACTGCTGGAGGAGGCAAGCATTCATTTAGTTTGACACTCCCGTTGGTATCACTTTTATTAGTTTCTGAACTTGGTGGTGGGTCTCTGAATTCATCAGGTGGCAGTAAATCGTCTTGAAATTGTTGAGGTGGTGGAACTCGCAGGTTTTCGAATGGGTTGTCTCTGAGGGTTGTCAGATCGAAGTCTGACTTTGATTTCTCACCATATTTCCCCCTCTGTCTTTTATTCGTGATGGCCTCTCTATTTCCGGCTGTGTTTTTTGAGAGTGAGAGCTCCCTGTGAATTCTTGGATAAGGCCCTTTAGTTGCGTTTGATGATACATCAGAGGCGTTACGATTTAAATTACGCGTCAATCGCCGAATATCAGCGTCAATCTTATTCCGCTCTGATTTTGATTTGAGAGTTACTGTGGAAACCTTTTTGTGGACTGGAATATCACCATTTAAGAGTTTGTAAGAACCAATTGTTGAACGCGAGTGACGTTGAGCTTTATTGTGCTGCTGATCCAGAAGCTTCTGCAGTTTTAGTCTTAGCTGCTCGCCGTTGACCATTGTTTCTTTCTTAACATGAATCTGCTGTTGTTCGTTAGTTAAAGTCTCAGGACTTGATGGACCTGAGCTCCTTCTGCTCGATACCCAGCCACTTTGATCACTCAGTGACGAAGTTGAGCTGCTGCCTGCTTTTTTCTTGATTGGAGACGTATCAAACTGAGGCGGTGGTGCCAGATTTGGCAGGCTTTCACTAAACCCATAAGGATTTTGTTCCGAGTTAAGGGCCTCCAATTTAAATGGCACACTGGCTGAAGACAGCATTTTTTGCTCACGTGACCTCCTTACCTTGCTGGGGATATCACTTTCCGAGCTACTCGAGTCCTTTTTGAGCGTGCCGTTCTTAAGCATTTCTTTCAGATCAGATACCCGAACTCTGGCGATTTCCACAGATCGAGGAATGGTCGAGGGATTACTCTGCACAATATTACCTTTGGAATTCTTTAGGGTTTGTGACGAATTACTGCGTGGAATTACAGCAGTTAGTCCAACAGGAATCTGTGGTGTGCTAGTAGCACAAGGAAAATGTTTTTTGCTCCTTACTGGTGGATAGGAGTTTCTTGGAGGAGCACTCAGACCCCCTTTTGGTAGTGAATTATAGTACGAATTGGGTTGCTTTGGAGGATTAAGCATTTTGATTTCATGCAGATAGTCAAACTTTCCGGGCTTGGCCGATGTGTCGGGAAACCTATTTAGAGTGCCTCCAATATTTTTAAGAGATCGATCGTTGAAATTGCAATCACCATTCATAAAGTGTTGCTGCTGACATCTTGAGGGATCTTCAGCTTTTTTGTATTTCTCACGAAATTCATTTATATTGCGCATCAGATCTTCTGCCTGGACTTTACCCTTTCGATTCATTGTATTCTGAGGAGTAGGTGTTACCAGGTGAAGATTCCCATTCAACTGGGGTTGCCTGTATTCGAAGGAAATGTCAGATTGTTGCACACAGTTCTGCCTCAGTGAGGGTGTACTATGGACAGTGCCATCAAGTTGGTCCAAAGATTTGCTGTGTCGAGCGGGAAGCGTTCCACTACCCATCACACAGTAGCCATTTCTATATTCTAGCGAACAATCAACACCATCTAGGAGTGTTGAAACGGAATGTCGGGACATTGTTAGTTGGTTTATATTATTGTGGGGAGCAGTTGAAGCAGCAGCTGGTGCGATTGTTAAACTTGCCTGAAGTATCTCACCTCCAAGGGCAAAACGTGGAGTTAAAACACCCAAATAGTTTTGGGGCTTATGGTATTCGAAATTCACGGCGCAGGAGCATGAGTCTTTCCGACCATTTAAGCTATTAATTGAATTTGTTTTGCAAGTTTTTGCTGGAAGTTGTGCCTTATTGATGACATTGTCTACAGCGTTAAGATGTGGATCACTGCCAGTCCGCCTACGAGAAAATTTCGGTGGATCCAGATAGCGATCTTCAAAAATGAGTGGTAGTGAGTTAGAGTCTCCATCTAATGGTGTGCAGTGAACCGGCAGTGGAGGCAGAGACTGCATGTAACGACTTCTTCTTGCCATTTCACATATAGCAACGTAGTTTTGATAGTTACTATCATAGCATCCAGCAGCTGAATGTCTTGGATTCTCCATGACAAAGAAGCCCTCTGAAAACCGCCGAACTCGTAAGATGTGGTGTTTTTTCGCCAAGAGTGTATGAATGGATGCTTGTGTTGATGCATGCAATATTCGACGCCAGAACATTATGCATTCTGCGCATAGTTGTGCAATATCTGAATTAGCTCGGATAGCAAAATCTTCTTCGCCATCGTGCAACTGCAAGAAAAGAAATTTGTTTTAAACTATTTCTAGCCAAAAAACTTATTACATTGGGACACCTACCTTTGCCTGATCAGTTATTTGTTGCAATCTGTCTAAAGCATCATTTTCCTCAAAAGGTGGTGATCCAATAAGATTGTTGAAGTGAGGCGTCAGAACAGTACTGAACTCATTTAGAGTCTGCTTTAGGGTCTCGATGGATCCCAAAAGAAGCGAACATATTTCTCGATGAATTTGACGTGACTGTAGAAGTCGGCCAGCTGCACCACCACTACATTTGGTTGTCCCCACAACTTGTGGTCCAAAGAAAACGGCTTCCAAAGGTCCTGGTGACATACTACCTCTGCAACTTAGTTTTCCACCACTCATCCATGGTTTGGAGCTCTTTGGAGCACTTAAAATATCAAAGTAAATTCATATTAACCCCCGTAAATTATAGAAAAAGTTTCAATATCTCTAGCTATGTCGTGGAACGAGTGATGTATTAAGCGTTAATTTAGAATCAATTGTGAAATAAACAATAATACAGTAAAGCATTTATAATAAGTTAAAAATATATTTATATAGGAATGTACTCGGATTGCCAAATGCGGTTCAGCTGATTACACTACTCTATTTCGTTCTAGAACATTCAATTTTCTAAGCAATTGCTATTTTTTGTTAGTTTTACTTTTTTGTTTAAACAAGAAGCTTACCATAGTTGGACATAATGGTAAATTGTTTTCCTTTAAGTTACGTTATTAAATATTTAATAACGCACGTTACATAGAGAAGTACATAAATAAGCAATAATAGAGTTTGAAGTGTTAGTTGTTTTATTTGTTAAGTGGAGATTTGTGAAATAAAATGACGAGACGTGACTGTTTATCTTAATGAATAAAAATGTCCAACAACTAAACAACTAGAAGATCTATGGGTGGTAAAGATGTAAGATGTTCAAACCAAGGCTAGATAAAATCTTAAAAAGAAAATTAATTGTAATTTCTAGCAACTTCATGAGTCCCTAGATCTTGATTAAACTACACACCTATTCAATTTATCTTCCTGATGAATAGAAAAGCACGCCAGTTGCTCGATTATTTGAAAACAAACTCTAGAAATCATAAAAAGCTTTGCCTAACCATTTAATGAAGCTTGTTGAACTTTTATCACAATTTGGTGTCCTTTAAGATGGTAAACGTTGTTTGTGATAATCCCACAAATGAAGTGCCGTAGAGTAGCAGTCGGGGCAGAGGATATTGAAAAAATTCATTTCTGCAAACTGTATAACGACGATAACGAATCGGATTCCACGGCCATGCAAAGTATGGTTAGAGGAAAACATGTCCGATGAATGGAACCTCAGCATTGTTTGCCCGATCCTCAAAAAAATGATCTTCTGGACTGTCAGTCTCCTTAGCATCGCATAGAAGATCTTCTCTGCCATACTATGTGAACGCCTGAAGCCATTCGAAACAAAATGATAATGATAATGACAAATATTTGAAAGTCCACCATTGACCAAATATTTACAATACGGCAGATCTAGGAAAAAAACCTGGAATTACAAATCGATACCCACTATTTCTCATCAATTTCAAGGCCGCGTGTATAAGCAATATCTTGTTTTGGCATCCTTCTCAAAACTTATCCGTTTGCGCAGGATGACGATGAAGAATGCATGCTGCTCCATCAAGGTCGGTAAAGGCCTCACCATTGCTGTCAAAAAAGGTTGTAAGCAAGGCGATGTGACTCACTCTCATGCGATTTCTTCAATATCGTTCTTGAAAGAATAGTCCAAGACTCTCAGGTCAACGCTATAGGCACAATCTTTCCAAAATCCGTCCAATTACTTTCTTAAACTGCGTCGACGATATGAATATAATAGGACGAATAAAGTGTGATGCCAGTTGTGTCTTTGTGAGTATGAAAAAGGAAGCCAAGAAGATGGGTTTAACGGTGAATGAAGGCAGGACAAAATATATGCAGTCAATAAGTCACCCAACACCGATGTCTCGGGCAGAACGTCATCATAGACAGCTGTAATTTTGAGTTGCTCAGAGACTTTATCTACCTAGGCTCCGCTATCAACTCAGCGAATGATACCAGTGTTAAAATCAAATGAAGAATTACTCTTGCAAATCACGGTTTCTGTACACACGCCCCTACAGATGAAGCGGAGGAGTCTAACAATGAGGAGTCTTACGAACTCCTGGACGGAGCCTGACGGGCCTGTCCGGAGTACGATGTCAAAGTCGTGCTCGGAGACTTCAATAAATAAAAATAAATAAATTGGGTGGCGCAACAGTTCGGGGAGAACCAGGGCCTAGTGACTTAAAACTCTCAACCATTTCTGTGTGCGTATTGTTGGCAGGAATGGAGGAAACCTACAGTTTTTGCCGAGTCGGAACGGCTAAATGAGAAGCACTTTTTCATGACAAGTATACTCTTGGAGAATTTGTCAGTTCCTCGCAAGAGGCAGAACCTCGAATAAAACATTTCTGTTTTTAGGTGGCACGGCTGGGAATCGAACCTACACCGGAGACTTCAATGCTAAAGTCGGATAGGAAAACATCTTTGGCTGATTAGTTGGAAAGTACAGCCTCCACGAAACGATAACAGATAACGGCTTTCGACTAATCGACTTTGCTGCAGCTCGTAATATGGCGATAAACAGCACTGTTTCTACAGGCGAAGGATACACACAGCAACCTGGCGATGCCCAGATGGTCGAACCGCCAATCAAATCGACCACGTGCTAATCGGCGCAAGGTACGCATCGGACGTGCGAACTTTCCGAGGTGCAAACGTGGACTTTGACCACTTTCTTGTTGTGACAAAGTTCAAAGCCCGACTGTCCAACGAAAAGAAAACGAAACCCGCCCAAAGGAAGAAATTCAACATTGCATGCCTTAGCACATCTGAGAAAGCCAGAGACTGCAGTGAGAAATTGAACGGGAAACTCTCTGCCGTACCCCCAGCCACAAGAGTCAACAACCAGTGGAACCAGTATTGCGACATCATTAAGGAGACAGCCGAGACCACCACAGGCTATCAACCACCCAGAAAAAAGAACCCGTGGTATGATGATAAATGCACGGTATTGAAGCAGGAGAAGGAAAATATACGAATGCCAAAACTGAAACGGAAAACAAGAACAGCAAGAGAGGAGTACCGTGAAAAGAAAAGGATAGAGAAAAAAAAACAAATATTTCGAAGAGTCTAAAGAGTCTAGCACCGCCGTACTAACTCCTACCGGTTTTACAAAGCAGCCGAGCAACTGGCATCTGGTAAAAGGACTGGCACGCAAGCTCTTCGAAACAGTGAAGGGAACCTAGTCACCGAAGCACAGGGAATTGTAGACGTGTTTAAGCAGCATTTCCAGCAACTGCTTAATGGGCATTATGTATAGGAGGCGACAGGGGAAAACCCACTGGGTCGGATGGCCTACCTGTAGAATTCTTCAAGTATGGAGGAGATGCCCTGGTAGGGTGCACGCATGGGCTCATCAACCAAGTGTGGGAGGAGGAATGTATGCCTGACGAATGGTCAAATAGCTCCATATGGCCAATATACTAAAAAGGCGATCATATGTCCTGCAAGAACTACAGAGGCATATCCTTCCGTAATGTTGCCTACAAGATCCTATCCAACGTACTATGTGAGCGTCTAGAACCTTTCTGCAACATCATGATGGGCACGTACCAGTGTGGCTTCAGGCCAGGCAGATCAACGATAGACCAAATCTTCACATTGAGGCAAATCCTGGAAAAGACCAACGAATTTCAAGTCGAGACCCACCACCTATTCATCGACTTCAAAGCCGCATATGATAGCATAAGTCACCAAGAGCTTCTATTGGCGTTGTCGGAGCTTGAGATCTCGAAAAAAAACTGATCCAGCTATGCCGCATGACGTTACAAAATACGCGGCGCAACGTGCAAGTGGGTAACAGCTCATCCGAGTTATTCCAGACGTGTACAGTGTTCAGACAAGGAGATGCGCTATCATGTAATTTCTTCAACCTAGGCACTATCTTCAACAGGTCTTCTCAACTGCTTGGCTATGCGGACGACATTGACATCATCGGCCGCTCCAAGAGAGCTGTACTTGAATCATTCACAGCTATTTATGAACAGGCGAAACGCGTTGGTCTTGAAGTGAATGAGGACAAAACAAAGTATATGCTATCAACAAACAAAGCCTCATCTGTTCATCGCCTAGGACAAAACGTCACTGTTGGTAGCAGTTACTTTGAGGTAGTCAAGGAGTTCACCTACCTCGGAACAAACATCAATTCCACGAACGACACCTTAGTGGAAATCCGACGAAGAATTACCCTAGCGAACCGCTGCTACTTCGGTTTGGCCAAACAAATGGGTTAAAAACTCCTTTCTCGAAAGACAAAGTGCACGCAACACAAAATGCTAATTTTACCAGTTCTACTCTACTCTCTACGGCGCCGAGTGCTGGACGATAAATAAAAAAGGGGAATTGATACTGGGCACTTTCGAGAGAAAAATTCTTCGGCGGATATTTGTTCCTATATGCGAAGAGGGCGATTGGAGGAGAAGACTCAATCGTGAACTGTACGAGCTGTACCAAGATGTGGATGTAGTCCAAAGAGCCAAAATACGTCAACTACACTGGCTCGGCCACATCGGGCGAATGAACAACAACGCTCCAGCCAAGAAAATCTTGGAATCCCAGCCTGACTGTTCGAGACGACCAGGAAGACCGAACCTACGCTACAGGGACCAGGTGGTCACAGACGCAAGAACGCTTGGTCTCGACGACTGGAGTCAGCGTGCGGGGGAGCGCAACCGATGGAAGACCATATAATATATCAGACAGAGACCCTTCATGGATCAGGAGCCGGATAAGGAAGGAAGGATTCCAAGAAGTCAGTACATAGTTTAAAATTATTATTTGAAATGTAATGTCATTCAAAAGTATTGTCGATTGATTTTTTTTAAATATTTAATCTGCATTGCAGCGGAATTCTGTTTGTCATTGCTGTAAATCAAATTACATAAATGATTTTTCCATATCCTCAGCCCCGACTACGATTCTACTACGATGTTCCCCTGATCGTCTTTGCAGGCCTTGGTCTGGGCCTTGTTCCACCATTTTAAAATGACGCCCAACCTATACTCTGGTCAAGAAATAATCCAGTCGTTTGGACGCCATTTTGAAAATTGGCGCCGAATCTGGGCCAAATGGTAAATTAAAGTGAAACTCGTAGATTACTTGGAAAATTTCCATGGCTGAAATAACGGTTGATATCATAAAAGATAGGTGTTGAGGAAATCCGATTTAATTCTCCAACGCTTTTAACAGAGTGGACCTAGCCAAAAGACTGGTCTGGTGAACCTTGGCGACTAAATCAACATACCACAATGAAAAGCTGGTAGTTTTTGAGTGGAAGATCTTCCAGCAAATACCGTGGCCCCTGACTGATTGGATACAATGACCTTTGCGTTGTAGCGACACTCATAAAGGGTGTTTTTTTGAGACGTGTGGTTTTCAAGAAGAAATAAAACGCATATGATTTAATGTTATGGCCAAGAATTTAGCTTTATTATAAAGATAAGGGTTTGCCATTATGTTTTAAAAATGATTTTGGGCAAGTGGCTGCGGCGGCTGGCTCGAATAAATTCCAGCCAAGAGGCCCAATTTCCGACCACGAATTTTCGACGCGATGGCGGATGGACTTATTGGGGTCTTCTTCGATACTCTGCTCCACAGCAGCAATAGAATATTCGGTGAACACTATGTACGGCATCTCTGATGATGCGCATTATCCACTAGAGTAGACGTGGTGCGAAACCGATCCATGATGGTTGCTTGAATTACCGATTATGTCGGTCGACCGAATATTGGACGTAGCGTGCGAACCGAACCATTATTTTGGTAATAAATTTGCACGATTTGCAAACGTTGTTCAGGAGTAATACTACGTTTCCACCGAACACTAAACCGAGATTTAATAAGATTTACCTTAAATCATCCATAAATCTCCAAGATTTACCATACGAATTGTTTTCGTTAATCTACAAGATTAAAAATTAATCTTGTTAAATCTCCCTCGAATAGTTGAACAAATCAAACTTACCTATTCTTATATGGCGCTGAAGGATTCATTAGTGGCTGGATTCAGTTCTCCAATGTTTAACACAAAAAAAAAACATTCTGTCACACTTGCACTTCATAACAAAAATGAAACCCCTTTTACTTTTGAAGTGTGCTGTCAGATTTAATCTTCTTTTTAATCTTTTGAGCCGGTGAAAAAACCACATAAATCTTTTTCCTTAAATCCCAAATTATATTTAGGTGAAAACGTAGTATAATGCTACATTTCCACCTAGCGCTAATCTGAGATTTAATGAGATTAACCTTAAATCTCCTTTAAATCTCGTAGATTTACCATACAAATTTATTTCGTAAATCTTGAAGATTAGAAATTAATCTTGTTAAATCTTCCTAGGACAAATAGTTTTACAAATCGAACTAACCTATTCTTACATGGTGCTGAACGATTCATTCGAGACTCGCATTCAGTTCTTCATTGTTTCACACGAATCAAACATTCTGTCTCATTCGCACTTCATAAGAAAAATTGGAACGCCATTTGCATTTTTGAAGGTGCTGTCAAATTTAATCTTTTTTAAATCTTTTTGTGCGGTGGAAACACCAAAAAGATTTATTAAATCTAATCTGAGATAAACCTTTGGTGGAAACATAGCATAAGTCTGTTCATTATGAAATGGCAAACCAAGCTGAGCATAAATCAAGTGACAGTTGTCAAAAAGACCAACTCCGAAAAAAGTATTGCCAGATTGAAAACCACACGTCTACAAAAAACACGCTTTAAATTAAAGCAAATTCAACTACTTTTTGTCACTGGTATACATTTTTGCATCACAGTTTTTATAATTTGTGAATGTCTTGCTTCTAATTGTAACGGGTGATTTTTTAAGAGGTTTAGAACTTTTTTTAAAAAAAAGACACAAAAAATTGGAAAAAATGAATGAAATATTTATTTGAATCGATAGTTTGAACCTTGCAATTTAATGTTTAAAGATAATTTCATGCAAATGTTGACCGCGGCTGCGTCTCAGGTAGCCCATCCGCTGAGTCCAATTTTGGCATACTCTTTCACACATATCGGCCGGTATCTCACGAATGAATGCATGGATGTTGGCTTCCAGTGCGTCAATCGAAGCGGGCTTGTCCCTATAGACATTAGCCTTGACATACCCCCACAAAAAATAATCTAATGGTGTCAAATCGCACGATCTAGGTGGCCAATTGACCGGCCCGAAACGTGAAATTAACTGTTCACCAAACTCGCCTCGCAATTGCGCCATTGTTTCGCGTGCTGTGTGGCATGTGGCACCGTCTTGTTGAAACCACATATCATGCAAGTCAAGAACTTCCATTTCGGGCAAAAAAAAGTTTGTTATCATCGCTCGGTAGCGTTCACCATTGACAGTAACTGCTGGGAACGGCGC